>JAJEKV010000066.1:5481049-5815816 GCA_021234155.1 Isoetes taiwanensis | reverse complement strand
AAGTACTTCTTCGTTCAGTTACGTATTGCTGGCTTTAGCGCTTATAGGCAAGAGTTGCTAGCTACATTGTGCATCAGATTAAAGATGTGGGGGAGCACTACTTGCGTAGTGGGGACGAGCAGAAACGCTCAAGTTTATCGTCTATCTGAGCCATAAACCATTAAGGTTCTTTGCAAAGTCAAGCCAAAATTAGTCCAAGACAGGCTAGGTGGCTAGACTTCCTCCATGAGTTTCATTTTCCATTGAGCATCGCGGTAAAAATAATCCAGTTGCGATGCATTATCCAAAAGGGTTAAGCGTATAAATACCTTAACAACTTTGACAAGTCTTATACAAGGATCAAGGATGCATATCACGAGGATCAGCAGTCTGGCGATAGTCAAGCTTCGAGTCTTTGTGTGTTAGTCTGTGCCTCACAGTGCAGGGACTATTCGCTCATCGCGACGGACAGTCAAAGCCAAGGATCCACAACCCGAGGCGTGGGTCCGTCGTCAAAGGCTCAGCGAGAAGGCCAGCGGTCCACCTTGAGATGAGACAAAAGACCACGCTGGCATCAACGGCTCGGAACAAGTGGCGGCCTTTGATATTAAGCCAGCGTCGGCGTCAGTGGCTTCGAACTTTTCAAGAACACCCCGCCCGGCCATTCCTGCAAATCGAGGCCTCCTTCCAGTGAGCACCGAAATAAGTCAGAGTGTCTATATATTGGGCCAAGGCCATTATTACTATATATATGGTAGAGCCAGCACATAAGTTTTAGATGAGTTTGATCTTGTCTCATTTGGGTTTTCTCTCGGTTCGCGAGCTCATGTATCATCATCATTGATGATATCAAAGGAAGCTTATCATTGTTGTCTCATTGTTCTTTGTTTTCTTTCCCTTTCCTTTGTTTCTTACCAAATCCAGCGTGACCTGGAGTCAGGGATTCTCTGATGATCCACGGGTCCTCCACAGTTGTCTTGCGAGGGAGTTCGAACCAGACCCCCAAACCTTGTGCGCTGCGAGGTCTGATTCGATTTTTATACATCGCCATATGCGCGGAAACTTCCGCCCGGAAGAACTTCTTTCCCAGGCAGCGTCTACGGCTTGGAAGCATATTCGGCGGGGAAGTTGTTGCGGCGACATGTATGGATGTGCTTATGATGACGTGAGGGGAGGCCACATTGGTCCTAGGAGCTGCGGTCGGCGCCCACCCACCCGTGTCATGTCGTTCAGGTTCCCATACTCAAAGCGTGCAAACATTGCTCAGCCTCGATCACCTCATCACTATACAGGCCTCAGGGCTCAACCTTCTCAACCTTACACTTTTCATACCCCGAACATGCCTACATCCATCATTCTTACGGCCATCACTTTCTGCCTTCCCACAACCATCATCTCCTCGGTGGACGAGGGGATATCCACATGTCTCTTTTGCTCCTCCCGAGAATTTCCCTTCCCTACATTTTCCACACGCTCTTCATGTTTACAACCTGCAGACCTCAAACCAGTCGGCACCTCCGGTACCTCCCCCTCAGTCACCCCTTCGCCGAGGGGTCTTTGGGCACCATGCCCACCTCCAACTCCCACCTCAGATATAATCCCTATCCGGTTCACATCCAGCCAAGCACTTTCACCTCACCTTCCGGACCCATAAGCTGAAGCCATCCCAGCAACACGAAGAGGCAAACCATTAGACCAAAGTGCTCAGGCCCATGGAAGAATTTGAGCCTCATTCCTAAATGGTCATGCACAACCTCAGCCCGAAATTCCATATCTTTTCCACCACCTTTAATTGGCTCTCCTCACCAATGGCTTATGTCCAACAAAAAGCCCTTGCGGAAACAAGATTGATGAAATGGCGCTTTTCTTTCTCACTATGGAACCCGCGGATGATGGTGCTTCATCTCAAGCAACTCAATGACGTAAGCAAAGAGCCCACAGTCAGCGGGGAATTTCTTGGTTCGACTTCATATCACGCTTTCGGCAAACTCAAAAGAGTACTTGACCACGAGCGGATCTTGATGCGGTTTTCTCCAAGGACTTCCTCGACTATCCGACTCATGATACGGTGCCTGCGTAGAAGACTTTGGGAGGCGGGCTATACGACCTTGTCAATCACTCGCGTCGATGTTTCCTCAGGTAAGTGGCTCTTGGGGAGCTCCCTTTCCTTACCACCGCGATCCTTGGTTCCGCAATTTCTTTGTCCAACCTCAACTACGCCAATCCAGCGGCGGTCGGATGCAGGTACCCATATGCACTTAAACATCAAGGCCACTTGGCAAATGAGTGCAATTCCGCAATGGCCGCCTCATTGTAAGCGATGCAACATGTGCAATCATGCCGCGGAAGAGTGCACTGCGCTCATCCTACACCTTTCACCCAACAAGGCTGGTTTTATCAAATTGCAAAGCAAGCACCTCGGCCAACAATGTGATATGCTCCGGTAGCAACCCGCTGCGGGCTCAGCCCAATCAACTCTATCGACAACGGGGGCAACAAGCGGGGACCTTACACGCCCCCGCAGATCCTTCTAAAGCTCCGGTGTTATCAGCACATCGCGAATGGGGTCATACCACCGCGACATGTCCTCAACTTCCTTTGTGGCGTTCCAGTATTTGCTGATTATTGGCGTATAAATATTGAACAAATCACTTTCGGTATGGAAATACATGCACAGGGTATGATAACCTAGGGGTTGGCCACAATGGATTTAATTAGCTATGTTAACCAGATTATAAAGGATAATTATCTAAGGACATGTGATTAAAGTCAATCCATAGTAGGAAGGCAGCCATTTGGCATGAACCGGTGGCTAGCATGAGGATTGCTAAACTAGGCCACAAAAGGCGCCATCCTCATATGTCAGCCCAATATCGACCCAAACAAAGCGCGGGGAAGCGGTAGCTCAAGAAGCGATTCTTTGTTAGTCCCCGGATCGCCAAGATACCCTCTACACATCATTTGCTACCCCGCAAGATTACCATGGAAGCACCCTTGACAGGCGGGTCAAAAGAAACTCCAGTTGGTAGTTAACTTGCAAATTGTAGAATAATACTCTAGTATTCTTTCCTGGTTGGTTTTGGGTGAGATTAACCCTTCTTTGGTAATTAGGAATACTTTTCAATTATGAATGACGCTCTGTATGGAATGGTCGGGATGTCTCTATGAGTTAGTTTAGTAGTTTCTAATGCTTGAGGGATTAACAGGGGGGGTAGAGGCCTGCGAGCTTGAGTATAGAATGCTCCTAGTAGTCCTTTAACACCCTACTAGTTTTTTTTTGCACAAGAGCCCACAGGGTCATAGACGCGTATGGCACAGGCTTAGCACCGGATAAGGGGGCCTGATGGTGAAGTAGGGGGTGGGGTCTTGCCACGAGAGGCATAAAAGGCTCCCGAGACTCCCTGAGTGGGCTAGGGCGACAGCCTGGTCCGCGTGGGGCGGGTATGGGTCCGACACTCCCAGGGTGTAGTGGTGTGACCCGTATGGGGCACCATGCACTTTGAGTAGAATTAGGGTGAGTAAGTCGGGTACGGATGCGGGGGTCGCTGATGCGGCACGTATTCTCTAGCTCACCCACAACACCACTGTGATCCTGGAAGGGGACGCCTCCCCGACCTGCCTCATCGGACCAGGTGTCATGAACCTGGAGTAGACTCCAAGGGTGATCCCTGGAGTCTGCGTCTCCGGAAGGCTATAGCGCACACTCACCCCGATTTTTGGTCCACTGTTGAAAACATCAGTTTTGGTAGGTCTACATGTCCTGTTTTCAAAGAATCCTACATGTGGATTTGTGAAGGTATGGTTTTGTTCGATAATGGTGTTCTTTTTTCAGTGGACTAAAACATCCACTGTTGTTTTGTAGTTTCTTCTATTGTGACATGTCATTTTATAATACAATCCACTGTAGGAAAGAGTACTTGAATTTCTACATGTCTAATAATTCTATTGTCACATGTCTTTATAGATGTAGGAAAGAATATTTGATTCTCTACATGTCCTATACTTCCATTCACATGTCTTTATAGTAGTAGGGGCCAGTACTTTATTTGCTAAGGCATTGTAGGAAAAGAATACATGAATTCGACATGTGTAATACTTCTATTGTCACATGTCTTTATAGAAGCCGGAAAAGAATACTTGATTCTCTACATGTCATATGCTTCCATGTCACATGTCTTTATAGTAGTAGGAATGATGCTTTATTTGCTAAGGCATTGTAGGAAAGAATACATGAATTACGACATGTGTAATACTTCTATTCTCACATGTCTTTATAGAAGTAGGAAGAGTACTTGATTCTCTACATGTCCTATCCTTCCATATCACGGGTCTTTATAGTGGTAGGGCCAGTACTTGATTTGCTACATGTGATGCGTGCGATCACATGTTCTTATACTAGTATTCCATGTAACACAAGTTACTTCAACTACTTCAATTACTTAACACCTATTTTTTGCATAGCGTGGGCACCAACATGCCAAGGTGGCTCTAACATGCCACCTAGGCTCAAACATGCCAAGGTGGCTCCAACATGCCACCTAGGCTCCAACATGACAAAATGGCTAAAACATGCCACCTAGGCTCCAACGTGCTCAAACATACCCACATGAGGCTCCAACATGCCACCTATGCTCCAACTTGCCAAGGTGGCTCAAATATGCCACGTGGGCTCCAACAAGCCACCTAGGCTCCAACATTCCTAGGTGGCTCAAACATGCCACACATAGGCTCAAACATGCCCATGCGGGCTCACTTAGGCTCCAACATGCCAAGGGTGGCTCCAACATGCCACCTAGGCTCAAACATGCCAAGGTGGCTCAAACATGCCACCTAGGCTCCCAACATGCCACCTAGGCTCAAACATGCCGGTGGCTCAAACATGCCAAGGTGGGCTCAAACATGCCACCTAGGCTCAAACATGCCACCTAGGCTCAAACATGCCAAGGTGGCTCAAACATGCCACGTGGGCTCCCACCATGCCACCCTAGCCTCCAACATGCCAAGGTGGCTCACAACATGCCACCTAGGCTCAAATATGCCAAGTTGGCTCAAACATGCCACCTAGGCTCCAACATGCCACCGTGGCTCTAACACTGCGCCCCCTAGGCTCAAACATGCCACGTGGGCTCCAACATGCCACGTGCAAGGTGGCTCCAACATGCCACCTAGGCTCCAACATGCTCAAACATGCCCGTGGGCTCTAACATGCCACCTATGCTCCAACTTGCCAAGGTGGCTCCAAATATGCTGCGTGGGCTCCAACATGCCAAGGTGGCTCAAGCATGCCCACGAGGCTCCAACATGCCACCTAGGCTCTAACATGGCAAGGTGGCTCCAAACATCTGCGTGGTCTCCAACATGCCACCTAGGCTCCAACATGCCAAGGGGGCTCCAACATGCCAAGGTGGCTCAAACATGCCAAGGTGGCTCAAACATGCCACGTGGGCTCCAACATGCCAAGGTGGCTCAAACATGCCAACTAGGCTCAAACATGCCAAGGTGGATCCCACATGCCAAGGTGGCTCAAACATGCCACCTAGGCGCAAACATGCCAAAATGGCTCAAACATGCCACCTAGGCTCCAACGTGCTCAAACATGCCACGCGGGCTCCAACATTCCACCTAGGCTCCAACTTGCCAAGGTGGCTCAAACATGCCACGTGGGCTCCAACATGCCACCTAGGCTCCAACATTCCTAGGTGGCTCAAACATGCCATCTAGGCTCCAACATGCCACCCAGGCTCAAACATGCCAGGTGGCTCAAACATGCCAAGGTGGGCTCAAACATGCCACCTAGGCTCCAACATGCCAAGGTGGCTCAAACATGCCACGTTGACTCCATAATGCCACGTGGGCTCCAACATGCCAAGGTGGCTCAAACATGCCACCTAGGCTCAAACATGCCAAGGTGGCTCCAACATGCCATGCAGGCTCCAACATGCCAAGGTGGCTCGGGCATGCCACCTAGTCTCAAGCATGCCACCTAGGCACCCCAAGTGGTGACATGGCATGCCAAGTAAGCAAGGTCAAGTTTTGACTAGGCCAAAAACCAAAGATGTCCATCTTTGGTCTTTTCATATGGGTGATGTTGGCAAATTTTAGGTGACATGGCTAGATGATGGTGACATCGACCTTGGATGTCTTTGCAAACACCCGGGCGGGCACCTCGACGGCCCCCTTTCTTGTGAAGGGGAGTCTCCGAAGGTATATATGCTGGTGCATTTTTCTCTTAGCATTATCTTGACGTCATCTTTGCACATCCCGCCAAGATTTCACCTTTTTTGAGACCTCGGTTTTTATCATTGCTTTTCTTTGTGTTTATGCTCGAAAATTCATAATTAATGCATGGGGCGGGGAAAAATCCTGGTTTTCAGCCAGCTGGCTTGCCAAGTGGCCCCGGAGAGTATAGGAAAATCCCGGTATTTCGGATGAGTTTTAGACCCTCGATTTTTATTGGGATGGCCGCTGGTTGGCCGACAGTTTTAGACCCGTTTTTTCGCTTTGGGGCATGGAGGAGGCCCCGGATTGGCGATCCGACCTCGCCGGCGTCGTCGGGCGGCGAAATTACCCTAGGGGACAAGTTCCACGGCGAAGTTTTCCCGGGGATCAATCACTTACCCCTCACTGGGAGGTATTCAAACATCCACCTCCATGCCAATTGACTACAAGTGTGTAGTAAGCGACCTACTTTGGCGTTTCTTGAGAGGGTGGTCTTACGCCCACGAAACTTGGTCCCCTAGGTAATGGGGATGTTAAGGGTCCATTGGCGGAGCAGTTCGATTCGAGTGGGGGTCCGGCCCGATCCCTCGGCCCCGGCTTGGACTAGCACTTGAGAACAAGATACTTGGGGGTTCACCACGAGGCCACAGTAGAAGATTGAAGTGCGAATAGCAGCGCACTAGGACTACTAGGTGGTATACATGTGACCACCGGAGAAGCAAAGCTAGCTCCACTACCTAGTAGGGCGTTCACCAGGCCGGTGGTCTCGAGGAAGGGGTTGGCTCGAGGCTTCGTCTCATGCCTCGCTTGTGCTTCTATTGCGGTGCATTTTTCTCTTGCGTGTGCGGCGTCATGCACATCACTATAAGATTTCACCTTTTTGAGACCGAATTTTTATACGTGCTTTTCTTTATGTTTATGCTCCGGAAATTCATAATTAATGCATGGGGCGGGGAAAAATCCTGGTTTTCAGCCAGCTGGCTTGCCAAAGTGGCCCGAGTATAGGAAAATCCCGGTATTTCGGATGAGTTTTAGACCCTCGAGTTTTGATTGGGATGGCCACCGTTGGCCTTGGGGGGTTTAGACCCGCGTTTTCGATTTTGGGGCATGGAAGGCCGGATTGGCGATCCCGAGCCGGCCCGGCGTCGTCGGAGGCGTGAAATTACCCTAGGGGACAAGTTCCACGGCGAGTTTTCCCAGGGGATCAATCACTTACCCCTCACTAGGAGGTATTGACATCCACCTCCATGCCAATTGACTACAAGTGTGTAGTAAAGCGACCTACTTTGGCGTTTCTTGGAGAGGAGTGGTCTTACGCCCACGAAACTTGGTCCCCTAGGTAATGGGGATGTTAGGGTCCATTGGCGGAGCCCGGTTCGATTCAGGGTGGGGGTCAGCCGTCCTCGGCCCCGACTTGGATTAGCTTTGCAAGAACAAGATACTTGGGGTTCACCACGAGGCCAC
The DNA here is from genome assembly GCA_021234155.1 of Isoetes taiwanensis. Lineage (NCBI taxonomy): Eukaryota > Viridiplantae > Streptophyta > Lycopodiopsida > Isoetales > Isoetaceae > Isoetes > Isoetes taiwanensis. The sequence goes on along the minus strand of JAJEKV010000066.1, from coordinate 5,808,154 downwards.
GGTAGAAGATTGAAGTGACAATAGGAGCACTAGGACTGCTAGGTGGTATACATGTGACCACGGAAGAAAAGCTAGCTCCTTTGCTTTCGGTGGCGATTCTGGAGGCGGTGGCCTCGAAAGGGGGTTGGCTCGGAAGCTCCTCTCATGCCTCTGCTTGTGCTTCTATTGTCGGTGCATTTTCTCTTGCGTGTGTGCGGCGTCATGTTGCATATCCTGCCAAGATTTCACCTTTTTGAGACCCGAATTTTTATCGTGTTTTTTTTGTGTTTATGCTCAGGAAATTCATAATTAATGCATGGGGCGGGGAAAAATCCTGATTTTCAGCCAGCTGGCTTGCCAAGTGCTTGGCGTCTGAGGAAAATCCCGGTATTTTCGGGCGAGCTTTAGACCCTCGATTTTTGATTGGGATGGCCACAGATGGCCCGGCGAGGGGTTTAGACCCGTTTTCGATTTTGGGGCATGGAGGAGGCCCCGGATTGGCGATCCGACCTCTCCACATCGTCTGGAACGCCGAAATTACCCTAGAGGACAAGTTCCACTACCCGGTTTTTCCTGGGGATCAATCACTTACCCCCACTAGGAGGTATTCAAAGATCCACCTCCATGCCAATTGACTACAAGTGTGTAGTAAAGCGACCTACTTTGGCGTTTCTTGGAGAGGGGGTGGTCTTACGCCCTGAAACTTGGTCTCCTAGGTAATGGGGATGTTCGGGTCCATTGGCAGAGCAGTTCGATTCGAGTGGGGGTCGGCCAGATCCTCGGCCCCGGCTTGGACTAGCACTGCGAGAACAAGATACTTGGGGTCACCCCGAGGGCCACGGTAGAAGATCGAAGTGAGAATAGCAGCACTAGGACTGCTAGGTGGTATACATGTGACCACGGAGAAGCAAAGCTAGCTCCACTGCCCAGTAGGACGTTACCGACCCGGTGGCCTCCGGAAGGGGGTTGGCTCGGAAGCTCGTCTCATGCCTCTGCTTGTGCTTCTATTGCCAGTGCATTTTCTCTTGCGTGTGCGGCGTCATCTTTGCACATCACCAAATTTCACCTTTTTGAGACCGGATTTTTTATCGTGCTTTTCTTTGTGTTTATGATCCAGGAAATTCATGATTAATGCATGGGGGGGGGAAAAATCATGGTTTTCAGCCATCTGGCTTGCCAAGTGGCCCCGTCTGAGGGAAAATCCCGGTATTTCGGGTGAGCTTTAGACCCTCGATTTTTGATTGGGATGGCCAGTTGGCCCCGGCGAGGTTTAGACCACGTTTTTGATTTTGGGGCATGGAAGAGGCCACGGATTGGCGATCAGACCTCTCCATGTCATCTGGAATGCCGAAATTACCCTAGGGGACAAGTTCCACGGCCCTCTTGATCAGAGGGTTTGGTAGGGTTTACATCTCGGCGGCCAAAGCGGAGACTAACACATCCGAAACTTTGCATAGAGTTCTCTATGTATGCTCACGGGACCATGGGGGGGAGATGGGGTCAAATCCCCCAAAGCGGCATGCTTTCAGAGACTCCCCTTCCTTTGGAAAGGGGCTTGTGAAGGGAGTCTCCAAAGGTATCTTTGCACCGGAAATTTGGCTCTGTCTCCCATGCCATGAGGGTAATCCGGCCACGGGTATTCCACGTCGGATCACGGGCCCTGCGGGTCGCCGGAGACATCCCAGATGTAAACCCTATCAAACCCTAGGGTTTGCTAGGGTTTACATCTCGAGCGTCAAGGCGGAGACTCACACATCGAAACTTTGCATGGAGTTCACGTGTATGCTCGGGGACCATGCCGGAGATGGGTCGAATCCCCCCCTCAATGAAGCATGCTTTTCAGACTCCCCTTCACTTTGGAAAGGGGCTTGTGAAGGAGTCTCGAAAAGGTATCTTTGCCGGGAAATTTGGCTCTGTCTCCCGGTGCCATGAGGGTAATCCGGCCGCGGGTATTCTATGTCGGATCACGGGCCCTGCGGGTCATCGGAGCACATCGAGAATGTAAACCCTATCAAACCCTAGGGTTTGCTAGGGTTTACATCTCAGCGTCAAGGCGGAGACTCACACATCGAAACTTTGCATGGAGTTCTCTGTGTATGCTTTGGGGACCATGCCCGGAGATGGGGTCGAATCCCCCTGCGCAACATGCTGATCCAGACTCCCCTTCACTGGAAAGGGGCTTGTGAGTTCTCCAAGATCCTTCTATTCTATCCCTTGCCAAACTCCTCTACAAAAATTTCAAAGGTTATCATATTTCTTGCATAAAGTCCTAGTCACGTCACCACCATCTAGCCATATGTCACCCAAAATTTGCCAACATCACCCAATGAAAAGACCAAAGATGGACATCTTTTCATTTTTGGCCTAGTCAAAACTTGGCCTTGCTTACTTGACATGCCATGTCACCACTTGGAGTGCCTAGGTGGCATGCTTGAGCCTAGGTGGCATGCATGAGCCACCTTTGCATGTTGGAACCTAGGTGGCATGTTGGAGCATGTTACCACGTGGCATATGGAGCCACATTGACATGTTTGAGCCTAGGTGGCATGTTAGAGCTTAGGTGGCATGTTTGAGCCACCTTGGCATGTTAGAGCCCACGTGGCATGTTGGAGTCCACGTGGCATGTTTGAGCCACCTTGGCATGTTGGAACCTAGGTGGCATGTTGGAGCCCACGTGGCATGTTTGAGCCACCTTGTCATGTAGGAGCCTAGGTGGCATATCTGAGCCACCTTGGCATGCACTGAGCCACCTTGGCATGTTGGAGCCAACATAGCATGTTTGAGCCAACTTGGCATGTTGGAGCCCGCGTTGCATGTTTGAGCCACCTTGGCATGTTTGAGCCACCGTGGCATGTTTGAGCCTAGGTGGCATGTTGGTGCCTAGGTGGCATGTTCGAGCCACCTTGGCATGTTGGAGCCTAGGTTGCATGTTGAAACCTGCGTGGTGCCACCTAGTCTCAAACACCTAGTCTCAAACATGCCACCTAGATTCCCGACATGCCACCTAGGCTCAAACATGCCAAGGTGGCTCAAACATGCCACATGGGCTCCAACATGCCAAATAGACTCCAACATGCCAAGGTGGTTCAAACATGTCGAGGTGGCTCAAGTATACCACAAGGGCTCCAACATGCCACCTAGGCTCAAACATGCCAAGGTGGCTCAAACATGACACGCAGGCACCAACATGCCACCTAGGCACCAACATGCCAAGGTGGCTCAAGCATGCCACCTAGGCTCCAACATGCCAAGGTGGCTCAAACATGACATCTAGGCTCCAACATGCCACCTAAACTCCAACATGCCACCTAGGCTCCAACATGCCAAGGTGGCTCAAACATGCCACATGGGCCCAAACATGCCACTAGGCTCTAACATGCCAATGTGGCTCAAACATGCCAAGATGGCTCAAACACGCCACCCAGGCTACAACATGCCACTTAGGCTCAAACATGCCACATGTGCTCCAACATGCCACATAGTCTCAAACATGCCAAGGTGGCTCAAACATGCCAAGATGGCTCAAACAAGCCACCTAGGCTCAAAACATGCCACCTTGGCTCCAACATGCCAACTAGGCTCAAACATGCCAAGGTGGCTCAAACATGCCATGCAGGCTCCAACATGCCACCTAGGCTCAAACATGCCAAGATGGCTCAAGCCGCCACCTAGGCTCCAACATGCCAAGATGGCTCAAACATGTCATCTAGACTCCAACATGCCACCTTGGCTTTAACATGCCACCTAGGCTCAAACATGCCAGCGTGGCTCAAACATGCCATGTGGGCTCCAACATGCTGCGTGGGCATAAGCCTATAGAGCGGTGCTTGCACGCCTTGGTTCTATTTTTTGAGATCCGAGATGTTTTTTTTTGCTTCTACTTATGTTGGAAACTGCGGGTTCGGAACTTCGATATTATCTCCGGTTTTAATGCTAGTTTTCATAGGATTGGCAGATCCGGCTAGCTTGGTTGGTGGGCTTCCAATGTGAGGAGGAGTAATTCTTTCCACGCCAAGCTATTATTTTTCGAACCATATAATCTTCTCAGAATTTTGTTACGCATCTATTCCATTCTGTTACTTTAGGATGGAAATAGTTCTAAACACTCGGCAACTACATTTTTGCCTTTGCCTATGCTATCCGGTACATTGCTACCATGCGAGGGCCCTCGATATAAAAACATCTTGCGAGTTGTTGAAGCTCTTACAATCTCGACCTTTGCTATTGCGGGTTTTATTTGGTGTGCATATAACCTTTTCCTTTTATCATTTAAAATTTCGAGAATGTTTTTGCTTTCTTAAGAACACAGGAAAAAACATTTGGTAAGCGGATCAAGCTAAACCAACTTCGTGTGCATTGCCAAGCAGCCGATTCTGAGGCAATTGCAGCGAATCCACCTAAAGGATCGACTAGAAATAGTTTTCAAGGGCAATCGCTACTCGACATCCCAGAAGAAATATATGGGCATCGCCATACCTCAAGGGTAGGGGTAGGGAGTTGTATATAAAAAGGCGGCAGAGAGAAAAGAGTGGGGCACAATAGGAGAAACAATAGCCCCCTGTAGTAGGAAAAAAAAAGGGGGGATAAAATTTATTATATATATTTAAAAAATATGCATGCAAATGCAAGTAGTATTTTATTAAACCGTCAAGATGGACGGTTGAGATCTTCATCCCCATTTTATTATGTTAGATATTGGCCCTTGAAATTGATGGTCGAGATTGACAGCACGATGAACGGCTAAGATGTTGATCCAAGTCCTCTAATGTGATTGGCCTTGCGCCATGTGTTTCCCTCCGCCCTGTGCTTTCCTCTCTGTGTTTTTCCTCTCTCCCCCTTGACTATGGCGCCGCTTGGCGATGGCGAATCCGGCAGAGCTCCTTCCTATGTTTTTCCTCTCTCCCTGTGCTTTCCTCCCTGTTTTTTTCCTCTCTACCCCTTGGCTATGGCGCCCCTTGGCGATGGTGAATCCGGCAGAGCTCCTCCCTGTGTTTTTCCTCTCTCCCTCGCTTTCCTCCCTGTTTTTTTTCCTCTCTCCCCCTTGGCAATGGCGCCCCTTGGCGTTGGCGAATCCGGCAGAGCTCCTTTGCTTGGCGATGGCAAAGCTTCTTCTTGATGTGGGTGCTCTGTCGCTGCATCAACTGGTATAAAATGGCCTGTAAAAAAAGGCCAGGAAAATATCAAGAACATCAAGGTCATTACATAGATCCATCGATGGAGCCGGAAATGCCTCTGGCGCGCACGGATGCGTAAGGGTAGTCAAATGGACATGAGCTGCAATAAATCTGGACAAGACAATGCACGGACAGCCTAGATTACGAATAATTAATTGTTCTCGAGTTTGGAGGTGCGGCTATGGCGGTAGAGGGCTACCAGAAGATGTGGCTTGGACTCCAAGGTAACTCCAAACCAAAAAGCATATTCATCTGCTCTCTTGATCTTGTAAAAAAATCTAATCTGTTCTTTCAATCACGGATGACCTAGTCCGTCCCATCCGAGCTTCCGTTGCAGATCCTTAAAGATGACTTAATCCAAATGAGTAGATTTGGAATGAGGATCGAAGAAGGCTTGGCAGCTCTTGTCACGGGGGGGGGGCTCGTGGATCGGTAAATCTTATTCTACTCTCTATTTCCTCCCCGATTGCATATGCCCATGATGTATTTCTAGAAACTACATAGGCGATTCTGTTTCTATGAATATGAAACTAGAACGTAGTAAGAATACTGCAAGCTAATTGTTTTTGATATGCCTTTGAACTGGAAAAGGACCAACATTGTTGTCTTTCTAAACCAATTTTTGAACATTGTTGTCTTTTTAAACCAATTTTTGAATAAAAGGTTAGTCAAAATTTGGCAATGAGCATAACGATTGTTCTGTCTACTTCAAAATAAGATCAATTGAGCACTCAATATTCTATTGTGTTGTTTTTGCGGGGAAGAGCATTGGCATCTTTTTTTTTTCTATGAAGGGGTGGACTGTCACGGTGTTTTATTATGCAGAAGAGAGAGGATTAGAAACTGCAGAAAATGCATTTGGCAGCCCTCCATTTGTAAAGAAACATGCGAACTTGTCAAAGATTGTTAAAGGGATCTTTCTTTTCTTCAGAATGGAAACAGACAGGTTTGCAAGGCGGCAGTGCCATGAAAAGAAGAATATGCATATCATTTACTATGTATCAAATCAGCTCCATGGCAAGAATTTGAATAAAGCAAAATTGAGTTTATACAATATATAAATTTGTGAAAATATAATCTGTGTTTCAAGGCAAGCTTGAGTTTAAATATGGAATCAATTAAGATCAAAACTTAAAGGCAAACTTGAGTTTAGTAGACATTCAAATGATGCTTGCTCCATGATGTCTTTTTCCTTTTAGTAGATTGAAATTATCAATAGCTAATATATAATTGTTTTTTTTTTTGAAAAATTGAGTGCCACGTGTCAATATTTGATTAGTTAGACAGATGTTCCAGAGCGGACCAAACAGGTTGTTTCTCTAAATTTAAATAAAAGCCACATATATTTTATTTCATTGAGAATTAAGAAACAACGTGTCTACTTCTTAATAGCTACATATCAAATCAAGGAAAACAATGTTCCCTATATGTGGGTTTCTTTAAAACTACGTATTGTTTTTTAAGAAAACAATAATAACTTTTAAAACCAACATGTAAAGAAAAAACATTAATACATATAGAAAAAAAAGGTATATCTAATAACTACATATTGTCGTAGTAAAACAACATTTGAAAACAACAATTATTCTAAAATAATACATGTGGATTTCTTAGATATTACGTATTTTCTTTTGTGAAAACAATGTTAACTTAAAGAACTACAAGTGGAGAAAACAAAACAACACACATTGAAAAGGAAAAAAAAAAACTATTCTTTTTCAATTTTCCACGTATTAATATTCAAACCTACATGTGTTTTTTGGAATACAAACAACGCAGCGTGGCTCCTCCAAAAACAACAAGTCAAGAAAAACCACGCGTTGACAAAAGTTCGTGAAAAACAATGAAAAAAAAAAGGACACGTTGATCAAAAACAAAAAGCGCGCGAAAAACCCGCGATTGGAATTTTTGCCAAAAACCACTGTCTCTTTGTGCAAATCCGGATAAACGGGCCACGTGGACTTTTGGGGTCATTTTGGTGTTGTTTTTGGCATAAAACAACACTTCCGTACAACTAAAAAACAACTGTGGACCAAAAATTGGGGTCAGTGTGGCGAAGCCATAGCGTGAATCGACCCATCTGCAAAGTGTGCACAGGAGGGGCGGATGGAGTGGACAACCCTAGCCGATGTTCTATGCCGCGTAGCGCCATGCCAAGATTCGGTCCTGGCGATCTCCCCGAGACCCGGTAGGTCGGTAGCTCCCCACTAGAGTCTGAGCCAGGGTAGAACCTGGGCTTTTGGGTGTCTTCTTAGTTAGATGCATATTCTGTGTTGTTAGTAGTTGGATGGATGCGCCACCCTTCGTGGTGGCCACTTATATATGATTTATGCTGTGTGCTAACCCTTGTATTCATGCTTCCACGACGTAGGCCCATCGGCGTGGGCGAATGACCCCCTCAGGTGTCCTTCACACCGGCGTCTCGTAAGACGGCCGGGTTAGATGGAGGGCCTGCTTCGCCGCGATGATGGTCGCCATGGGAGGGGAAAGTCCCCGTATGTATACGGTCGGGGGTCGTATATATTCTGGGAGCGTCACAGTGGTATCAGAGCCGTGATTTCGGTTGCTCGAAATCATAGCACTGGCCAAACACTAACTCGTAGCACGGTAGTTAGGAGGAGGCTAAGTTAATGTGTTGTTAGTCCTCTTTGATGTTTGGTTCGGTGTTAGGTTAAATTAGGAAATTGTAGCTTCAAGAAGGATAGGGCGGCTGGAGGGCCCAAGAATTGGAAGAATTGTAAATGTCAGTGAGTAGCTCAAATGACGGAGAAGGTGCGTCCATTGGATCGGGCATACTCAAATTGCCCTAGGACGGTCGTCTCCAGGCGAAAAATGGTCAAGGGCAGGCCCGAAAACCCACTCGGGCGCCGCTTGCTTTTTGTCGTCTTGCAGACAGGGTAGAAGAGCCGAAAATGCAGTCGGCGCCCGACCGGTCAGACGGAGTCAGCTGGGACGCCCGGGGTCAACTCGAGGGCGCTTCGGCGACCCCTAGTCGGCGGTCAACGCGGTCGGCGGCCGGTCGGGCGAGTCAACGGGCCGCCAGGTCAACTCGGGCGCCGCTTGCTTTTCGACGACCCCTAGTCGAGGCGGGAGCACGTATAATGCAGCCGGCGCCCGACCGTATGCCTCGCGTATTTCCGCCATATAATCATTTTATAATAATAAAAATTTAAAAGTTAATAGGAAAAATTTTAAAACTTTTTTTAAAAAAAGTTATCTGGCCGTTCAAATTTCTTCTTGTTATTTGTTTTGCCTTGTCTTCAGCACCTTCGACCGCCAGAGCCGCTGCCCGCCATCGCAACCCGACGTGACGTTGCTTCATCGCCCTTGTGTTTTGGGGAACCCTAGCGCCTCCCTTGCCGTTTTTCCCACCACCAGCGCCTCACCGCTTGACTTCATCGACCTTAGTGCTACCACTATGGCCAATACCAAGAGCACCATCGACCCAAAGACCCTAAGCATAGTGCAGATCTATGCCTTGATTGCCCGGCACATGGCTACCGACCCGGCCTTCATCGACATCCTTCTGGATGAGTTGGTGAACCGTTTTGAGAATAACGATAGGATTCCCTATCCTATCTATCACTTCTCGGAGCCATTCCTGATCCGGCTGAACCTTCGTCAGCTTTCTTACACCATTGTCGAGCAACCTGACATGGTTATGATGCTGATTAAGTTCTATCCTCCCGAGCAAGAGGGCCATACCGAGGAGGAGGATATCAGGGCAGAAGCTGATCGCATTAGGGCCTTCGCCAGGGAAGATGACCATCGGGAGGTAGAGCGAGCAGATACAGCTACTCGTGGCAGGGAGTACCGGTATTTAGGGGACGGCTTTGGCGTCATAGATGGCAGGGAAATTGAGGTTCCCCCGTACGAATGGGATGAAGGCTCTCAGAGCTTCATGTGGGAAGCCCCAATCCCTGATATCAGTCTGGATTACCTGACAACGATCCAGATTGATATGAACCAGCGACCCAACCGGTACCATGCTGAACTTCTTCGCCGAAGCGCCGCCCAACAATTCGCTCAGATTCAAGAAGATCTGAGGAGAGCCCGGGAGTACCGGGAAGAACAGGAGAGGCTCGCAAGGGAGAAGAAGGCTCAGCAAGACCAGACGAACCCACAGGGGGACGGGGGATCTGGAAGCGGGTCGGGCCCAACCCACACGGAGCATGTGACCGTTAAGCACCGGAGGAAGGGTTTAGCCCGGAAGACTGGCAGTCAATACAAGGATAAGTTACGAACTGTCGGTGCTTTTGGTAAGAATGCGAGCTCCAATCGAAGGCAGCAGCGGGTGGATGTGTCCCGACCGACTGTTGGGGCCAAGACCGTTCCTGCACCAAGAGGGCCGCCTCCAACCCCTCCTCCCCAGAGGAAGCCCCACCGATATAAACCCGGTACCGTGGCCTTACGGGAGATCCGTAAGTTTCAGAAGTCAACTCAACTTCTGATACGGAAGCTCCCCTTCCAGAGGTTGGTCCGGGAGATTGCACAGGAGTTCAAGACCGACCTCCGTTTCCAGACTTTTGCTATTTTGGCACTCCAAGAGGCTGCTGAAGCCTATTTGGTGGCACTTTTTGGTGACGCCAATCTTTGCGCGATCCACGCAAAGAGGGTAACCATAATGCCTAAGGATTTAGCCCTCGCCCGTAGGATTCGGGGGGAGCATCCTTAGCCTATTATGCTTGGATCCGCATTGTAAATATTTTCTTGTATTTAATAGAAAAACTTTTTATCTTGTATTTTTTTTATCTATTTCGTAATTTAATATAAAAGAATGCTGACGTCAGCCTCAAATAAAAGAACTTTTAAACTTCCTTTCACCTGTTACGTTTGTTCTTCGTCCTCCCTCCCCCTTTTTAGCGCCATGGCAGCCGCCGACCTTATCGCCTGGTACCATGACGGAGAGCAATGGGATCTGCAAGTCCCTTTCGATCTACTGCGGCCTTTGCTATGCCAGCGCCTAGATCTCCTTGCCAACATGCAGAGGCACCCAGATTATGCCGGATTTTTGGATTTCTACAGGGAGGAGATGCTCCCTCTGTGTATCCCTCTTGGGGATCCTCCCCAACTGTATCTGGAGCGGGAGGTAGTCCGAGAGATGCTCGGGGGAGATACTCATGCATATGATGTCCTGAAGGGAAAGCTCCGGTGGGGCAAGCACCTGCCCGTGGTGCAGCATCAGGGGCGGCAATACCTTGAAGTTGCCTTCGCCCTGGCCATCCTCATGGACCAATACGTCGAGGATGAAACCTTGCCTGTAGAGAAAGGCAAATTGCCTGAGTCTTCCGAGGAGGGGGAAGACGAACACATAGGCATGGGCGACTTCGCCCGTTGGAAGCAGTTGGCGGAAGAGCTGCCACCACGCCGTGAGCAAGCTATAGGCTTGTCAGGGCTGGATGCCCTTCCAGTTATTTACCACCAAGGGCAAGAATATCTTCTCTTGGATGATATTATCTGGACTTATCACATGGTGGCCGGATTTAGACGCAAGCGTAAAGACCATGTGCTTTACGAGCTTGCGGAGTATTGCATGGATGACTTCATCGACTTCAATTCTATTGAGCTTCCTCCGGAGGTGCAGCAGCTGCTCCAGTTCCGTCAAGAGACCATAGAGCCGGCTGACACTCTACTACGTCTTCGGGACTTCGTGATGCAGGAGCCAACCTCTCAGCCCTCACCAGATGCCTTCACGGCTATGGGACCTCACGTCCCAAACATTAATATGGTTGAGGTTCCCTCGGGTTCAGATGACGAGGGAGAGGATTTATATCATAACCCTGCTCATGTGAAGGAGGAGCAGCAAGAACTTAAGGAAGAGGAGGTTTCCATGGATTTGGATAAGGAGATGGCCACATCAGAGACCCCGCAAGGGAAGGTATCGGGCAACCACCTTACCCGTTTCTTTTTGTCAGCCTTTCGACAAGGGCAAGTCCTTTTTATAGCCCGGGATTTAGGGCCGGAGGCTGAAGCTTCGTGGTGGGCCCTCCGTGCTCTCTCTACACTGGCCGGCCACAAGAAGCTCCCCTATCATACGTTTACCTATGTACTCGTGCGACGGGATCTTGCCCTGATGGCCTTGGGTCAGGATATTGCACCCTGGATGAGCATGAAGCTTCTCACGGCAGCCCCATTGGCCATTGCCTATCCACCAGAGGTTGCATCTCTTGCGGCTGCCACAGTAGACCCCGGGGTGACTTTGCTGCGACACCGACCGCCTCCACCACCTCCTAGCCCTACGGATGAAGAGGGAGGACCTAGCTCTTAAATTAATTGTACTACGCATTTCTGTATTGCGTATGTTTGTGGAGTTTTGGGTTGGGTTAGCCACTTTATAATATGATATATCTTTCTTTCCATCGATTGTAATTACTATCTTATGAATACAATTGGAAAATTATTCCTTCTATCATGTGTTTTGCTGGTTATTCGAGTTGGTCTATAACAAAATTATCCACCCCCCTATATTCATTTCAATTGTCTTGCAGAAGAAACCCTCTGGGAATATGAGGAGAGGATTACAGACATGATAAGGAGGGATGACCCCGGGCCGCCAGAGCAGGACTATGGCCAGAGGTATGGCGAATATCCCGAATGGGATGAAGGCTATGAGATGGAACCCCCGCCACCAGGAGAACCCTATGATGCTGACAAAGGGTTGGAGATAGTTAACATCCTTAGGGACAGAGCTTTTGAGGACCTGAAGTTGACCCTGTGCCGTACCTGGGACTATTGGAGTATGAGCAGGCACGAGGCTTTCGAGGACGCCAATGACCACCTGTGGCAACTCTTCTATGCTTTGCGAAGGCTTTTCAATCTTCTTATTGTTAGCCCAACATGGGAATACCAACCAGTGATTGTCCAAGCCTGGGCACGCTACAAGCTCGTTAGGGCTGTACGGGAGAGTGTCCGCTACTCGATCCTGTACCCCTTTGCGAACCCCTAGGCTTGGTTCCACAAGTTATGTGTTTTGTTGTTGTTACGTTGTGTGCCAGTAGAACTTTAAAACTTCCACTGTATAATACCTCCTTCTGTGCTGACCCATGTACCAATCAACTTGTTGTTGTACTCAACTTGAATGAAATGAAACATCAGTTTCTGTTTGTACTTTTTCTTGTCACTGTCAGCAATTGTTATCTAAATAAAATTGTATGTTATTGTACGTCTGCTTATGCTTCCATGAATGCTCGATATAGACGGTGCCCGTAACGCCGCTTGGCAGACACCCTCCAACGCCAGTAGGCTGACTCCTGAACAGGAACTGATGTTAATGAAAAGGCAGCTAGGCGAATTGCAGGCCTACGTATTGCACGCCAACCCACCGCAACAAACCCAGGAAGATGGACCGGAGTTACCTCTGCTACCACCGAGTCCACCTGCACAACAGCCATCTCCCCCTGGAGCTAGTCCCGTACCTGCACTAAGGAGGCCTCATGCTAAGCGTCACCGAAGTTCCTCTAAAGATAGTGCCACTTCCTCACGATCAACCACTTCCGTATCTTCTGGTCCATCGATATCAGCGGGTGACCATGCAAAGCGCCGAGACAAAGAGTACCGTAAGACGGTTGATACAGCTATAACTAGTATATGGAAGAATAGGAAATTGGCCCAGTTCGATGGAAAATCCAGAGGCGGCTTAAATGCCGAATCCTGGTTGGATGAGATGAAGGAGTTTGGGAAGTCTTATGGAATGACAGAGAAGGATACAGGAAAGGTTGCCACCACCAACCTTACAGGAGCTGCCCGTATTTGGTGGAAGGGCTATGCCAGGGCCAAGCATTTGGACAGGAGCAGATGCAACTTCAGAAAGTTTGCCAAGGCCTTCAAGTCGCATTATGTGCCCCGTGCGCACAAATGCCAACAGATCCAGACTTTCTACAGGTTGGAGCAGAAGAGTATGTCCGTGAAGGCTTACACGGATGAGTTTATGCGCCTGAGGTTGTATGTACCTGGTATGAATGAGAAAAGGGCAGTGGAAGGCTATATTGAGGGATTGGCACCATCAATCAAACGGATGGTTAAGGCCATAGACCCAAAATCAGTTGCAGAGGCAGAGGCTAAAGCATTGAGTCTCGAGGAGGACACGCCAAAGAACCAGTATCCACGTCCTGCGCCTTACTCGCAGCCACGGCCGTCCACACCTTACAAACCCCGTTCTCCAAGTCTGGGGCCCTCTCAGCAGAACTCTTATGGCCGTCAGGAAAAGAAGGTTACCTTTAGTGCGCCTGATAAGCAGAACAATGCCGGTAAGGAAGTTCGGAACCTCTTACAGTCTATTCCTAAAGAGGCCCGTGAACAGCTCTGCCGCGATAAGGCATGCTACAGGTGTATGAGGCCAGGACACTTCATGCAAGATTGTCCTTATGTCACGCAGACTGCCCAGCTGGCCATGGCCGACCTCGATTGGGATGACCTCGAAGCAACACAACCCGTCGAGGAGGAGGCTCCCGATTTCATTCACGGTGCGTCTCATATCCTTGCAGCTATAGAAACCGGCAATGCTGAAAATCAGCCTGCTGTTATTTCTACCATAGGCCAGATAGACAAGAAGCCTTTTGTAATTCTTATGGATACAGGAAGTACACATAATTTTGCTTCTCCTAGGATGGCCCATGTCTTACGTCTAGAAACATTGAGGTCCCGTCCGAGACCTGTCACTCTAGCCAGTGATAAGGTCAGGCATACCCATGGTCGTCGCATCAATCTCAACATGCAACTCCCAGGTGCACCGGTTGCTTTAGGTGCTGAATTGATGGATATTGGCAAATATGACCTCATTGTTGGTATGGAATTCCTGGCATCCGCGAAAGCAAACATAGACTGCGAGAAGAGAGAAGTTACCTTCAATGCAGCTAATGGAGCTCGCGTAACTCTTAAAAGTGAACCTCTCAACCCTATCCTGCAGTCTATGTCCATCAGGCAGTTACATAAAGCTATACACAAGGAAAAGCTCCTTTGCATCGTTATGCTTGCTTCCATCGAGTCAGATGCTAAGCAAAAACAGGTAATCGACGTCCTCCCAGAGGGGATTGCTAATCTTCTCCGCGAATTTGGTGATCTTTTTCCGGATGAGATTCAGAAGCTTCCTCCTTTTAGAGGGGTGGAATGTGAAATAGCTTTAGAACCAGGTACCAAGCCTACCAGCAAGGCTCCGTACCGTATGACTCCTCCAGAATTGGCAGAACTTAAGAAGCAACTTCAAGAGTTATTAAACCTAGGTTTCATCCGACCTAGTGTATCGCCTTTTGGTGCCCCTATTCTCTTTGTTAAGAAAAAGGACGGCTCACTGAGGATGTGTATTGATTACCGGCAACTGAACAAGCATACCATCAAGAATCGCTATGCTTTGCCTCGGGCAGATGACCTAATGGATCAGTTACAAGGGGCTAAGTATTTCTCAAAGATTGATCTTCGCTCCGGATACCATCAGATAAGGATCAAGGAGGAGGACATCCATAAATCCGCTTTTCGCACTAGGTATGGGCATTATGAATTTACAGTTATGCCTTTTGGATTAACTAATGCCCCAGCAACGTTTATGCGACTAATGAATGATGTTTTCCGACAATATTTGGATGATTTTGTTGTTATCTTCTTCGACGACATTCTCGTCTACAGTAAGACCCTTGAAGAACATGAGAAACATCTTAAATTGGCCCTACAAAAGCTGAGACGTCATCAACTCTATGCTAAGTTCTCTAAGTGCAAGTTCGCCACTCCAAAGGCAGAGGGAATTGCTACAGACCCCGCAAAGATAGAGGCCGTAAGGGAATGGCCTATTCCAGGGAGTGTTTCCGAAGTCCGGAGTTTCTTGGGATTAGCAGGCTACTATCGAAAATTTGTAAAGGATTTCGCGAAGATTGCAGCTCCTCTTACAAATCTCACAAAGCAGGAGAAGGTGAAGGATTGGATGGACCACTGGAAGACGAAAGTTCAGCAGAGTTTCCAGCAGCTTAAGGATGCCCTAACATCAGCACCAGTTCTCACATTACCAGATCCTGAACAGGATAAGCTAGTGGCAACAGATGCCAGTAAAATTGCCACCGGTGGGGTCCTAATGCAGGAGGGGAGGGTAATTGCCTACGATTCAAAGAAGATGAATGAGACAGAGCAGCGATATCCTACCCATGATCAGGAATTGTTAGCCGTTGTACGTGCTCTGCGGATATGGCGACACTACCTTCTTGGTAGAAGATTCCAATTGGATACGGATCATCAAAGTCTCCGTTATTTATCCACCCAGCCAAACCTCAATCTCCGTCAGAGAAGATGGATGGAATTTCTCGAGGAGTATGATTTTGAGATTATGTATAAGCCTGGCAAGCACAACGTGGTTGCAGATGCTTTATCACGCCACCCCTTGGTGACCCGAACCCATTGCAATGCCATTTCTACGCTTACCAGTGAGTTTGGCAAACAGATAGAACAGACCTTGGCCACAGATCCGGAGTTCTGTGACATTTGGGAGAGTTTGGCTAAGGAAGCTCGCACGGATGCAGAGCGTGACGCTTTCCGTGTTTATAAGAAAGAGGGCAATTTATTATATCACAAGGATAAGTTGTGTGTACCGCAGACTTCAGGAGTACGGAAACTCATTCTTCATGACACACACAATAGCCCTATAGCTGGACACGCAGGGTTTATGAAAACCTACTTTAAGATTCGCTCCAGTTATTTCTGGCCTTCTATGAAGAAGGACATTGCCAAATATATTAGGCAGTGTCAGGTGTGCCAGCAGACTAAAGCAGAACAGTTAAGAATCCTAGGTGAGCTACAACCTCTGGATGTGCCCAATGCCAAATGGGAAGTGATAACCATGGATTTTATTGTGGGCCTTCCAAGGACTCTCCGGGGATATGATGCTTTGATGGTTGTGGTCGACAAATTGTCGAAAATGGCTCATTTCTTGCCATGTTGTACCACGGATACAGCCTTTGATACTGCTCTGCTATTTGCCAAGGAAATCTTCAGATTACACGGAATGCCACGAGTAATTGTGTCGGATAGGGATCCCAAATTTGTGAGCGCATTCTGGAAAGATTTCTTTACCACCATTCAGACCAAGCTTGCTATGAGCACAGCATATCATCCTCAAACAGATGGCTAGACAGAGCGGACCAATCGCATTATAGAGGATATGCTAAGAAGTTATGTATGGAGTAAGCAATCACAATGGGCTGACTATATTTATCTGGTCGAGTTTGCTTATAACAGTATGAAGCAGGAATCTTCCAGGATGTCTCCCTTTATGATAAATTATGGTTATCAATGCCTTACCCCAGATACATGGCATAACCCCGTCTCTAAAGTAGAGGTTTGTAATCCACCAGAATGGACCAAACCCCAAGCTGAGCAGAATGCAAAATATATGCATCAGGCTGCGCCACACTCTACCAGCAAATAGATTAACACAAATTGCAGATGAAGAATGGAACAAGAGATCAAAACACCTCAATTGCACAACCAAATCATAATCTAGATAATCTGGAGGTTCATCCTCCTCTTCATTATTTATTTCTTCCATGGAACACTCTATACAAAATGGATAATCTCCTCAAAAGAGCAAGAGTGTGAGAGAGAGAATGAGGAGACGTACCCCTCCTCTTAAACTTACACATCAAATCTCCTCCATTCATCTTTAAGCAATCTCCACCATTAGATCTCCAATAACTTACATGTCTCCTAGGATTGCGCCACTTCACCCCCATGCTTTAACCATTGAAAAGGACTTTTATACACCTTCAAGTCCATAAGTTCAACTTCTATACATCATAAATGCTTCATCCCCAATATTTTCACATTTTTTACATTTTCTCCACATTACACCCATAGTGTTCTCCATTTATGCACACATTTCATCAATTTAAGCACATCATGCAAAAATAGTCAAGAAAAAACGCACAACATTATTCCCCCCCAAGATTATTCATCGTCCCGATGAATTTTTCAAAAATCTTTTCTTTGATCTTCATGTCTTCAACTTGGTCCTCTAATAGCATCACAACTTAACAAAAATCCAATGTCCAAATGTCTTCAAGCCTTCAAAAACATCTATAGAAGTCTTCCAAGGAAAAAAAATACTAAAAACTTCTAACATCACTTCATCTTCATCAATTATAGGGTGGCAAGTCCCATCCAGGTCAGTGGCACCCTCGCTCTACTGCCCAGTATGGCGCTCTATCCCTTTCATAACACTTATAATTTTTCATCACATTTTACATAGGTCATGAGATGATGCTGCCTTTCTAGGTCAGCACATCCATCATGCCATCCATAATCACTTAAATAAAAAATAAAACTTGTACAACTTCATTTGATAGCTTGAATTCTTGAAAAAACTTGGAAATTAGATCCAATCGAATTGCAAAAGCATAAACACTAACCACATAATCTTGATCTTCCTAATATGGCATTTGACTTGAATAGGCTTGTTTCTGGATAAATAGTCTTCTCTGAACATTGATGGTCTTCAAAAATATTAAAATTCCAAACAACAATGGTTGATTCTTCAAAGGAACTTCAATTCTTCGTAATATTTGGGAATATGTTTTGGGCACATATATATGCTTGCATAAATAATATGGTCAAGTGCAATATTGGGACTTTAACTTGGTCTTTGGGACTTTGCTAAAATATGAACTTGGTCTGGATTTGAACAGCGAACCTCGCATTTGCTACTACATCTCTTACCATCCCATTCCAATTACTTTTGAAAAATTTTCACTATCTTTTTTGTATTAAACAGCTTTTACTTCTTTTTCTTTTTATTTTTCTTCTTCTTTTCTCTGCTACTCTGTGCGCACGGCGATGGTGGTTAGGGTATCGGAAAGCAGATCAGTTTAGGGCTTCTTTCTTCTGCAGGTCCATCGAACAGAGATGGCAAGACAGGTAAGGTATGGCTGCGAAGCTTGTAACAAGGTTTGGCTATGGCATCACGGTGGCAGCAGTTCGACTCCTCTTCTCTGAATTTTTTTCATCATGGCAGATCAGCAATGGCTAGCAGAATCGAATGCCTCCTGATGGTCACGCTTGGGCAAATCGCCAATCCCTCCTCTTGGGTTTTTTGCAGGCTCGGGTGCAGCATTCGACAGGGCAGTTGGATATGGCCAATTTAGGGTATGGGGATCTAACAGAAGAGCAGATCGATATGGTAGAAACACAGAAGGTATGGAGGCGTCAGGCAGATGGCAAAGCGATGCAGCAAGAATAAAGCAAGGAATGATGGGATATGGTTTTTCCCTTTGCAGGTATGGCCTGAAGATCGCTGAAGGCAGGCAAGGCAAGGCTGTAGATTTTCAGAAAAAGGTAAACCAATATCAAAGAGGAATCTCTGGAGGCTAGCTTTAGTTGGCTTTCTTCAATCAAATCGACAAGAATATGTAAATTTGTTTTACTTTTATTGCTTCCATTCTTATTGTGCTGGCCAGATAAATAAAGCATTCAAATCATACCTCTTGATTGCTGCTTCAAAAGTCAATTGAGAGATGGCGGTTTTTCTTGCTTTGAGATAATATCAGACATATCACCATATATTCTTTATTCCAAATGAAGAATTGCTCCATATAATTGTATTCTTTGCTGATAGAATGCTGCTATTCTCGCAATGCCCCCCACTTATGTAATCCACCAGAATGGACCAAACCCCAAGCTGAGCAGAATGCAAAATATATGCATCAGGCTGCGCCACACTCTACCAGCAAATAGATTAACACAAATTGCAGATGAAGAATGGAACAAGAGATCAAAACACCTCAATTGCACAACCAAATCATAATCTAGATAATCTGGAGGTTCATCCTCCTCTTCATTATTTATTTCTTCCATGGAACACTCTATACAAAATGGATAATCTCCTCAAAAGAGCAAGAGTGTGAGAGAGAGAATGAGGAGACGTACCCCTCCTCTTAAACTTACACATCAAATCTCCTTCATTCATCTTTAAGCAATCTCCACCATTAGATCTCCAATAACTTACATGTCTCCTAGGATTGCGCCACTTCACCCCCATGCTTTAACCATTGAAAAGGACTTTTATACACCTTCAAGTCCATAAGTTCAACTTCTATACATCATAAATGCTTCATCCCCAATATTTTCACATTTTTTACATTTTCTCCACATTACACCCATAGTGTTCTCCATTTATGCACACATTTCATCAATTTAAGCACATCATGCAAAAATAGTCAAGAAAAAACGCACAACAAGGTTTCTCAACAACTCCTCTTGGAGATGCAAGCGCTGGTCGAAGAAGTTAGGCGGGTTATTTATTTATTATGCGACGCAGCCTCGCCGAAGAGTGTAGCCGACAAACACGTAACCCCACGCATTTTCCGTGTGGGCGAATTCGTTTGGCTTAAGATTAAAGTGAAACAAGCCAAGCTTAAGATCGAAACGCAAGAAGTTGGCACCTAGATGGGCTGGACCGCTCAAAATTATCGGCGTGGGGGGAGAGCGGGCATATCGTTTGGAATTGCCACCCCGCTTAAAGATTCACAAGGTTTTTCACGTGGAGTCTTTCAAACAACATACCCCTGATCCGTGAGGGAGGTTTTGGATTCCCCAACCCTCCTAGAAATGATGAGAAGAGCAATCGGAAATAGTGCCCCATTAGGGCGGATTTGGGGTCTCAAAATGGCCCTTATCTTAGATGCCGTAATTCCACGTCATGTTTCTCGCGACCAATGATGTTTTGCGCATTTTTTTCCAAAGTCGTAAGATTAGTTGGCAAGTAGAAAGAGGAGCAGGCTTACTTGGCATCCACATGTGAAATTTCATAGGACATGTTTGTGCATTCATTGCAACCACATTAATGGCCCGCATTTTTTCAAAAATCGTGATCGCTGGACCAAAATAATGGCTACTTTTCCCGCCCTCACGTGCACATGCCCACATGCACCAACCACTTTTTCAAATTTTGGCACCAAGATTTCCATTGTTCACATTAGCGCCTTCACGTGCATCCTCTCCTTCGCGCTCTTCATTTGGAATCCAAGTCTCCAATAGTGCGTGTTTTTATGGGCGAGCATAGAGTTAAGCAACAACGGCGAGGCGATGTGCGGACAAGCAAACGTCGTTACATGCCATGTTTTACTACCCAAATTTTCATTTGAAGTTTTCCTACTTTTCGGCTCTTCCCATTCATCGTATTGCTTCACCGCCATTCATTCTTACAATTCAACGACCGATCTCGTATCTCTAATTGCATCCATCATTGCTCCTAGTACTCCTACATTGCTTCTCAAGTAGTTCATCACTTACAAAACAATAAAGGCATGACGGTGGAAGGATATCTATCCATAGGCTTGTGGGTGAGAATGCTATCCTTAACGGAAGGATGACTATGGAGTTACATCGCCGAGCGACATTCATACGCTAATGAATAGGTAGAACTATAGGGTTCAAAATAAATGCTATGGATAGTATATTGCAAAAAAAAAAAAAGGGAAGGGGGGGGGAAGGGGTTTGAAGAGGAGGATATTTGCAAATTTGCACCCTCAATAATACATGGATCACACCATGCTAAAAATGCATATGCACTTTGTAAATGTGTAGTGAGATTTCGCGTCATGTGATCCTTGCTTTTTTTCTTCCCTCTTCTTGATTTATATTCACTCTCTGAATCAAATATTTTTCTTTGGGCTATATTTATCGGATGTCGGGGATTTGGGACTAGGGAAAAGCATTACCGCATCGTTGTTGTTCAACATATGGACATAAGAGACATGCTTTTCCAAGATATACATTAGGTGGCAATGGGCATCTAGTTTTTACGTTGTAAAATTGTGGGAGCCGAGCTTGAAAGTCGTCCCATGACCTCGTTTAGTTTAATTGTGCAAGCCTTATGAGAATGGTGTCCTTGCAATGAAGAAATGTTTGATAAGACGTGCATCCGGGGTTGTTGAAAAAATGAGTTACAAAATATTTGCTCCATTAGAGGGTGTTTACTAATGCCACGACACAAAAGCTCCAAAGACATATTGTATAAAATGTCGCTTTTCATGAGCCTTTGGATCAGTTAACTCAAAGTGTCACATATGGAAACATTGTTAGGTTTGATAAAATAACATAAAAATCTTATTTAATAAAGCTTTGGTTGTTGGTAAAGTGTTGGCTTATTGATTATGTGTTTGTATTTTGCTTTGGGACCCTCTTCGAAAAACATAATATAACTTGGAATGATACATATTTTATATGCAAATGAGAGACTATTGATGAGGGACTTGGTGTTATTATCTATTGACAACAAACAAGAAAGTGGATCACACCATGCTTAATTTAGTATATTCCAACCTTTTAGCTTATACAAAATTCGCTTGGTGTGATCTTTTGGAAAACATGACTTCCTATAGTAAAATTACTTTGATTATCTTTTAATAAAAGAAATACATATGTGTCTTATTTGAAGTTAAGTGTGGATATGTGACGTGCTCATTTATTGATAAAGTGTTTGCTTTTTGAAAAGGGCTAATAACTTTATGTACTACTAGAGTTGGTAAAGTATTTTAGATGCAAATAGGATGCTTGATGTGATCCTTCTTAAAAAAAAAGATATGCTCTTTGAAAAGGACTAATAACTTTATGCACTTGGGGTGGTAAAGCATTAAATGAGAAGGGGTACTTGTGTTTAATTTTAATTTGACACAAATAAGAAAAAGTGGATCACACGATGCTAATTTAGTGTGTTCCATTTTTTGCATATGTACTATTTGGTGTGATCCTTCTTGAAAAATAATATGCTCTTTGAAAGGGATAATGACTTATTTACTTAAGAGTGGTAAAGCATTTTAGATACAAATAGGAATGAGTACTTGTGTTTAATTTTAATTTGACAACAAATAAGAAAGTGGATCACACCATGCGAATTTAGTGTGTCCCTTTTTTTTTGCATATGTATTATTCGGGCTTGGTGTGATCCATCTTGAAAAAAAAAAAATAGCTTTCAAGTAAAAGGAAAGAAAGAAATATCTTATTTAAAGTGTAAAGTGTTAGTATATAAAGTGTTGGTTTATTAAAATACTATTTGTTTACGCTAAGTTGTAAGTTGAATATTTGTGTTTCTATTTACTTTTTACGCAAGGATCACACCAGGTAATTTCTTATATGCAATTACTTTCAAGCATGAAGATTTCAAGATCATATGATCCTCTTTAAACAAGGATGGCTTTGACCTTCAATGTTCATAAATTTTATGAATGTTTGCATATAAGAATGTCACATATCATATTTTCTTAAAAAAATGGTCATCAAATGGATAACTAGTCAAAGAGTTCTTCTACTACTTAAAGAGTTTCAAGACTCATTTTTGCTATAATTCAAATAGCAATAGAGTTTTAAAGGAATCTATTGTTTAAAGGTAGTCAAAGCCTTCTTGTATTAGCGATATCTAAACACAAACACCATAACCTTTGTACTTCAAGAATGTATAAACCCTTCACATTGCAAAGTATAATGTCATTTATTAGCATCTTCACGGACATTTCCCTTCCTTATCGGAAGCGGCTCATCTCAAGGGCGTATTTGATTCGAATGCCTTCATCCCTCTCAATCTCTCACAATATCCTAGGAGGCGAGTTACCGTCACCACAAAATCGGACTAAACTTGAAACGCCCCGAATGGCGGTTTCTTGCCACTCAACGGATCCAATGGATATAAACCGCCATCCGCCCGGATGTCAACACTTTTGAGCCGCAAGACACAACACGCCGAGGTCTAAGTTCTTATTTTTTAGACCTTTTTTTGCGATTGAAGACTGGAGCATATTCGTGAGTCGGTTGGATCCTTATCCACACATCATTTGGAGCTTCCATCTTTGCGTGGATCGCACGGGCGAAATGAAGGTGTACAATTTGTATGCCCCAAAGACAATTCGCCGTGGTGAGCCGAACGTCCGTATTAACCTCGCTTTTTGAAATTTGCAACGTGCATATGGAAATCGAAAAGTCCATTCTCCTACAATCCATGCTTTTATACATTAAGCAAATTCAAATTTTGAATTGTAGGGGCGGAAAGCCTTTGTATTGGGATGAAGTAAAGATCCGGTTAATCTTTGGGTTCACATGGACAAACTGCGGGTTACCGGCTTAAAACCCGCGGGCCGAGGCAAAAAAAATTCAGCCCTGTTTGGAAAAAAATCAGCCCTTGCAAGATCCAACTTATGAGCTGATGCAAAAGCTGAATTTTTAATCGGCCGACTCGCTTTAACTTCGGAGGGCCTAAACTTCTCCATGTGAACCACCCATAGGCGACCAGTAAATACCGAATGAAAGTTCGATACAAAGCTTCAACCTACACATTCAAATTTTGAAATGTGGAAGGCGGAAGCTTGTATGGCCATGGCCTCTAAATGAAAATAGCTAAAGAATCGGAACACGCACGCTTGGTATCCGACAAACCAAGAGGCACCGCCATGAGTTGCGTGTATGCTATAATGCAAGTGGCTTTTTAGAAAGCCACATGTTGCATCAGCCCTGTCAACAACCAGAATTAAATACATATGGCATGAATACGCTAATCCCCTTATTCGGGAGAATATTCCAAGTAAACCAGAATGATGAGATTTTGGTATCCTAGGTGGCATGGGAAAAAAGGAGCGGAAATATGACGTGGAATGGCTGATAGGAGGCCATTTTCAGACCCCAAATCCGCCCTAATGGAAGCTCTTCTTGATCGAGCTTACAAGCAAACCAGAAGGACTCAAATGTTGCAATACTTGGTTAAATGGAAACACTTACCAGTTGAGGATGCTACGTGGGTAATGAAGATAGACCTTGACAAGCACTATCCGGACTTTATGCGGGAATCTCAAGGCCGCACCATCAACGATGCTATCAACCCCGCAGTCGGCGGTAAGCTTAGAAGCTTGATTGTCAGGCGTAGCGCCTTAGAGGGCAAGATGCATCGTAGATAATAACAAGTAACCGATGATGAGATCACCCTGTGTTCTCTAGGACGTGGGTACTGTCAATAGTGACTTGACCACAACTTGTTGCAGAGCATATAGTTGATAACAGCCTAAGGAACTGCAAACCATAGACATGATAGCTTTCCCCATAGACAGTAAATTCTTTTAATTGTTATGAGGGGGTGGTCCCTTCAACCACAACTTCATCATATGTACTAACATACTGGTATGTGCAGGCCAGTAACCAGTACGTGCCCTGCCCATGTTAGAGGGTTACTGATGACCCGACCTCTTCAGTTTTGCTTTGCCTTCATGTCTTGTTTATCGTTCCACGGATTTCGATCCTTAAATTGTTTGACTATGATAATCATGTTGAATGCACCACGGTGCTTGAAATGTTTTGCAAACCTTAAAGTTGAATATATGTATTACTTTTCCGAAAAATAACGGATTATCTTCCGTCATAATGTATTTCTTTGTACATTTCCAACTAACCCCAATGCTGAGGACAGCATAAATTCTAAGGAGCGGAGAATGTGACGTTCCAAGTATTTATACGGTGTACGTATAAATATTGAACACGTCACTCGGTATAGGTACGCCACCTGGGGTATGATAACCTAGGGGGTTGGCCACAATGGATTTAATTAGCTATGTTAACCAGATTATAAAGGATAATTATCTAAGGACATGTGATTAAGTCAATCCATAGTAGGAAGGCGCCATTTGGCATGAACCAGGTGGCTAGCATGAGGATTGCTAAACTAGGCCACCAAAGGGAAGCGCCATCCTCATATCAGCCCAATATAGGAGCAGCCGAAAGGCTCAAGAAGCGATTCTTTGTTAGTCCCCGGATCGCCAAGATACCCTCTACTGGCCGCTACCCCAAAGATACAAGTACCATGGAAGCACCCCCTTGACAACGGGTCCGGCCAAACTCGGTTAGTGGTAGTTAACTTGCAAATTGTAGAATAATACTCTAGTATTCTTTCTGGTTGGTTTTGGGTGAGATTAACCCTTCTTTGGTAATTAGGAATACTTTTCAATTATGAATGGCGCCTGGTATGGAATGGTCGATGTCTCTATGAGTTAGTTTAGTAGTTTCTCGTAAACAGGGATTAACAGGGGGGTAGAGGCCTCTGAGCTTGAGTATAGAATGCTCCTAGTAGTCCTTTAACACCCTACTAGTTTTCGGCCTGTGCACAAGAGCCCACCGGGTCATAGACGCTATGGCCTGGCTTAGCACCAGATAAGGGACGCAGTGGTGAAGTAGGGGGTGGGGTATTGCACGAGCATAAAAGGCTCCTGAGACTCCTACAGTGAGCTAGGCCTGATAGCCGGTCACGTGGAGGGCCGGGTATGGGTCTGACACTCCCTGGGTGTAGTGGTGTGACCCGTATGGGGCACCATGCACTTTGAGTAGAATTAGGGTGAGTAAGTCGGGTACGGATGCGGGGGTCGCTGATGCGGCACGTATTCTCTAGCTCACCCACAACACCACTGTGATCCTGGAAGGGGACGCCTCCCCGACCTGCCTCATCGGACCAGGTGTCATGAACCTGGAGTAGACTCCAAGGGTGATCCCTGGAGTCTGCGTCTCCGGAAGGCTATAGCGAAGCCATAGCGTGAATCGACCCATCTGCAAAGTGTGCACAGGAGGGGCGGATGGAGTGGACAACCCTAGCCGATGTTCTATGCCAGCCAACGCCATGCCAAGATTCGGTCTGCTGATCTCCTGAGACCCAGCCGTCAGTAGCTCCCCACTAGAGTCTGAGCCGGGGTAGAACCTGGGCTTTTGGGTGTCTTCTTAGTTAGATGCATATTCTGTGTTGTTAGTAGTTGGATGGATGCGCCACCCTTCATGGTGGCCACTTATATATGATTTATGTTGTGTGCTAACCCTTGTATTCATGCTCCCGCGACGTAGGCGCCCATCGAAGGCGTGGGCCGAATGACCCCTCCGTGTCCTTCACCTGAGCGTCTCTACGTAGACGGCCCAGGTTAGATGGAGGGCCCTGCTCGTGGCGCGATGGTCGCCATGGGAGGGGAAAGTCCCCGTATGTATACGGCCGGGGGTCGTATATATTCTGGGAGCGTCACATCCACAAGTTCAGGTGCAGCTTCCTGGCACCAATCAGACCACCTCGGTCCGCCTCACGGCTTACCAACTTTGGATTGCCAATGGCAAACAAGGCCCGCGTCCCGTTCTTCAGAAGCCACCTCGCGCGCCTCAGCAATCACGCTATCAACCTGCTCCTGCCCATCAACCTCAGATGGATCAACAAGCACAGGAAGAAATTTTTCAGGCTCTTAATCCTCCAGTCCAGCCGTCAAATTGGGTTGGTTTGGTTTCACGCCAGACCAGGGCGTCACGTCCCTTAACCATTATTCCTCAAGGCACGCAACCTGCCTTTGCAGTTGACACAATCCCTAATGAAGAGGACAAAAAGGTTCACTTTGTACCTGACTTGGGAAAACTCATGCCTCATGTCATGCCTAAAGTACGCCAAAGCATTCTGAACCTCATGCAAGCTGCTGAAGGCCGCACGTTAGCTAATGTTCATGCCACCACCAGAGCTCAGCAAAGACAAGATGCACCTTCCACATCTCAACCTCCACGCTCTCAGACATATCCGAATATTGCTGCAGAGGTCGACTTACTCAAAGAAGTTGCTGCTTCATTACCACGCACTCCAGCACCCGTGGATCCAGCAGATCCTTTTTCTCATGTACCTCTGGAACTCCAAGAGGAGCTGGCAAAAATCAAAATTCCCTTAACTTTGGCAAGAATTTTGAAACTATGTCCTGCTCTCAAGGACCAGTTACCACTCCCGACCATTTTGGTTGGGGCTGTTGCTACCTCTACACCCACGGTCCATGCCACGGTGGGCAATCAACAAGTCAATCATGTTCAAATTGACGGAGGTAGCGCTGTCAATCTCATCACGGATAAACTCCGCAAACAAATGGGCATCAAACAACTCTATCGTGCCCCATATGACATCAAATTGGCTAATGGCCATATCACGAGACCTCAAGGCGTCACACCTCTTCTTCACATCAACATTGGAGATCTCCGATTCCCCTTAGAATTTGGTGTTTGGAAGGCTGGAGAAGATCCTGGTGATTATGAAATGTTGGTTGGCAGACCTTTTCTCCGCCAGGCCAAGAGTATCCATTATTGGGCCACGGATCATCACAGATGGTCACCTCAATGCCACTATGGACTTGGAAACAGGTAAGATCATTTAGGTCGACAATTTGAACCCTCTCTCTCGAACCACCCAGGTCGAGGGCGCCTTGAGAATATCTATCAAGTTGGGCTCCCACTGTTAGTTTGCCTCTGTCCTCCCTACCCGAATATCTTGATCCTGGGGAGAAATGACTCTTGATCGGGGACCAGGCTATGGCAGCCTTGCTTGACCCCTACCTAGCTCCTTGCAATCGCATCCAGCGTGTTGATCACTTTTTGAGATGCCCGAACTTCCTCCTGATCCGGTTGATGTACATTTGTCATGAAGCAACCTCTGGCTGGATGAAAATCAGCAACCTCTCTTTTTTCACCACGCAGGCGCCACTCATCTGTCATGCTTCAACCTCCTGCTCCATATTGTCCAAGACACGGAAGTTATCCCACATATTCGGACTCACGAAGTCGAGATTGTGGGCGTGGGCAACAATCGACTGTCGCATTCGTTGCTGCCAATCTTCCGGAGCACCCCCTATCGTAACGGGGCCGCCACGCTCTTCAAAAGTTCAAACACATTTTCGCACGGAGCTCTGAGAGATCTTGGGGGATCAACAAAACCTTGGGGAACTCACCATTCATACCAAATCCGATGCACGCCCGGTGTAGCAACGCAGCGATGCGGCTCAACCCAATTACCGTGATGGGCGTCAAGGCAAAAATTGACAAACTCCCTTGCTGCGGGTTTGATCTATGAGGTCAAACATTCGAATGGGTGAGCCCCATTGTCATTGCTTTGAAACACAATGGAAAGATCGCGTTTTGCGTGGACTACAGGAAACTAAATCGGGCCGCGGGCGTGATCATTTTCCACTTCCCTTCACTGAGACCGGGTTCCGGAAGAGGTCATTTGGACATGAGATGTACTCCTTCATGGATGGTTTTTCTGGCTACAATCAGATCTCAATCAAAGAATCACTCAAGACAACTTTCACCACCCGGTAAAGGCACTTTTTGCCTACAAGGTGGTTCCTTTTGGATTATCAAACTCTCCATCAACGTTTCAACGCATAATGCTCTCAGTTTTCATGATTTTATGAAGGAAAATCCCTTCTTGCAAATTTTTCAAGATGACTTCTCTGCCTACAGTTCCATAGCTGACCATTTGGATAAATTGGAACTCGCCTTTCAGAAATGCGATGAGTCCGGCATTAGTCTCAATCCTGAGAAATGCACCTTTTGCGTCACTTCAGGTGTTCTGTTAGGGACTGCGTTGTCGAAAGCGGTATCACCACCGGATCCGCCAAAATCGGTTTGTGTGCTAAAGGCTCAAGCACCAGCCAATATCAAGGAGACACGCTCTTTTGGGTAAGGTAAATTATTACTCCATCTTCATTCACGGACTTGCGGCCATTGCGCATCCCATTCATAAACTCACGGGTGATGAATCCACACGGGCTTGGAATTCCCAGGCGGATGCTGCTTTCCAACAATTGAAGCTTTTGCTTATTCAGGCCCCGGTTCTTGTTCCTCCTCAATGGGACAAGCCCTTTCATGTCCATGTAGATGTCTCGGCGTTCGCTATTGGAGCTGTTCTTTCTCAAGAATATGATCGCACAGCGACAAACCAAACCGATATGCCAGCCAGAAAACTCAATCTGGCTGGCGCAACTACTCGCCCGCAGGCGTGAAGCCTTGGGTTTAATTTTACGTGTCCAACGCTTCCGTCACTATCTTTTAGGCAGTCAGATCAAATTCTTTGTTGACCACCAAGCTCTCCTTTATTTGATCAAAAAATCCACTCCCACGGGCCGCATTGCTCGTTGGGTCCTCCATACGCAAGAATTTGCACCCTTTGAAATTGTTCACAAAGGCGGGCAAATCTCATGTTGTCCCGGATTATCTTTCACGCATCCATACGGATGATCCCTCCCACGGGAGTCTCGGATGCCTTTCGGCGGCTCAACTCTTTTTACGGTCGCGGCAGCGCCACATTGGTTCCACAACTTTTGGTATCTCCTCACGGGTGCTCTTCCACCGGAGGGGCGCCACGCTCTCCGATAGCGTCAATCCCGGTCGACACCAATTTCTCCCGTGAGGTCCGGTGACTACACCATGGTTGCGAGCCATCTTTACAAAATGGGCAAGGATACCGTCGCCCGGACATTTGTGTTCTCCCTCATGAGGTCCCGGATATTGTCAGAAGCCCATGAAGGGCACCGGTGGTGGTCATTTTCATGGTGACACCACGGCGACGCAAAATCCTTCTTGCGAGGTTATTTTTGGCCCACGCTCTTCAAAGGCGCTCACATGCGCCCCGCGTGTGATGCTTGTCGGCGTGTGGGAAGGCCCCACGCCCGTGGCGGCTCTTCCATTGGCGCCGGCCGCCACGCCACTTCCTTTCAGCAAATGGGGATGGATTTTGTGGGACCCATTGATCCTCTGCGCGGCACACCCGTGCAGCTACATTCCAGTTCTCACCGACTCACGCTACCAAATGGGCGGAAGCTTGCACTTCCGGACAACAACTGCGGCAAGCACGACCAAGGTCATCTATCAGCAAATCATCACGCGGCGTTTTGGCTGCCCCACGGAGCTGGTCGATTGATAGAGGTGTCCATTTTATCAATCATACCATCAAGGAGGCGGACGGATTATCTCATCGATACATCATCACAAGAGCACACCTTACTATCCTCAAAGGGAGCGGTTTGGCTGAAAGCACCAACAAAACTCTGGTCACAATTCTCAAGAAAATTTGTGATGCTTCTCGCGACCGATTGGCAAAACAAGCTTCCTCTCGTTTCTTTGGGCTTACAATACTTGTTTCAAAATAGCTCTTTGGTCACACTCCTTTCAAATTGGTTTATGGTCAAGAAGCTCTCATGCCTTTTGAATATATTCTTCCAACTCTCCGTTTTCAACTCCGGCTATAGCCCATAATCCGCTTTCTTTGCACTCAAAGAAAGGGTTTATCAATTGGAGCAGTTGGATGAACTTAGGCGTGATGCTTACATTCGTGTTCTTCATGGACAATGATTTGCAAAAATCTTTACATGACAAGCGTATTAAGACAAAAACATTCATAGAAGGAGATTTGGTTCTTCTTTATGATTCTCGTTACAAAAATTTTTCGGGCAAGTTAAAGTTTGATGGCTTGGCCCTTATCAAATTGTTCAAGTGTGGTGCAACCCGGCGTTTTCAAGCTGGCTGAATTAGATGGAACTCCATTACCTACACTTTCGTTAATGGCTTTCGCCTCAAACAATTTCATACAAAGAAAGTGACAATCATCCACCGGATCTTTGTTCGGCATAACTGAACACAACAGATAGTGACTAAGCGGCATATTTATATTATATAGGTGAAATTTTTACAAAATGTGGGCAGAGCCCATCTATTTCCACTATGGGCTGAGCCCTATTTACAAAAACGGGCTGAGAGCCCTATCTACTAAGTCCTAAGGAGAAAACCCTCTACTCGGGTTGGGGGCGAGAGGTGATCTGTGAGGATGTGGTAGTAATTCTGCCCGGATCAGCCGCGGGTGAATCACCACCTCCATCCCATTAGTCAGGGGATCGGGATGCTCAGCCATCCCGGCACACCACCCGTCCATAGCAATGCCACGGTTGTGGCACCGCCAGAGATCCAAGCAATCCATCTTGCAGGTAATCCACTCCAGGCAGTTTGAAGGCATAGTGCACTTATCGTGCAGTCCAGCAGAACATCTTGGCGCCATCGGGTGTCTCGGCTTAAGCATCGTTCGTCTTTATATAGCCAACCGAGGACCTCCCTGTCGACGTGGCCCAATCAGAAATTTCGCCAACGTGGTTGAAATGCAAGGTTGTTACTAAATGGGGAATCTTTTCTCCCGCCGCATATCTAGCCATGGTACCTTCTGACACCTCACTTCGAGTTGTCAGCATTAAATTGGTCCTGGTAGTAATACGGCTGCTGCTCTCTCTCTTTGTACTTGGGTCCCATAGGCCAGTTGGTCTCCGTGGACGATAAAATCATATTCTATTCTATTCTATTCTTTTCACGCCCGTCGAACATTAATAGACGTCCTTTTGCCATCTGTCACATCAGATCATTCCCTTACGTCTCATCGCCACCGTTCATTGCTTCTCCCTTTACCGATTGGGGACTTAGCCAAAATTTTACCTCTCAATCGCCTACTTCGCATCTGTCGCCACCTGGCATCATCAACGGTTGAAGGTTCGCCCTCATTATGCCCCTTCACCTATACTTGCGCACCCTAAAACCTTTTCGTCTATCTGCGCCTTCGTCTTCTGTTCTCTGCTCTCCGCTTTCTCCAGACAGTTCCTTCTGTTCCGACGCTCTTCGCCATGGCTGCACCCAAGTTTTCTACACTTCAAGCTTCTGCTCCAAGGGATGCGACTCTTTTCGAGTCTGTATCTTTCTCGACGCCCACCTTTCGCGAGGCCCTTGTTGGTCCGAGTCGGGAAGTAGCGGAACGCCACAAGCTTTACGAATTCTCGCAACTGGAGCTCCCGGCCCCAAATCCGGAGCAATTGAAGCAGTTTATCGCTCACATCGTCAACAGCCCGGAAGGATTTGCTACGGTGGTCGATGGCACCACCATTTTTCTCATACAACCTTTGATTTCTGAGGTATTCCGTATTCCCGTGCAAAAACCTTCTGTATCTTGGGCTGCTTTACAGGACATGGACGTCACTCAGTTCGGTGCTCCTGCTTATCAAGCCAACCAGCATCGCCTCACAAATATTGCCAAGTCACATGATACTTTTGTGAAGTTTCTGTGGCGCAAATTGCTTGGGTATTCTATCAAGAACACCCATATCAATAAGCCATTCTATAATATGGTCATCACTGCCATCTGCTCCAATCTCCATATTGATTTGCCCCAGATATTATTCTATCGCCTCCTTCATGAAGTCGACCGCATTCGGGCTACCCCCTCCTCTGGACATGAAGCCTTAGTGGGTGGCCATCTTCAGGCACTCATCCGTCATTATCTTCCTGTTCCTGCGACCCCTTCCACTCCTCATGCCTCCACTCAGCGGTCTCTGCATTCCCAGCGTCAAAATCAACAGGCTGTACCTTCACGCCAGACTTCCCCTGGTCATGTTCAAAACCAGACCACGCATGTCACTGTCTCCTCCTCCTCCTCCACTGAAGCCTCGCCTTCCACTTCCCGTCATGTCTCCCAACAATCTCAGACAAGGCCGCAACAGGGCCCAGCCCCTCCAAATCCTCGCCAGCTTCTATACCAATTCCAGCAGGATGTTCAAGCTGCCGCCCTGCAGTTATAAGCTTCACAGGACGCTCTCATGAATGGTGTTCAGGCGTCCCTGGAGGCTTCAGATGCAGTTCAAAGAGACCTTCACGCTGCCACTGCACAAGTGCAAACTTTAGAGGTTCAACTTCAAGAAAAGCATGCGGCTCTATTACAGGCCCGTGTGGATCTCAAAAATGCTCAGGATCAGACCAGCCTGCTTGAAGATCAACAGGTTCAGCTCCAAACCACCATTCAGGACTTGTTGGAGCAAAACAAGACAAAGGACACCCTCCTGGGTGACAAGGAGAAAGACATTGCTAAGCTAGACACCTTGTACACGGAGCTTTCTCAAAATTACCGCACTCAAGTTCATGACCTTACCGAGCGTGATGCTAGACTCACCTCCCTCGAAGCTCAGCTTTCCACGCTGACCAATCAGCTAACGACCATCCAGGATCAGCTTTCGGAGGCTCAGAAACAGAAGGTCATCGATGATGCGGAGATTGCCACGCTTTGTCTCAATACTCCTGGGCAATCTTCTTCACATGCCACGCTTCATATTAAACGGGTCCGTGATCAGTCCCGTCTTCTCTTAGAAAAGGAGAACCGGATCCGTAACCTTGAACATCGGCTTGACAAAGGCTGTTCAATCTCTTTGAAGAAGCCCAAAACAAAGCGGGGAGGGCTATATTGACATTGCTACCAACATTCTGTGGACTTCTCTACTCCTTCCGGCTATCTTGACTATGTGGTGGCCCGGGCGGTACCTTTTCCTTTTGAAGTGGTGCGCGGCCAATGGCACTTGTTCATCAACGACCACTCAAAAGTGCGGATTTCCGCCGGATCTGGCGGATCTTTACGTAGAAGACAAGGGTTTATTTTGTGCACTCTTAGTCTTTGATCAGCTCAATTCTGAAGATCCCGGAGCTTGGTCATTTTCCGTGTTGTTCAGCCAATGGCTTATGTTTTCATGACTTCTACTGGCGGATCTCCATGATAAATTCGAGATGAGGCCCATTGTGTTTTTTCGAGGCAACTCCAATCTTTGCTTGGTTGTTATCATCAACCAACCAATATTTCAAGGATCCTGCTCAGTCTCAGCCTTTTGAACAGGAGTACATGCCTGCACTTGCTCAGCACTTACCTCTGTGGCAGGCTGAAACATTGGAACAGGTAAACAAAAATTTGGCGCATCGGCGATCTTGAGTTTGCCCAAATTTATATGCGAGCACTTGGGAGGCTACAATCAACTGCGTGGCCTTCTGGAAAGCAAGACCATCCCCACGGGTTGGGTAAATCCTCCTGTTTATCAATTACTCTCTACGTCAGAGTGGGACCATTGGTGTCGTGCTCTTGATCGAGAATCTTGTTCGGCGATTTGGGGACATGGCTGCGCAACCCCACCTGCGGGCATGCTTCCCTCTCCATATGCTTCCTTAGAAGTCCCTCCGCCCACGGTTCCTCTCTTCGATTTGGCGTCTTTTTTTTTTGGGCCGAAGGTCATGGATGGATGGCCCTGGTCGACTCGCCTCAGATCTCGGCGGATCTCCGGTGGGATCCCGATTTGTCGAGCCTTCCGTTGGGAGGATAATGCCACCTTTGCCACTACCGAGAATTGGCTCTATATATTGCTAATGGCGTGGTTGGCAGCGCCTGCTGATGCTCTTCATGGCCTTGATACCTTCTTGCGAGAATGCCGCCACCTCACGGACCCTTGATTATGCCGTCAAGCTGGTTTTACGTCTTGCTCTCAGATGCATCCTGGTAAGCTCTTTAAATCGGCAGCGTCCAATTTTTTACTGCAACCCGAATGCCAGCGTCAGTGCCTTCGGTCTTCAGACCTGCCTTCTCATGGAGTGCCAGTTTGTTCCTTCAGACGCCCATGCTGCCCTGGAAGACATGGTGCGCTCTCACTTCCTCCTTGATGCAGATCCTGCCCTTGGGCTTAACACTCCTGACGCTCTTCAAACACGCCAGGACCTCATTGCCCATTACCATAATGGCGCCCGTCCTCATTCCCGTGAGGATCACTTTCAGACTGCTGGTTTCCCGCCCTCGGAAGCACTTCCTCCTTTTCTTCAGACTGAGTGTCGTTTGGTGGGGGGGAGTGTTAGTCCTGTGCCTCCTGGTACAGGACTATTCATGCATACGACGGACCAGGTCAAGGCCAAGGATCCACAACCAGGCGCGGGTCCGTCGTCAAAGGCTTAGCAGAAGACCAAGCAGACCACGCAGACAAAGACCACGCCTGGCATCAACAAGAGGCGGCGCTCAGACAAGTGACGGCCGTCACCGCCCGCGTCAGCGTCAGCGTGATTTCAGGCTTTTCAAGAGGCACCGCCAGCATTCCTGCAAATCAGGCCTCCTTCCAGGAGTCGGCACCGAAATCAGTCAGAGTGTCTATATTGGGCCAAAGGCCATTGTACTATATATATGAGTAGAGCTAGCACATAAGTTTTTAGATGAGTTTGAGTCTTGTCTCATTTCAGTTTTCTCTCGGTTGCGAGAGCTCATGTATCATCATCATTGATATCAAGGAAGCTTATCATTGTTGTCTCATTGTTCTTTTGTTTTCTTTTCCCTTTCCTTTGTTTTCTTGCAAATCCCGCGTGACATAGTCCCCGGATTCTCCTGTTAGATCCATGGGTCCTCACAGAGGGCTGTCTTGCAGGAGTTCCCGAACCCAGACCCCAAACACTGTGGACTGAGCAAGGGAAGGATTTATGTTCCTTCAAGTGGGGACCTTAGGGAGTCAATTCTACGTGAGCACCATGATACTCCACAAGCTGGGCATGGAGGTGAATGGAAGATGTATGAGTTGGTTAAAAGCTTCTACTACTGGCCAGAGTTGCAAGATCAAGTCAAGGACTTGGTAAGTCACTGCTTGGTGTGTCAAGCGGTGAAGGCGGATCATGGGAAAACTCCGGGATTGTTACAACCCCTCCCTATACCAAATGAATGGGAAAGCGTGAGTATGGACTTTATAGTCGCATTACCTAGAACTGCTAGGCAACATACTCAAATTTTGGTCGTAGTAGATCGGCTAACCAAGTATGCTAAGTTCATAGCATTAAAAGGGGAGGCTACGGGGCATGACATAGCAGTTGCCTATATGCAGCACATATTTCCAACCTTCGGACTTCCCTCGTCCATTGTGAGTGATCGGGACACTAAGTTCACAGGTCACTTCTGGAGAGATCTCATGAAAGGATTGAGGATCCGATTGTACATGAGTAGTGGAAATCATCCACAGACGGACGGGCAAACTGAGTGCATAAACATGATCTTAGAGGACATGTTACGAAGTTTTGTCCATGAGAAGCAGTCTAGGTGGGAAGATTATTTACCCTATCTAGAGTTCGCTTATAATAATAGCCATCACACGGGAATTCGGATGATTTCCTTTGTGGCTATGATGGGCCGAACCCCCAGGGCTTATTCTGGTATGCATAAGTACCTTAGAACCGAAGTTGCAGTAGATATGCTCCATGATGTGGACGCAATCTTGTGGCAATGCAAGCAAGCTTTGCGAAAAGCTCAAGATAGGGCATGAACGTCTGCTAACAAGCATAGACGTGATGTCTCTTATGAATAGGGTGATTATATTTTCCTAAGGATTGTTTATCCTTCGGCTTTGAGAATGAACACTTTATGACCTTTGACCAAAGGTCGAGTGCCCAAACTTACTCCGCGATATGCTGGGCCTTTTAGGATTACTAAAAGGATCGGGGAAACAGCGTACGAGTTGAACTTACCACAGGAAGTAGGGATCCATCCTGTGTTTCATGTAAGTCAGCTAAAGAGGGCTATACTGGATACCGCTAACGTGGTTAGTCCGCAAAGTATACCGATCGTCTTAAACTCCTCTGTAATGCTAGAACGTCTTTTGGATAAAAGAGTTCGGCAGCTGTGCAATAGAGATGTGGTAGAACATCTGGTTCATATATCCCTAAAACAATTGAATGGGTTGTTATAAAAAAAAAAAACATAGATTCAAGATAAAAAATAATCACATTAGCTCATTAGGTACATTGATTAAAGTAGTTTTATTAGGACATTGACTTATTTTGGTAGAGGTTCGAGCCCTCATATTTCATATTCTAAAATCTTAGGCAAAGCCATATAGAGGTTCGATATTCCCTCAAAACCTTAAGCAAAATTGTATTTCATATTTCAAAATCATAGGCGCATCCAATCATAAATGACTATAAAATCGCTTGAGTAGGTGCCAGAGGCCCCAATATATGATATTTGAGTTCTTAACATCTTCGGGTCATAGGATCGCCGAATCTTGAACATAATACAATTTCTTTTAGTTAATCTTGGTAGTCCAATTATGGGGTGCACCTTGTTTAGAATAACTGGGTTCCAAAAAAAAGTGGGAATGGCATCCCACTTTAATTAAATGTGACTTTATCACTCTGCACTTCTTCATGGGCAAAGGGGTGCGCAAGTAGTGTTGTGGGCCTCTTGAGAGCATTGGATTGACTTGCTGCTGATAGTGTGCCATTTTAACATGTGTCAGAGCCTCTGCATCCCAGAGCTTGTGAAAACATTCCAACGGGAGAACCACTGGGCCTGCTTGTCCTTCCAACAGGCTCTGAGATGTTGTGGACCCATTGCTACTGCCAAAGCAATACTGGGCAAATGGGCATCACTTATACTGACTACCTTTTGGAAGTAAATGATATGGCATTCTAGTGCAACCCTCTGAAGGGGTAGAAAACCCGTCTCCTGGAGCAGGATCTAATATAGAACTGTGGACTTCATTCCATGTGGCGAGGGATATCACTGGACCCCACACCTCTGCTCTGTACCAAGGCCCTGAATAGGTGCGACTGGTGACCCCAGACATACAACCATGCCTTGAGGCTATTGCTCTGCATGGTATGTAGTGCTTTTCAGCCTGCCGTGACACGCAACCTGATGGAAGCATCCCAGTATGTGGTAGTAGAAAACTCGATCTCTAAATAATTATAGGACAGAGCTACCTCCACATCTTATTCCTGGTAAGTGAATGAGGGAAGCCTTGGTTGACAGGACGATGGAACTAGCGGCACTCTAGTTTTGGCCAAGTTAATCCTCATGCCAGTGAACCAGCAGAAATTGTCTAGAGCATCCAGGTGTCATTGTATGTCTTCTGGGGTATATGCTAGAAAGTCAACGTCATCAGCATATATGAGTTGCTGAATTATGTAGTGCATAAGCTGAGCTCCCCTCCCCTCCTCCCCTCCCTCCCCCAACCCAGGTGCTTTCGGCAAGCCAATCTTCTAGCTGATAAGGTAGTCATCATGGGAGATGCTCGTCTTCCCAACCTTGCTTATGTCGTGGCACTAGGTCCACAGTGCCTTAAAGCCTGCTGGAAGGAAAAATGAGCTCAGTGGTTCTCCCGATAGAATGTACAGGAGCACAGGTACATACAGATTCAAACTGAAGAAGATCACTTAAGGCAGTGCCTTGGTGCTTGCTTCCTTAGCAAACTCTGGGATGCGGGTGCCCTGGAACAGGCTAAAATGACATACTACCGACAATAGATTAATTCCATGCTCACACGAGGTCTACAACACTACCTGCATCTACATTCACCCATGAAGAAGCGCAGACTCTTCCATTCGCGCAGGTGCACATTACCTCTGCATTGAGATAGGTAAATGGATTCGGAAGGCATGGGGGACAAGCTTTTATCAGTGTCACGAAGTGGGAGCTATTGAGGATGAATGTCATGCCCTTCAGAAATGTTTGGAATTCAACCATACCCGGGCACGCTATGTTGAGTTAGTCCTGCCTAACCAATCGCAACATGTGTTGTTGGACACGGTCCCAGTGGGCTTACTAGAATCATATTTTCAAGAGATCATGGACATGCGCACTTAGATATGTCATCCGGCACAGCGTTGAAACATATCCTAATATATCATTACAGTTTGTCAACATGCTTATTGCTGTCAAGTTTTTTCCCTCGAAAACCCTTCAAAGCAGGTGTTTTTTTTAATCCTGATAGTAATATGTTCGTTTGGGTCCCATAGACCAGTTGATCTTCGTGGACAATAAAAATACATACATTCATTTAGTTTTGTCACTCTTCTAGAATTGTCTTTATAGACTAGAACCCCGAGAACTGATAGAATTTGTAATGAGGTTAAAAGCATAAATTGAAGACGATCAAATATATATTCTGTATTCTCTTTGACTCTTTAGTCCTGGCATCTTTATGTGAGTCTCTTAGCACTTTATATGTATCTGAATCAAATAATACATTCCATTCTGACATACAAAGGTGTCAGAATCAAATTGTACATACGTCATATAGACAGATGAAGAGATTTGATATATTGTTGAGAAAAAAATGATGGGCTCTAAAAGGTGTGCGGACTTTGCTTTAATTTTATGCAATGTGCTTTTAGAATTTAGAACAAACTTTCTTAGCAAATGATAATTCTTGAAATGTCTACCTTACTTGAGTTTTGCAAAATCTAATCAGTCCTGAAGAATATTTACTTGCATTTTTGTAACTGAATAATTGCTTATGCATAAAAGTGAATTATCTTCAAGTTGTTATCCATAATATAGTAGGTATTTTTCATGGATGGGCCTTTATGCCCCAAAACAAAGTTGAAGAGGCTCCACCAGATGAGGCGATGCACGATTGGCAGAGCGACGAGTGTGCCACTGAGTTTGGTAGAGCGTAAAGGCACATTCCTTGAAAATTCCTAAGCGAGATATATGTCATTTGGTTGCATTTGGAGAGGGTTATCTTCTAGCTATGGCTATGGCTCTTTTGTTGGGTTGCAAGAACCCTTTGCATATGCGATCTATTCACAGTTTAATTTTGCAAGTCAGAGTAAAATTTTAAGAGATTCTCTTTGATGCTGTTTTTATATGCAGGAAATGGTCATGCTGCTTAAATCCTTCAATATGCTTTTACTACAAAGCTCTGAAGGCGTATAGCATCAAAAGGAACATCGGAACAAATTGGCTAGCATTCGAAGGGAAGAGAATGGGAGGACTAAGTGGGGCCACTCCTCCAATGCTGGAGGAAAGTTTTCATAGTGGTATATATCAATAATATATACTAGAAACGTGTGCCCGGCGATGCCAGGCATTAGTCGTGGACGTGTGGAACAGATAGACATAATGGCGTTCGTAGGTGGAATGAAAATATGTAAATGCAATCGTATCCATAGAAGTAATTGAGTGCCAAGTGTGAAGGGTGTAGGGATATTGGGCATAATAAAATTCATCATGTGGAATTGAATGGGTAGAGGTAAAGGAATACATACAATTTAGGGTGTTGGTTGGGGCTTGTGGTAATTTAGTTTGTTGAAGAATGCGTAGTCAACAAATTGCAATTGGAGTCTAGTGGAAAATTTGGATGTTGGTTGTGTCTGTAATGGGAGATGGAAGATGTGTGTGAGTATGGAAGATGTGTGTGAGTATGTTTTTAATTCTAAATTTGCCAGAGTCGCATGATATGATGAATCTTTTGACCCTAAACTCCTAAACACATGATCCCTAAACCCATAAATACTAAACTATTGAATTCTACAGAGTTGCATGATATGACGATACCGAGCAATAATAGTTGTGCCTTGGTTTAGTAAATTATCCATATAACCATTCTTTAAAAGGATACAATTTTTGAGATCTTATAAATAGACACTTTGAAGTTCTGGTGAGTGCATATGTGAAGAGTGAGCATAGCAATGCCAGACATGTATAGAGGCATATGTTAATCTGGAAACCAATAAGGTTGGAAAGCATGACATTTTTTATATTGTAAAATCTCTTGGGAATGTTATACATGTTGCGTTAAACTTTATCTCATATGGGCATATGTAGTTCCACGGGTTAAAAGATGTAAATAAATGTTAAGTTATGGCAATTTGTATTCCTCTAACAGAGATGGGAGCATTGCTTGAATATCAGTGAAGAATGTTGGCATCCTGCATGAAGTTAGATTAGGTTAGTTTTCCTGGTTAGGCTTGCCTTTCCTTACCTTGCCAATTCCGATGTCTTTTGCTCCTCCTTACTTTTCCAGCACAGTATTCTACAGCAGTATTTTCCAAGTGGCATACAATTATCACAGTCCAAGTGGCATACAATCTTCAATTCCTGTATTTTAAAATGCGTAGATCATATACCTGTGTAAACTCTAGATAGTACCATTGATTGTTGATGATTATATCTTGATCTGCAAATCTGGTTCTGCAACATTGCTAGGCCAAATGACATGCATCTGCACTTAGGATTGCCAATAAATAGCAGAAAAGGCTATTAACAGCAGAAATGAATAGTCTAGTTATCTGAGGCTTCCCACTAAACCATGCTCCAGCATCAATCCATAGACTCGTGAAATTTTAAAATGTAAATACACGTAAACCTAAATGATATATGCCACGCTGCCAGAACGAATGTTTACAAAAATTTTAAAACTTGAGAAGGTTTCAGTGCTTACAATATAACATCGGATTTGCCCAAACTTCCAGCAACGGATTAAAAGATTTCCAGGCGGATTTGCTTGCCGAGATGCCCAAGTTTAAAAATAAGCACCAGAATGTGCCTTAGTTTTTACAGCTTAGATGCATCAAAAGCTTCAAGAAGCTCTGTTGCATTTTGAACCAAGAGCCTTAAGCCTGAGAAACTGAACCATCTCCCATTTCAAGTTCTGAAAACAAACCAAATGCTTGCAGCAGCTCTGCTAGGGATGCCACAAACTCCAGCCATGCTTAGGATCGGTAGAGGTGGCGAGAGGTGGCCAGGTTGTGAACTGTGCAAGTCGAAACCAAGGAACATCCATGCTTAATGAGTGTTGTTTAAAATTCTTGTCGTTAGCACAACTTACCAACAATAGTATCCATACAGCAGAATAGCAAAGGATGTCATATATTGATGGTGGATTGGCATGGACTCAAAAAAAAGTTTGCCACTCTCGAGCAAACATACAACTCTAAGCATGAATTAGAATCCGAAACCATTGTCAAACTTTTGTACAATGATGACTATCTCGAGTCAGAGTTTGCTCCTAAATATTTTGTACTTTGAGGACATTGAGCTTCGTTCATTTTTTATTCTAAATCAGGCCAAGGATGCAGTACAATGCTTAATGCTTAAATTTGAGATAAGGTTTAAATTGAGTTGATAATAGATACCTCCATATCCTCCTCCACACAATGCTTAAATTTGAGATAAGGTTTAAATTGAGTGTGATAATAGATACTTCCACGCTAGAAAACCGTCTAGGGGTTCATTCACATATCAAGATGATAGAAAGAAGAAGAAAGCCCAAAGGTACTTCTATGGTATTGCAATACATTTATAGGTGTTATTTTTTAATATCTTCCATTTTTGTAGCGTGTGTTGAAATAAATCATGTGCGTGACATCAGCAATTAATAAACAACATAAGAGGGCCTAGGCTACATGCATAGCAAAGGACATCAACTGTTGTAAACCAAGGAGTGCAAGATACAATAATAAATATTATCGTGATCCCGGCATGGCATTTGCCATATTTTCCATTATTTTAATCATAAGACAGATCAATATCAATGCTATTTATTTGAGAAATAATCAAACAACTATTTCTTCCAAAAATTGTCTAGCTGTTTTTCTGCATATGGTTGATCAACATAATGTGCAAGGTAAAATATCATGTGTCTCGTAGGTTTCAAATGTAAACTGGATGAAGCCTTGATGCAAATATCAACACTGAAATCTGTACCACTGTGCGGCTAACTTTTGTAAAACAGAATCAAGTAAGAATCAAGTAATATGACAAATTCAAGATGGAATAGATGTAAACCTACTTAGATGTCCCAAAGGCGACAAAACCTTATGATTCCTAAATGGGTTGTAACAGCTTATATCATTGTAAAGGTGTTAACAGTGAAAACCTAAAGGTATTAAAGAGTAGAACTGAATAGCAATTATAAAAGTGCAGGACTTATTGTGCCCTGCGCTGAGCATAAATAGAATGCATGCACCAAACTGTATTTGCCACTACGATCTTCAATACGGTGGAAATAACCCTTTTAATAAACATGATCTGCAAATGCCTTAAAAATACCTCTTAGACAAAAATCCCTATAATCATTGTTCATGGACATGTATTGCGTTTCTAACAATAGGATCTGAATTTTATAGGTTAAACATGAGAAGAACAAACTTATACTTTGAAGTCCTTGCTCCCAAAGCATAACGTGACCATCCTGTATGAATCTAGTCCAGGATCCAATAGATGCATAATTTTTAAGAACAAAATTATGTCACTTTGCCTCAAGCACATGTATAATAATACTCTGCAAATGAACACTAAGAAAAACAAACTATGAAAAGATTGAAAGGGATTGAAGATGGAATAAAGAAATTGTTTCAAGAAAAAAGAATGAGAATGAGTGGAGAAGATGTGAGAAACCTTCATAGACAGGAAATTTGTTGTTCTTGGCAGTAGATGCGCGAGTCAAATGGCTTGTTATAATAGTATGAGCCCATCAAATACTCTGCAAATGAACAATAAGAAAAACAAACTATCAATATAAGGAAGGGAATGAAGATAGAAAAAGGGAAAGAATGAGTGGGAAAAATTTAGGTAACAGGTCATAGACAGAAAAAAATTGATTGCCCTTGCCAATAGATACACCACTCAAATGGCTTGTTATGATAATAGAGTCATCGATTATCAAAAGAATCCTCGTTGTGCGTTACCACGAACACAACAAATACAATATACGCATTATGATCATAGTGCGGAAGTTCAGAATTCGCTTTTTAAATCGTCACTAATTGATCAATGGTAGAAGTATTTGTGTGGCTTCATTTTTCCCAATCAATGGGCATCAAAGTTTCGCATGATGACCACAAATAATACTTATGAAGCACGCAATTGAAGCTCCTTCCCATCATTTGTTGCAGCTAGATTTAAGGGAGGCAAAACAAACCATGGAAGAAAGCACAAAAGAGAAACAAAGATAAGCTCCAATAGTTATTTTGACCCAACTCAAAAGCAATAGAGATGAAATTGAAAGCCGAGCTTCGTTAGCGGCCAGACTCACGAATCTCGAATTCTGAACAACAACATCGAATGGAGATTTACTCTAAGAAATTTTAAGGAGATGAAACCTATTTTGTTGTCACCTCCAAATCCTTCTTTGGCTAATGACAGGCTTCACAACAGCTTCTCCAGGGATACCAATATTTAGTTTATATCTAAAAGGACACCTTAGAAATCCTGCATTGAAATGCGTTTGCTGCATGTGATCTCTACCTGTATATACGTTTTGCACAAACCAAACCGTAGCAGCCCAGTTTTGCCATAGCCCGTAACCTGCATGCCAGATACTTCACTAACATGAATCTCCAACCGGTTGCTATCTGGGTAACACTGCAAGGAAGTAACGATTAGCTTAAGAGCACGCTTCAAATGCTAAAACTACAATAGAAGAGAAAGAGCTGGAAAACCGCCCTTCTGCCTAACCCATTCCGAAGAAATGTTGAAGCGGCTTCGTTTCTTGATATACTGAGTTCCCAAGAAACGAAGTTACTGACATTTTGGTGCCAAACTAAGAATCGGAGATGAGTAAGAATACTGAATCACGTTTTAGTATAGATGGGTCAGTCATTTTACCTCTGTCTCTGCACGATTTTGTAAAGCTCCAACAATGGCTCAGAAGACATGAAACAGAGAGAAATATGAGAAGAGTGCATATTCAGATGCTTGCCACAACTTGGCCTATTGAATAATAAAAATGCCTAAAAATTGAAGCCGATTTGATAACTCCATTTTTTTTTCTGATCTTTCTAAAGCTAAGAAAGCACTGAAAGCCTCTTTTCTGGCTAAGCAAGCCGATTAACTGATCTAATGCGCCAAGCATATTGTGAACGTTTGCATAAAATGTGTGAGCATATAAAAATGCGCTCCATATTGTAAAAGTGCAAACGAAGTTCGAACTTGCAAATAAGAGCGGAACATTGAAAAGGAGGTATAGAGGAGAGAAAGACCACCGAGACCAAAAGTTTTCCGCAAAACATCAGGCTAAACTTGTTGAGTTATACAATATGGACTCACCATATGACGATCCAAACAGCTCAAGAATCAGACGATCCAGTGAGGCGCGAAGATGAGAGAGCAAAAAACCGAGAGAAATTCGTAGGAGGGAGGGACAGTTGCATCGAATATCTCGGCCAATTTGAATTGGCATTAATTCTGGCAACTCAAGTTTCGGCAGGGGAGCCGCAGGGGAGCCGCAAGATGAAAGGGAACGCCGCATGCGGCGTAACATGCGGCGTTCCCTGGCACGGTTCCCAACCCCATCCCAAAATAAAAAAGAAGATAAACCAAACATTTATTAAGCACTAGGTGATTTTTGTGGGGTGGGCATTTACGCCTGATAAAAAGTCGAGGCAGCATTGCAAGATGAGATGATGCATAAGGGTGCTTTCCTATGGGCTCCCAACCTGAAGGTTTTCTGGAA
Source organism: Isoetes taiwanensis (assembly GCA_021234155.1). NCBI lineage: Eukaryota > Viridiplantae > Streptophyta > Lycopodiopsida > Isoetales > Isoetaceae > Isoetes > Isoetes taiwanensis. Next base: position 5,763,177 of record JAJEKV010000066.1, on the reverse strand, counting down.
GTCAAGATCTTGGCGTGCAAGTTCCCATAGGTGCCTCAACATGAAGAACTCAAGATTTTGACCTGAATTTAAAGAATTCTGAACGATATTTTCAGGTTGACAGTTTCATGGAAACAACCCTACGCAAATGCGCCGCCGAGATTTTTTTGGCGTAAAGGCCCACCCCACGAAAGTCCATTATAAGCAAGACACGTGGCACATGGAAAGGGCCACCTTCCGGCCATGACTTTTGTTGCTGGGTTTGCAAGAAGCCTACTATTCTTTGCATTTGCAATATATTCGCAGCCTATTTTTGCAGATCAAAGTGGAGATGCTGCTTCCCTATGCAGGACATGGTCTTCCTTCAACAGGCTTTTACTACCGAAGCTCAGAAGGCTCGTAAAGGAATAGAGGAACAAACTGGCCAGCATACCAAATAGGGTTATATTTTGTAAAATTGTAGGGTTTTTTCGCGGGAGCCCTGCACTGCATAGACCGATCTTGGGCTTTCAGAAAAACGCCTGCACAAAACACCGCCAGTGTCAAAGAAGGACGCAACCCAAAACCCAGTTGCACTTTGCCCATGAACATTTAGTTACCAAATATCCCACACGCCAAATGCTGAAAAGAGGGACAAACATTTCTGATATAAAGAATGCGCATCATAAGTTAAAATTCAGCAAGCCGTGTGATGAGCACAGAGCGAACTATTCTTTCGCCTTTTACTAAAGAATACCGTGTGCTCGTTACAATTAGCGGCATATGCCATTTTTTGGGATGCCTTCTCTTTGGAGAGGGCTCAACAAAGAAACATCAAATAGAAAGCCTTACCATTGATACGTTCAAATGATATGTCAAAAAGGTTGTTTTCCTGGCATATATAGGGTACCAACATTTTTTCTGAATCCAATGATTAAATGGTTTGTTTATGTGTTGCAGGCATGGACATGGCTGAGGTATGTTCTACCGTCCTGGATTTTCTTTTGTGCAGTAAATGTTTTGTCTGGAAGTATGTTTTGTCAGTGAGGAGCAAACTTGGATATAGTTTGATGGCTATCAGCTATTCTTCATCTCGTGTCGTCCATCTCTACTATGGCAGTGGGTTCTTTTTTGCAGTAAATGTTTTGTCTGCAAATATGCCCAAACACATAATCAGTGATAGAGCAAACTTAGATATAGTTTGATGGCTATGAGCTATTCTTCATCTCGTGTCCATCTCTACTATGGCAGAAATTGCGCTTATAAACTCGACTTTCACCCAAAGGCTCATGCCACTTTCAAGCAAGAACAGCCATAATTAGAGTTGGCAAAAGCTTCCAACTGCACGTAACGCCAAGGCTAATCATGTAACTGCACATAACGCCAAGGGCTTTCCAAGTATCACTGATCTTGTAAAATAACGCCACACCTACATTATACAACCAAAAGAATCTCCATCTCCAACTTTTGGCAAGTGGCAGAAGAGCCCCTCGTCGTCCATATTGCTATAAGAAAACAATTGAATTGATGAACATGAATTACATAATGACGAGCATTAATTGACATACCTTAGTTTAGTCCAGATTGATAACTTCAAAAATCCCAAAGGAGAGCTGCCATGATAAGTCAAGTTCACCAACTGCCTGTTAACCACAACAATGAAATGTAAATGCAAGGATGTTAACCACAACAAGGAAATGTAAATGTTACAAGCCACTATAAGCTGCACCAATTTGCTGCTGCAACAAGAGTCTAAGATAATGGTGTTAACAATTTGTGAAAATATGATGGCAGTGGGACTGTAGTTGGAGTGTCTGAAGATTGACCCAAAGCAGGACATCATCAATGGATCCAAGTAACTAAAGCTGCCCTTTACTGCAGTGCCAATATGAAATTGATCCAAAGAACTTACCTTGGAAAGCCCTATCATCCAAGATCCCTCACGAAATAATGATGCAAAAGATGATATTCATTTTGGCTAGCTATATAAAAAAATTTGGCCTTCTTATCCCCAAATTTCAAGCTAGTCATATGCATGCCTTCTTGAACGACCGCCTCCACCTTCTTTTTTTCTTCCATATGAAAAGATCTGAGCACGTGCTTTTCCTCCTCCGCAACTCTAAGCTGCTGCTGAAGATGCTCAACATCTTTTTCAGACACATTGATTTTGTACATGTTGCTTTCATAAGCATGCTTGACACTCATGTTAGATGTGCATAGTTGGAATATCTCATTTTCAAGATTTTGAATTACAATAGCCCTATCCTCAATTTGTTGGTTGAGTCCCAGCTTCTCTTTCTCCAACTTGAGTTGGTTCTCATCATAGTAGTAGTTAAAATACGAAATCTCGTGATAACCAAAGTGCTTGTACTGTCTTTTCTGGTAATGTGTAGGCATAATTATAATAGAATTTAAAGAACCTGCCACTATAGCATGCATATAATAACATGGAGAAACTAAAAGATGCATTGGGCGAACAAGAAGCATTCATTATGCCACGGAGGCAAGAAAACTTTATTATGCTGAGGAGCAGCAGATAAAAAATACTACTCTGTTTGATCCCACGAATACTGGCATGGCCCTTTGTGCACATACTCTTGGCTTACAAATACCATGTCTGCATTCCTGTAGCTTGTTGTGCCACATTATATGCTTGTAGTTACAAATACTAAGACACCACTAATGTAGAAGCATGCTTTGCTTAGAGGATTTGGGCTTGTCGTTCCAATTGCCAGGTTGAGCCATGCTTCTAAACTTTGTACTGGGCAAAATATGTGCAGAACATGTGTAATTGAGGTCTTCAGAGAGGCATTGTACATGCCCTCACTACCATTCTTTTGAAGATTTTGTGAACCACGCACATGGTCAAAATCACTTGGTCAAAAGCACTAGTCTGCCACATTAGGCTAGATTAGAGATATGTTCAAGGCTAGAGTTAGTCTTCCTGTGCCAACATTTTTTGTGCGTTGTAGTTGGTATAACCCAACAGCTATCTCATGCAACACTCTGAATATTCCTTCTGAATATTCCTGAATCCTTCACTTATACTTCAGACAGTAGCCCATGCCAATGCCAAGCTTATACAACACCCAGTTTGAGTACAATGGTGAGTCTGCACTTGGGAAAGCTAGTTAGCCTGGCCTATTTAATTTAATGGTCCACATATCTCCAACATATCTTACCATGTACCGTATACTATCCCATGTGCACCACAACTGTAGCCATAAAGTGCTATTTCAAGGTTGATCAAGATCTGACCATATTGATGTATTAATGCATGGTTACCCCATGTGGTGCCCAAAGCCAAAACCTGTTATGGCAAATAATTGTTAGTCTTCCTGTCCCAATATTTTTATCATATTGTAGTTGGTATAAGCAAAAATTCTATTTCACATAACGCTCCAAATATTCCTTCTGAATATTCCTGAATCCTTCAATTTATACTTTAGACAGTAGCCCATGCCAATGCCACGCTTATACAACATCGAATCTTCTGTTATCAGGTCCAAAAGAATATGTTCAAAGGCAAGTGTACTGAGGCATTACAAACAACCCAAATTCGCTGACAAATGACTGACTCCATGCCAGCATCATCCTAATCATTAGGCTATTTTATTCAAAGACTGACAAATGGTCCAGGAGCCAAATACAATGAAATTTAGATAGGTGTTGGCTAAAATCCACTTTCCAAGTTTGTGTTCCTCATGTACCAGCAACAATGTGGAATATATATGTTCCTCATATTCCAGAGTCAACTGTGGCTATGGAGTTTTGAGCTTGTGGTTTTGAACGAAATAAAAATTTGTATTTGCCTCCATGGCACTCTTGCCACAACATAGAAATATGTGGGCTATGACCAAGTAAATGTGTACTCTCGTGTAATGTGCTCAGCATGTAGTTCCAACTAAAGTTTGCTAGGCTCTTTCCTTAGTGCTAAGCCATTCATTTTAGGGTGACGGTCTGGATTTAAAAAAACTCCAAAGTGCTTTGCATCCTCAGGCTACATCCTAATGATTAGGTTTCATAGTCTATGACACTAAGTGGAGTACTGCCATGTACTGTTACATACAGACCAATTCACATGAGTCATGAAAAGAAATACCTTAGCCTGCCACAACAACTTGCTTCCACAGGTGGGTTAAAGCATGATATAGTGTCTCAATATGTTAGTTTTGCAACATCAAATAATAGATCCAAAATAGTGGGAATTTTAGTCCAAAAATAGCTCCAAGAACTCGAATGAACTCGAATGGCGAGAATGACGGAATTTTGGGGGGAACTCGTTTCAAGCACCCGAGAGCTTAGCCACCACATCTCCAGAACCAGATGTTCACACACAGACGCCTCCATCAAGAACACGATTTGGGGGCTTGCAATTGTGGCGTCAATTAAACAGTTACAACAGGATTTCGAATTTTTCAAGGACGAATTTGCACTACATGTATTGACAGGGTGACAGGGAAGCTACCATTGCTACGGTTCTATTGCGATAGCAATAGAACCGTCATTCCTTGGATGGGGACGCCCCAGTATCACGCCCTCCTATTTATAGACCGGTTTTTCCCTTGGTTGGCTATCGGCATTCTCTTGAGCTTTGCTTTGTTGTCTTTAGCGCCTTCTACCTACCTTTCAAGGCGCACCAGCCAAGGCCATCCACGCTAGGGCGAACCGACACCATCCAAGGAGATCCACGCCAAGACGAACTTCGGTGGCTGCCTCTGTTCTCATCTGCGTCCCACATCCTGATTCTGCACCTAACAAGGTACGGCTGTTGGTTTGTTTTGGGTTAATCTCTCCTGTTTTACTTGGATCCATATGCCATGCTCGGCTCGATGGATGCTTCAACTCGGTGGTTTGAACAGCGGTATTGGTTAGTTTTCTCCCTTTGTTTTTTGTCTGTTCATTTGGAGCTGTTTATGCTTTTGATTCCGTCCTGCTGCTTTCTCGTTGGTTTTTTGTCTGTTCATTTGCGTGCTCTGTTTGCCTTTGGATCCGTCCTGCTGGTTTCTCTGCCTGCTGCCATCGGTTTGGATCTGAAGGCGGTTGATTCCTGTTCGCTCCACAGCCCATTTGGCTAAATCGGCCCGGTTTGCCGTCTGCCAGATTGATCGGCAGTATGGCAGCTGCCGGATAGACCCTGTCTGCCCAGCAACAATCGGCTCAGAGCCGGGTTTGCTTGGGAAGTTAATTGCTTGCCTCGGCAGTTTTTTCCCTTCCTCCTTTAGTCTTTCCTTCTCCCTCGTGGCCCGATCCTATCTCATGCGGTTTTTGGTTCGGATTTTTGGTTCGTATGATCTTTTTGATGAAATAGCTCTCATTTTATCGACTCACGCACATTTGCCCCAGTGCCTTACCCGTCTTGGTCCCCTTTTTTTGTTGGTTCGGAGTTCCTATGGGCTGCCACCGCGGCCGCTCAGTCTGCCGCCATCGCTCTCCCCCTCCTCTTTCAAAGGGAGGGATCGGGGTTGGTTCCCTATTTTGCTGGGGATACCGGTCACGGGTTTCCACGGGATTTTTGTGCACCTTTGGGGAGTTGCACGTTGTTTTCTCATTCCCTTGCATTCTTTTGTGCTTTCCTCATTTTCGATTGATTTTTTTCCTTACTCCCTCATGTTTGTTTTGCTTGGGTTTTTGTGAAGCGTTGGGGTATCCGATCGTGTTGCTCTTATAGTTGTTGCTAGCTCTGCGTCTTAGCCTCGTCTTATGGCTGTATGGTTTTATTTGTTAGTTGTAGGTGTTTTTGTTTTTGTTGCTTCATCGTGCATAAAATTGATCTTGCGTCCCCATGGGTATATGTATTTATTTCTACCATATAAGTTTTGGGTCATTCGCTTGCACAAAGTCGTTGTATGGAGGTTTTCAAGTTCCCCAAAACCGCCTTCCGGGTTGTTCGTTATAGATAGTTGGGGTTGTGTTGTCTTCGTCCCCCCCTTTTTGTTCTTTACGTGTTTCGTAGGTAATCTCGTTAGAGCTTTTTTTCTTCGCTTGTCTCTTTGATTGAAATTCATCTCTTGCCCTCATTGTTTTCATAACATCTTGTTTTTGCATTTTTTCCATTTGGATTGGTCCCTTTAGATGGTCGTTAGGATATTCATTATGTTTGTTTGTAAGGTTCTTCTCTTTGTCCCATTAATCCTATAGCGTGGTACGCAATTTGATCTATTTAGCATGTTTGCGCATGTTGTCGATTTGCGCATTATGGTTTTGCGTGCTTTTATTCCGTCTAGCTTACCTACTATTTTTTAGATTTTGGGGTTTTTAGGATGCGATGGTGCATATGTACATGCAAACATTATCCTGTATTATTTCTTTATGTTTTTCGGTGTTTTTCCTTGTCAATTTTTTCGTTAAGTTTGTGGCTTGTTTCTAGTTCCTTTTTTATTATTTTTCATTTCTTCCTTTTGCTCCGTTAATCCCGTTAACTCATGTGCATCATGCCCTTTCTGCTCTTTGCGTCTCCCTCCTTATGTCACGGTAGTTGATTTTTGGTTACATTCTAACGCTTGCAACTTGTTGTTTCTAGACATCTCACATTATGGCAGATCGGGCTCTCCAAAGACATCTCGGGCTTTTTACGAGCGGCCGGGCGAAGAGGGTTCTTGATCAACCTTTGCCCCGTCTACCCCACCGTCAAACGAACTTACGCCTGCTGGGGGTCTCTATTGCATCGATGGGCCCACTATGCGATTCATTTTGCTTTGTTTCTGTTGAACCGATCACCCGGCTATCCCCTTTGTCCGGATGCACAAGCATGCCTTCCCACTCACGGCTCGGCCGGTCCATCTCGGGTTGTCTCTTACGTTTCTTTTGCTCGGTTCCTCCCCGGTTTTTCTCTCGGCTTGGTGAGTCCTTCTATTGGTTTGAGCCATTCCTTAGGCTCCTCTATTCCTTCTCCATCATTGGACATGGTGCCTCGGCTATTTTCTGAGACCCTCGATTCACGAGATAGCGCGGAATCTGAGCCCGATCCTCACTTACTGCCGATGCTTACGTGCATGGCGGATTGAGGTGCCGGCCGGGGAGGTTGAGAGCGGCGTCTCGGTCATTTCCCAACTTTAAAGAAAGTAGATCGCCACCGGTATGAGTTCCTTTGTGCCCGCGGTCGAGATTTGGGAGCTTCATGCTTCGTTTAGTGCTTTGTCTCCTCGGGTGCGAGGCGATTCTTGATTATTGAGGAAGGTAAGGCTGCCACCCTCTGAGAGAATGAAGTTCTTGATTATTCTTGTCGCGAAGGCTATGATGTCGCTTTAGATTTTTTGATGACCATGCGGGCCCGCTTTATCTGCCCGATGATTCGGGGAAATTGAAGTTAGCTTCGGCAAATGCATCATGATCGGCCCCCCAGCCGAGACCCACGCTCCCTCCCTCGGCTCTTCCTTCTGCTGCGCCTCCATCGAGTTCTCTTCATCTCGTCGGTTCCGTCCTTTACGCACGTTTTGTGGTCGGCTTGGCCATCGGGGTTGAAACTGCCATGCTTCGTGTTAATGCGGATCTCCCTAACGCCCCTCGCCACCTTTGATTCCACCTCCGGGTCCTTTGGTGCGGCCCGGCCCTCCATTTTTTCCCGTCAGGCCCATGATTTATGCCTCCCTCGATTTGCCTCGGATATTACATTTAAAGCAATACTATTACATATGCTTTTATTAAGATGATTTTGGTGCTATGGCTCGTCCGTTCTTCATTAGCTCACGTTTTGTTGTTTGGTTTTCAATTTGTGTTCTAGCATGTTAGGGCGGTTATCCGATTGAGGCTTTGTGGTGGTGTTAGATGTTTTATTTTCCTCTGGGGTGTGTATGTATGCAAGTTGGGTGGGGTTGTGTATGCATGTGTTTGTGCTTAGCCCTAAAGGGTTTTTCTAGTCTTAGTTCAACTTTCTCCTTTGGTTTCTTGTTGCATGTGGGTGTATTACATTGTATCGCGAGCTTTTGAGGTATGAGCTTGGTTTGGTTAACTTCGGCGTGCAAAATGTATAAAGTTGCCCGGGTCCCGTTGCCTTCTTGGTTTGGTGAGTTCCTTGGTTATTTGGTTGGTTACTTACGGTTTGTGCCCTCTTTTGAGAATGTGCTCCATTTACCTCGGTCATCCCTCATCTTGGCATCGACCCCTCCCGGTGATGACTTGGCCGGCTACTATAGTCTTGATAAGCCTCCATGCGGCCCTTCCTTTTCGGCAATCCATTTTGCTCCTCACAGCGAGTTTTGAATTGGATACAATTTGGTTATCACCTTCCTTGGTCATCCCGTGTCCTCGATGCTTTTCTGCGCTCCAAACCACTTTCGTCTTTTATGCGCCCATCATTGACTTTGCTTTCGCTCTGGCGTGGCGATCTCCTGGCGTGCAGGTGCGCATCCCGATCACCTCAGCCCCTTCTTGTTTCCCCTTGAAATTCGTCCCTAAAGGCCTAAACAAATTCCGTCTCATCCTAGATCTGCGCTATCTAAACTCTTTTTGACCATCCCCTCTTTTGGGTATGAGTCCCTCGGTTTGTTGTCACATGTGTCTACCAGCGACTTTCTCTTTCTTTGTCGACACGAAATCCGGTTATCATCATATCAATCTGGCCTTCTCATCGCACTTTCTTGGGTTTTGAGCTTGATGGCGGTTCTATATCTTTAATGTCCTCCCCTTTGGTCTAGCTCCAGCCCCTTTTGTCTTTACCAAATTAGTCGGCCGGTTGGTTCGGTTTTGGCGAGGTCAGGCGTCAGTTGCTTACCCTATGTCGATGATATTTTATTCTTATGCCAAACATGTCACGAGGTTCTCTGGATCGGCGTCATTTCTGATTTACAGCGGGCGGTTTTCTCTTAGCTTGGAAGAAGTGTCGGTTTAGGTCTCTCACATTGCACAATTTTCTTAGGTTTCATAGTGGGCGCTCATGAGGGCTTCTTTTCGTATATCAGGGCTAAGAAGAGCGGGTCTTGTCTCTGTGTTCTAGTTTGTTGTCTTCCCAAGTTGTCACTCCTCGCTGATTGCCCGTTTTTCTTGGCTTTATCAATCCACTGCGTCTTGGAGTGGGGTCGCGTGTCTTTGCCTTGTCTTGTGGTCTCCATTTTTGATCTACGCGGGAGGCCGACCTTTGGGATACTCCCTTCTTCTATCTCCCCTTGCAAAAGCGGGGAGGTCCGGCTTTGGCGGACCCTTATTTGTCGGTTTGTGAGCCCCATTGTGGCCGCTTCTTTGTGGTGATTCTACCTTGGGTTTTGATGCGGATGATGAGGGATGGGGTGGTTGGCTTTCCGCGTCAGGGTTACGAGCTTCTCTCTTTTTACGGAGATTTCTCGGCGGATGCCGCCTCAATCTTCTACTTGGCGTGAACTCTTTGCTCTTTTTGAGATCTTGCGGCGGTGTGTTTTCGTTGTTGTCGACTCTTGTGTGATAGCTTCGTGGGGACAATCAGAATGTGTTCTTTTATTCTGAGAATGGCGGTTCGCGATCCCCGTGCTTCATTTTTCTTTGCTGGAAGTACTAATTTTACGCTATCGGCATCATATTGATTGGAGCGGTTTGGGTTCCACGCTTGGAGAATAGTGGGTGACTATCTTTCCAAAATTCGGGCCTTTGATGAATTTTCTCTTTCCCCTCGGTCTTTTGCCTCTTAGATGGCGGTGGGGGCCACATCATGTTGATCGTTTTGCTAGCCCTTTTAATGCTCTCCTGCCGGTCTTCAACACCAAAGATTGTTATCCTCATCGGATCGCGCCCTAGCGCCTTTTCTTATGGCCGGCATCGTTTAACAACTCTTTGCTTTCCTCCACCTTCCTTGGTTCGAGGGTTTTGCATCATGCTTTCGGTTCTTAGGGCCCGCCTCACACTACTTGTTTTCTCTTGGCCCTCGCCCCTTGGTGGCCCTTTGCTTGCTGTTGACTCCTCCACTTGGCAATCTTTTGTTCGAGGCGGTTTTCTTTCATGAATTCTCGGGCCTTACTACCTTCACCTTCTTCCCGCATCGCGGTGTCAAGTCGTCATGCGGCACTATTCACCTTGCGTTGTGATTTTCTAATACTTAATATTGTCTCTTCTCACATCATTCTTGTAATCTCACATGTTTTTAGAAAGTTTGTTCATTTTCATAAGGTTGTTTCTCATCGTTTGATAAGCGTCGGGATTTGTTTTTAGAGTTGTTGGTTAGTTTTGGGTATAGCTTGGGTAGTCCATGGTGTTATTTTTTCTTTTTGGTTGGTTGATATTAACACTTGCTTATTCCTTGTTCGGATATTTTACCTTTTTATGATGGCCCCTCATTGCCCTTCTTCACCTCGGCTATGGCTTACGTTCTCGGTCTGGCGCCCGATCAACTTTGCTTTCGATTATTCTTACTTTTTGGCTTCAATTTAGGTCGGTGGTGTCACTCTCATTTGACTTACATCTTTACCTGCCTCCTCTTTGCATGTTGCTGCATTCTTCTCCTCTCTAATATCTACCCATCGTAGTCCTACTTCTATAGGGGTGCGCCTTACGCGCTATTGCCTTTTTCATAAGCGATCAACTTTCCTTAGCCTTGTTCGACCCCTCTTCTGCGTTGGTCCGTAAGCCAAGCGCCCCTCGTACCCACTCTTCTTCACGGCGGCGTTTACCTCATTTTGCGTCTCCGTTAGCCAAATCATCTCCCTACTAAGCCCCCTCACCTGGCCGATTGGCGACCTCGCCTCAAAGCGTGCCTAGTCACTATACGCTTTCTTTGGTTTTCTCCAGAATTTCAGAGCCGCCTTTTTGAATTGGGCGACCTGTCCTTTTCCCGGACTATGTCGGTTGCACATCCGCGGGTCTAAGTCGACGATCAATCCGCTGGCGGGGAGGTCCCTCATAGCCGCATTTTTCCCCATACGCCTGTCATGTTATTGCGGCGTTTGTTGTCGTCTGTTGTTTTTCGTGCCTCAAGCCCCACGAGGTGACCCTCTTTCGCTCATCCTTGTCCTCCACACGGCCTTTGTCATATGCTGCCGGATTCGTGGTGGTTTGAGTCCCTGCGTCTTATCGGTTTGGGCCCGGGATTTTGGCACCCATGCGGTAGTGAAGGCGGTGCTACCACCCGATTCTTTGCGATCGTCATCGCCGACATTGTCGGCTCTCACGGGCGTTGGCGCTCTCTGCTGCTTCCCACTTTCGCGCTACATTCTACCCGGAGCATTCAGGGCGCCTCGCGTATCCCGCCATCTTGGTCTTTGAGGTAGGTTCCTCTTCTATCGGCCACTTATGTGTAGATCAGGACCCATCCTAGGAATGCTACGGTTCTATTGCGATAGCAATAGAACCGTCATTCCTGGATGAGGGCATGATATCCGCCCTCCCTATTTATAGACCGTTTTTCCCTTGGTTGGCTATCGGCATTCTCTTGAGCTTTGCTTTGTTGTCTTTAGCGCCTTCTACCTACCTTCCGCCCTTCCCTCCCTCTCTTTGTGTTCTTCTCGGATGGTATAGGGTTCATTGGCTCTGGTTCGGTTGAGTTTCTTGGGTTTGTTGGCAGTAAATTGTTCATGTTTGTTCCATGTTGTTATTCCTCTTTTCCTTTGGTCAAGTGACCATCTACGGTTTCTGTCTTCTTTCTCTACCTCTCAGATTGCTTTACTGCCTCTGGCACCCTCCATGTTTTTCGTTGTCTGATGTTCTTGGCAAGTTTATATGTTCTTATGGTTCAGTGTTCTCAGCGTGGCTCTGTAGCCTCTGAGGCATCCTCCAATTTTTCATCCCTCAGCGTGGCATTGTAGCCTCTGAGGCAGCACTAATCGAATATTTTTCTCCGCGATGGTCATTCCGCGGACGATTTTCGATTGGTCATTTTGTTGTTCCTTTGTTCAGCCGTGGTTCCGCCGCCTGGACTTGATTGGATATTTGATATATTATTGCGCAGGGCGCCTAACTCCTTGACGGGTTTTTTCTTCATCGTTGCCTTTGCAGGTTGATTCTGAGGTCTCTTGGTGATCGAGATGCACGGGATTGCGCATAGGGCGGGCTTGCATCAGGAGAAGCGAGCACCAATTTTCTCTTCCTTGTATAAAAGGCGGCGGATGAAAGATCTTTGTTCATCTTGTGTTTAAGTAGTCTCTTGGCTCTCGATGATTGTCTAGTTTCGGAGCATTTATATTTCACGTTCTTTCAAAGCTCTACCCTAATAGGGGAATCAATTTGTATTCAACGATTTCACAAAGCTCAATGAGAATACCACTTCGGCGGCCACTTATGTGTAGATCAGGACCCATCCTAGGAATTGAAGATTCGAAGTTATTGAGTAAGATTGGTTATGCAACATAGACTATTACAATTTTTTCTTTAGCCTTGGCATTCGATTTGCTTCACCCCTTTATCCACTCTTTGGAGTCGGATTTGTGAAGACCTGAGAGAATTTTTTGGTTCCCAGATAAGATAAATTTTAAATATGAGCAGCAAAGCCATCTAACTGTGGCCAAGAATTTCATATTAAAACTTTTCAAAGGTTGAGCATACCAAATTTAAGCCTTTGTTTCAATTCTGTATTTAAACATGCAATATGAAAGAAGTGGCTGCCATTTAGAATAAATTTGTTTTTTTTACAGAATTCTTATTAAAGAAAGCATTGTTGATTACAGCATTATTAAAGTCTCAACGCATGTATATGTAAATGGCGGTGTGTTTCTTATTATTTGCTTTAGCAGGCTTTGCTTTTTATTGAAGCTAACAGGTAAGTGCACATTTGCAGGAAGTTTTGCACATTTGTATGCCTGCAAAGCTTGCATTTGTATCATTTTTGGCAGCAAATTGTGGTTCTAATATTAGTCAATGACTTGCTACATATCAAAGAAACAGTAATGATGCGACATAAAAGAGTTTAGAACACTCATTTTCCCAAAGAAGTCTTTCTGCTTTATTATTATAGTCAGTTTGTGGTTTGTAATTGTGCTTTTCATTTTTTATTTTCAGGTTCATGGAAGAAGATAAGCGAGCGCGTGACAAACAAAGAGAGGGATCACCTATAAGGATTTGTATAAATCTGAGGAGAAGGTCGATGACATTGAGATGCGGAAGATGTGGGGTGAGAAAGTGAAGGGTAGAGCTTGTTACAGATACAAGCTTCTACAAGAGAAAAGAAAAAAGGAGTTCATGGATCTATACAAGAAAATATTCAACAGAGATAAAGTTTTAAGCGGGCAGGTTCCAGATGCTTTAGCGATGGCTTTTGTGTTACATTGCAATGGGCAGACGGTAGATTGGCTTAGCTTTTATGAGCATGCATCTTCAGCCTCAAGAACTAAAAGCATGAGTCATAGTCTTTGAAGATGTCGTTACAATTGATGAAGAGGAGGAGAATGGCGTACCTAAAGTCATATCGTCTCCAAGAGCACCGACTCTATGTAACATCTAACACTAGAGAGCAACTTCCAGCAACAATCCACAAGGTAATTTAGATGTATCTTTCTTGTTTGATAAGTGTATAGATAAGTTGGCGGTTGCCATAGTTCATAGTTTGTGTATGCGTGGTCGTTTGCATATGTTTAAATTTCATTTGTTTATTCCGGCTCGTGTTCATGTTAGTTACATTTGACATTTGAGTGGCGGTGTTAGTTTTAGTTAGTGCGATCTTATTTTTAGTTAGTGTTAGAAGTTGTTTATATGCGATAATAGTTGCATTGGGCGATTAGAACTGGTGGAGTTCTAGTTTGGTGTTCAATTTGCAACTTTGGCGATTCAGATTCGAGTTGAAACTACTTTGAGTTCTGATTCGAATGTTAGATTGCTGAGTGTGTAGTGTCATTTGCGGTTGAGGTTACAACCATTGTTGGAGTTATAGTTGAATGTCGATTCGAGATGTAGTTCTGATTCGAATGTTTTTGTTGGTAGTAGTTGCAATTGGTGTCAGTTTGTTTTTAGTTTCAGTTAGCTATTAGTTGCAGTTTGAACTCAAACAATGCTCATGTGTTGTTGCAGTTTGTATATACAATTTTGTCTAATCAGATGATGCATGTTACAGCAATGTCAACAGGGTTGAAAAAATGGATTTCAGGGATAGAAGATAAGATTAGCAGATTGGCATTGGAAAGCCAGTCAATGAATGACAGGTGCAATGACTTAACTGACAAAATCAAAGGCCTTGGCAGTAAACAAGCACACTTGGAGGGTGACATTGGCAGATATGAAGCATTAATTGCAACCTTACCCACTATAGCAAGGGTTGGCATTGAGGCTGTCATTGACCTACAGAAAAAAGAACTTGCTGAGATTACACCTGTCATAAAGGTGGTGGGTGGGAAGGTGGGTGTATTTTTACATCGTAGCACTAGCCAGCATCCCTTAGGACATACGATGGCACATGGCATGTTCTTGCAATCCCCCTTCAAGGAGCACCGCCCCCTACAAGGATACCAGGGGCCAAAGGTCCTAAGATGCCAAGATCCTAGTGAGGTTCGAACACGAGACCTCAATGTGCTAGACGAGTGGACTAACCACGATGCAAGTAACGACCTGCTACTTTCAGAAATTTCTAGGGATGGCACATTGGATGAGCTGAAAAAGATGAAATCTTGTCTTAAAAGAATGTTACTTGTCAGTCATTTGATTTGGATCCTCTGCTGCCACATGGAGCAATAGTTATGAGTAATACGAAGGATAGTATTCAATTGAACGAAGCGTGCCCATTTTGTCACAGATCATTGAAAACAGATGGCATGCTTCTACCTACCATTGTTGCAGAATGCATGCATGCGTATCATCTCCCTTGTTGTCTTGTGCATTTCAGGTAGTTGAACATTATCACTCTTTTGCCTCGTTTTCTTTTAACTATTTAACCATGTATGTCTCTGTGTGTAGTGTATCGGAAGAATGCTGCGAGATCCATTGTGAGCACAAGATATCAATGACATGGATATCTCTACTTGGTCTGAACGGACGAAAAAGAGTGCAAATGAACACAATGATAGAGTTTTGTGATGGTTGGTTGTACATTTATGATAAGTTTGAAATGATCATACCTTATATTGAGGAATGTTTATGCATGTGGAGCAGAAAGGAATGGAGGATTTGCAATGGCTGCCTTTACTCCAACATCCATGTCAAGGAAAACAAGCTGCTTTGCTAAAGGCGTTGAGCTAGCTTTGGACTTTGTTGAAGAAAACAAAAAGGCGTTAGTCATTCTTTGAAAATAATGTCAAAGAAGGTAATGTCTTCTTTGTATGAGTTGAGGTTATATGCATGTTTAAAATGACATGCAGGTTATGGACGATAGGTGCGAGGTTATGAAATTAGCCATCATAGGTCTTGATCCGCATGTCGCGGTTAAAGAAGTTTTAGCTGATATTAAGAGTGAAGCATGTTTTGAAGTTGAGAATGACATTTATCTTGAAGAGACAGAAGATTTGGCCACAATGTCACTTCCACCAGGTAGCTTATAGAAAAATGGAAAGGTCAATAAGTGAATTCTTAGTCCTTACAATATTTAAAGTGTTTGCAGATAAAGAACATGTGCCGGAGAGGCCATATCATGTAGTATGAAAAGCAAAGTTGATCACAGTCCATGTAAGGAGAAAAGAGGGACTAACCAGGACTTAAGCAATCAATTTGAGAAGAAGAATGTTGAGTACCCTGTGAAAAAGAATTGTACGTTGAAGGAGCAGAGTATAGGCAGCCCGAAACAAATAAGTCAATCCTTGAGATCGGAGGAGTCATATTCACACGGTAACTTAGCAATTCCATCTCTTAACTTCCACTTAGTACGTGTTTTAACATTTAAATTCTCACAGAAGTACAAGAGAGTTGCTACTATAAAGAATAGTAAGCGATGGCGGTGACATACATAGCAATCCCTCTATGTTCTTGAATCAATAAAAAGCGGCTTAAACTGCCTATGAAGCTTTTAATTTTTGAGCTTGAAGGAGTTTTGTGCAATTTGTTTGAGAAAGGGAAACTATTGCCCAAAGAGCCTTGAAGATGGTGCGGAGGCAAAGCATCTCAATCTCACAAAGATATTGGTTTTCGTCCAAGAGCATTGGAGTTTTTGGAATGGTGCGTGGAGCACCGGGGTTGCTATATCGGACAACATTGGCGAGTGTGGTGCAAATTTAATCTGAAGCATACCTTTCCAAAGAGTCTTAGAGACAAGTTGCTATTTACTTGGTACTTTCGGTTGTGTGCACAAACACATCATTTAAAGTGAGCAAAAAGCCTATTCTCTTTGAAAGATCTCAACAAAGGTCTACCACGACTCTAGATACAAGGGAATATGGGCTGAACACAACACAGTTTTGATTGATGACATGTTATACCGTGGCTATAAGAATAATGCGAACGCGGTAGTGACCCCAAGCGGTTATCGACCATCTCGCCGTGAAGGTAATTTTCTCTTCGAGCATTTGAAACCTTTCCTTGCGGGACTGTTGGAAGTTGAGAATCTGAAAGACTACGTGCTTGAGAAGAAACTATCCAATCTGTTGGATAAAGAATCTAAGCAAGCAATGGATATCACGAAAAGTTTAAGTACTCTTGATGTACGATGCCAAATTTGCATTTAACATTTTGGATAATGAAGTTTGATTATGGTTGGTGATTGATCAAAGATCATGTTGTTGCCATCTTGATAATCTAAATTGATGTACTTTTGAAGGCGCATTTAGAAATAATGTATCCACTTTTTGTACCAAATAGATGTGTTTGTTTGTCCATTGATATGAGCACAATCCTAGTGTGCAATAAGCCTGAAATACTTGTTACTTATTCATAGTGTGCTACTTAATACTTGTTTCAGTATTAAGTAGCAAATAGTTGTTTCAATAGTCAATTAACATATTACTGTAGCAATGGAAAGACTCGATTTACTGTAGCAATGGGAACCAGCTGCAACATTGCTTCAGTTTGGTTGCAGCTCAGTTTGGGAACCAGTTCAACATTGCCTCTGCTCTGGTTTGGAAGTGCATCAGTTGTAACTAGTTTGGTTTTTATATTTCCTTTGACAGTATTAAGTAGGACTTGCAGAATAAGATGATTCACAAAGTAAATACATTAATAGATCTAGACAAAAGAAATTACACAGTTTCTGGACAAAAGAAATTATACAAAGTTTCTGTCATATATTAAGGAAAAACCATCGGGTGGTTGTCTTACAGAAAAAGAAAGCTCGAAATTACACAAAGTTTCTGTCATATATTACATAGAAGGAAAAACCATCAGGTGGATGCTTTACAAAAAAAATCAAGCTCGAAGCTGCCAGATACTTAAGTAAACCAAAAAGCAAGCTCTAAGCTGCTATATAAGTAAGTAAAAAGACATTATATTGGCTAGTAATCATGAGGGGGCATCTGCAGCTCCACAAAAAGATAAAGTCCATCAGCTTGCATGGTCATCTGCAAAAGGCGCTCCTCATGAGGCAAAACACGGTCTCCAGTTACTGATATTTGTTCAAGCTTTCCAAGAATCAAGGTATGGGTAGTCAACAATCTGATTCCACTGTTGAGATTGAGGCAGTGGCACCTGTGGATATCAAGAAATACCACCAGAATGTATCACAGAGGGTTGTGATGGGGTATTTTGAGATGGGCATAAAGATTCAGGATACGATTCTAGCTTGGGCTGAGGAAGCACCACTGCGTGCAATGATGTCGAAGCAACCTTTGTGAGGCATGGGGATTTGCTGGGAATTTTTGAGTAAACAAAAGTACTTGAATTTGTATCAGAGACATTGATATGAAGGTAATAAATCATAACAAGCTGGTTCTGAAGGTAATCAGCCCTTCCAAATCAAAACAATGATAATACAAATATACATCCAATCTGATATTTCCAAACCAGAGCAGGGATATTTGTTTTATTCAAGAAAAAAGAACAGTACAATAGAAGTCCAAAATTTGACTTCAAATAACTGTTTGTTGATGATGCAGCAGCAAACATCAACAACATAATAACAGAGTTACATCAATCTGCAAATAATATGCTTAGCAATTTCACATAGACATCATAGCTGCACACAATATAAATCAGACCCTTCGATCTGTTTGTTTCACTTAAAGCTTCAAGTATAGCAACAGGAACTGCAACACTAACTACATTCCAACTGTAAACAAGCTGAATATTTAATCCTCTTCGTCTGATAGCACATCAGGGAGATTGTCTAAAATCTTTTCACTGTCAGCTTCACAAAGTTTGTAAACAACCTGGTTTCCTTTCAGCCTATGTTTTGCTTGTGCCATATCAAGTCTTATTGCGCAAACTTGGGTTGCATAAACAATGCCTTTTTGCGTTAGAACATAAAGTGTAACACATGGCGATCTTGGGACTTTTTGTAGTAAGTTCCCTCTAAAACTTTTTTCCCTTTATAAAACCAATTCCCATAGGCTTTAAAATCTGTGCGAACCACATATTTCTCTTTTAGGTACACAATAACATCCAAAATGAAGTGTCCTCATCATTGTCCTTTGGGCTGCGACAATGAAGTTATCTCCTTCCCTTACCAAATCACTCAACACGGTTGCATCTCCAGGAAAATAGAGCTCTTTCGGATCTGCAAGAACTTCGTATTCATCAGCTATAGCCTTGCTTGGCTCAACAACCACTGAGCTCCCAATCATCTACATATTCCTTGTTCAGACACTTCTCCCATTGTGCATCAAGGCAATATGCCGTAAACAAGATAAACGCCTTATATGCAATTGCGTGGGAGATGCTAAGTTAAATGCATGCACATAATGAATGTTCCTCGTGTCCTCCCGGTCAAAGACCCCATGCATTCTTTCTATCCACATTTATCACTTCCCCAAAACGACCTTCTTCTTGGTTTCTTGTTCACACTTGAAGATGGAGAACAATTTGTGAAATTCTCCCCGGCTATATTCACAATATCGTGACACATTCTACTTTTATAGACTGTGATCTCTTCATCATCTCCCTTAGCCACCGTTTCAACTCTGCAGCCTTCCCATCATGCTCCCCTTTGCCGTGATTGGAGCCGAACAAATTCCACATCATTTCAAATGTGTCTCATGCGAATACCTTCCTACAAAATAGAATGGCGGGCAGCTTTGAATTGGGATGCAGCTCCATCTGAAAATACCCAATGCTTTTTTGGATGTATGCCCTGTTCTTTCATGAATTTGTGATGCATCATAAATGCATGCTGGACGAATAGTGTGTCATGTTTTGTATCATCAGATATATAGTAATGGGTGTCCTTGATGACGTCACCTGATGAAGGCTCCAAATAATATGTGATTTGTACAAGAATGGTGACTTTTTGCTTTGTCCGAAGACGCTAGATTGAACTTGATCCCCGCATCTGAATTGTGAAGTTCTGCGCAAAGTCTACTACTGAGATACAATAACCCCAAAAGGGAGGTTGTCTAACATATCCCTAAAGCGCATCGCTTGCCATTTGTGCCTAAAAGGCACCTTTGGAAACTTTGCCAATCTGTTAATCAATGTGTGCATAAGATCTTTTGGTTTTGTTTTCCTCCCACGAGGTATTTGGAGTATTTTTTGGGTTTCCCCACTTATCCTTACCTCCTTCCTCATAATCGGTACTCCCAACTCACAAATCCTTCTTGGGACAACTCTAGAGGACACCGCAGTGGCCAGAGACCACGGCCTGCCGCTCACAATCTCCATAAATGCAATCTTTCTTGTGGAATTCTTGATTTTCTTCTTTAGGACACAATATGGATTGCCGAATTTGAGTGGTTGACTTATACTTCATAGTCTTGGCAGCCCATAGTTGGCCTGTAGATTGGCATACCTTACATGCACAAAAAGTGCAACATTCTACATGCATATTTCTAAGTGAATTTAAGCCATCCAAGAGCATCTGCAGTCTCACATGATGAATGCAACAACATGAATTGAACTGTTTCAATTTCATTACATACCATGGTTTTAGTTTTTCAAATGCTCTTTGGCCAATTGTAATTTTTGGTCTTTGCTCTTTGAATTTAATGAACATCTCATTTGCAAAACATAATCAAGAAATATGTGAGTAACATGTCAAATAACAAGTACACATGAACATGTAACTCTACTCTAGCGCAACTATAAACCGCCCTTTGTAACTCACTATGACAATGAAACACAAACTACAAACATACAACTTTGCAACTAATGGTCATAAGCGCAACACCAAGCGTAGAAGCGCAACAAACATAATCACAAAGCGCAACCACCGACATAACTCAAACACTTGCTGAAACACTATTTGTAGTCTAACTATTTAACATGCTCTCACGCAACACAAACTGAAACTATGTAATGGAGCTCAAACACTAAGCGCAACACCAGCTGCGGACTAACAACCTAAGTTGAATCTCACCACCAACCTGTAGCAGCTTTCGAAATGTTTAAGTTGCATATTAAGAACTGTACTTCAAACCTTAGTCGCAACACCAACTACATCTACATAAGCTGCAACAACAACTACATCTACAAATGATGCACATATCACCAAAAAAATCAACAAAAGATAATTTGCACCTGAGTATCCTCCAGATAATGTGTAGCATGTTCCTCCTTCACATTTCTTTTCGGGTCTTGAACTTCACATCCTTTGCATTAGGGGAAACTCTTGTATTTGTGTCCCAAAAACTTTGAACCAGCTCAATGACATATTTGTCAATTGAATCAAACCTCCGTGACCTTCTAAAATATACCCATCCTTCCTTATTAAACTCCACTTCTTTACGTTTTTCCTTGGCTCGCACGCAATACATCTAGGATGGACTCCCAAAACTTTTCCCAAACTTCTCTTGCTAATAGCTTGATTTAAACTCTCCTTCCCAATAGACATGGCAAGTACACTTCTTCTTGCAGCCATAGAATCTAAACTACTAGATCCTTTTATAGTCTGAATAGATTCTCGAATGTTCTCAATCAGATGGCTTTTGACTTCTTAATCCTTCAAGTGATCAGCAGTGACATCCTTCATTTCTTTGTGCTTCAAGAAATCATTTAGCACTTCCCTTTTCTCTTCCAAATCCATTTGACAAACTTGCCTTTTGAATGAGAACACTAGATTAGACACAATCTTTTGTTTACTCACTTGATTGGCATAAGCTTTGGACTCCTGCATCAAAGCATTCTTCTCTTCTTTTTTTCTCTTTCTTTGTTTCCTCTTCTTTAGAGTCTTCTGCTCTCTTGTCCTCTTCCTCTTTCCCATAAAGTTTATTTGCTCCACTTCTTCCATCTTGATTGCTCACAAACGCCACCTTCGCACCTATAATAGTCCCTGCTTATAAAATTAACGAGACGTAAGAAACTATCATCGTAATACTTTAAGTCTTCAATATGCCAAAAAAAAAAAATCAGAATGCACCACATTCCTCCAAGCTAACCTGTATTTAGAAGCCATGCTAAAGCATTTACAGCATAAGCTTGCATAAAATTCAGCCCTTATTCTTTCCTATAGATGCATCACTACACCTATAGCTAGCATAAAATTCTGCCATCAGTTTTCCTGTAAGAGCTTCATGCACCACCTTTTCTTTTCTTTTTTTTCAAACAAACCTGTGTTTACAAAAGTCAGGGGAAACATTGCACTAATCCTGGCCACCAAATTGATGCTATATACAAAATAACATACTAAAATTTATAATGCTTCTAGAACAAACAAGTTTATACCATTCTTGAATCAGTACAAGATATAACAGAATGATCACTAATTGTGGCTCTTGAATGCATGCCGGATATATTTTTCTGGATGATTACAAGAAGGAAACCAAATCTACATGCAAATCAAACACAAAACAAAGAGAGCACTACAATCAATTTTAATTGCTAGAATGAGAATAATCTTGGATTAAAAGCAAACTTTGGATGGCAACATACCCAAATTTTAGTCTTCAAACGAAATTTCAAGAGGCCTTACAATCTTGAAATTCGAATTTGATCTTCTGCAAATAATAAGAGACCCGAAAAAATTTAAGGAAACCAAAGGTACATGCAAATAAAAAACAAAGCAAAGTCATGTCTATTGAAATCAAATTACAATGAAAGAAATCTTGGATTCAAAGCAAAGCAACAGACCCGAAATTTTGTCTTCGAAAGAAAGTATGCAAAAAGGCTCTACATTCTTGTAAGGCCGAATTTGATCTTCTGTCAGACCCAAATCTGAGGAGAAAGTCCATACATTCTTCTTGATCAGTGATCGTGCACCGAAAATTCTCTGCCAAATTTTGAATTCTCTTGGGCGGGGTGGTGGTTGAAGCAAGACACGAAAATAGGTAAATGTCTAACTACCTTTCGAACTAATTTTTAAACTAATTAGGGGGGACAGGGGGACAACTAAAATAAGACACTAGGGTTGATGCATGATAAGGTGGCACAAAAATGTGCATTTTGAAACCACAAAATGAAGTTGAAAATTGTAGTAATAATGCCCTCAAAATTTGAAATACGAGCCATTAATGCTTTGAAAGAAATTCCATTTTTGGATACCTCCAAAAATGGATTCTTTACGGAAAAATGTGGGAAAAAGTGGGAAGAAATGATTTGTTTGAAATTTTTTCAAAATTCCCACTTTCGTTTCGATGCAAATTCACCTCCGGAGAAGCTCTTCCATATTCATTCAATCAGGGACGGAACAGGGACGGAAGGCAAGTTCACATCTCCAAATTATGTTATGTAAAAGCAAAATGACATTCTCGGCTCACAGAAAGTATCTCGTTGCTTGTCAAGAATAACAGGAGAGAGGCTAATTCAAGGAAGGCAGCAAGCTGTTCATGCCCTAGCCAGGTTTAGTTTTTTTCTAGATCATGAAAGGAATCAAGACTTATTATTGTAGGTCAACGATTTGTAGACCAAAGAAGTGAATGGTGGAGAAAATAATCATGGGTGGTAGTGAAAAGACAGATTCAAAGGAACTAAGCTCAGATGGATTGTCATATACAGATCTATATAAGGGGGAAAAGGAGTTTGATAAACAGAATGAAATAAACCGATTTTGGGGAGACAAGGTTAAGTCTTGTTACAAATTGAGGAACCTCCAATTATCAAAGAGGAATGAGTTCATGAATCTTTATAGGAAAGTGTATGTTGATAGACAACATGCTCAGGGAAGTCTAATTCCACAAACCTTTGCTGTTGCTTATTTTCTTCAAGAGATGAAGGGGAAACAAATAAATTGGTTATCTTTTCAAGCACATGCAGCTGAAAATTCAAGGTCACAAAAGTTAGAGAAAGGACAGTTTTTTCGAGAATAGGTTACAAGAGAAGAATCATGCGAGCACTCAATTATCAGTGGGATCACGACTTAATGTCACTTCTAAATGTGAAAAAAAAAGTCTGCAACAAAAAAAGTGGTAATCCCTTCTTCACATCTTTTACCTTGAGTTTGTTTAAGATCATACAGCCACTAATTATCTTACACTTGCAGCAATTCCTAGCCAAATTGGAATTGACGTGGTTTCAAGTAAGTGTTTCTCTATTTTTTCACAATGAATTACTCAAAGTGTATAATTTGGATACAATTTTAAAATTGATCAAGCATGCTGCTTGTTGTTGTTGCCTGAGGTATTCACCATTTTTAGATAGCAAATAGGTCTTAGATTATTTTGTATGCTCCATGCTGTTTGTGATTTGTATTGTCACGCGAGAATAGTGAGATTACAAACCCACATAAATTGCTTCTGGTTTGTAGCTTGTTCGGGTTTGTGTATGGTTTGGTGTGGTGATTGCATGAATTGTTTGCTAGTTTTTAGCTCTAAATTATGGTTTGATATGGTGATTCCAAGTTCAATGTTCTTTTCATGCTACTGAGGTGTTGGTTATAGCCCTAAATTATGGTTTTATGTATGGTTCATGGTTTGTAGCCTAAATTATGGTTTGTGGCTCGATTGTGTGTATAGTTGAGTTGTATTTTGTCTTACATTATGTAGCTTGAAAGTTTATATAGTGTAGTTTATAGTTTGTAGTTAAAGATGTCTAGCAGATAGTTAGATAGTTGCTATAGTTTGTAGCCTGAGATATGATTTGTTTCATAGTATGTTGCTATAGTTTGTAGCCCGAGATATCTTTGTTTTATAGTTTGTAGCCTGAGATATGCTTTGTTTCATAGTATGTTGCTATAGTTTGTAACCTGAGGTATGTTGTTTCATAGTTTGTAGCCTGAGATATGCTTTGTCTCATGTATGTACTGTGGATTGTAGTTACCCGTTTTCCTTACATTTAGTATGGTCATGAATTAGTATCATTTGTATCCAAGTATCTTTGATAAATGTGTGTTGCATGTGATAGGTACACTGGATTATGCATGAATGGATGGAATCAACAGAGATTGAGTTGAAAAAAATAGAATCAAGGATCAGTTTATCCAGTGACAGATGCAGAGAACTAAATAATGCATGCAAGTCAATGAGAGAGAAAAAAGAAGCTTTTGAGGAAGAGAGGCAGAAATGGTTTGCTTTGATGAAGGATATGACAAAAGAAGCTAGTGCTGGAGTTATGGCAGTTATAAATTTGAGGGAACAAGAGATGGCCTGCTTAATTCCAGATTTGTTATGTTCAAATGACGAGCTTCTAGGTTTAGAGAATTCAAGAAAGACTGATCTTAAGGAACTGTCTGTTTTGCAACCCCGCTTGAAAAGGTTGCAATCAGGTTGCCAAACACTGAAGATGGGGATATCATTAGATCCCCAATTGCCAAACTTACCTTCAAATTCATGCATTGAGGCCAATCCAGACATTTGCCCATTTTGTGGAAGAGTTTTGTTGTTTGATGGCAAACCCTTACCAATACCATCAATTAGGAGTGCAATCACAAATATCACTTACAATGTTTGGTTTCCTTGATAAGGTATGGTGACCTTTGAACTTGACATGATTGCTTCTATCATTACTAACGTTATCTATGAGTTTTAGTTATGATAATATATGCTGCCAAGTTAATTGCGGCCATGCAATGTCTAAAACCTGGGTTAGAGCACTTGGTGTTGATAGATCTACCTCACATGTGCAGCCGGGATATTCTGCAGATGGTAACCGACATTATTTACAACAAAAGCACTTGATAACTTTATGTACTAATCCATTGCTTAATGTGTTAGATGATGTTTCAGCAGTCTATGTTCTCACTGCATCAAATGGACATGTAAGCAAATTAAACATTGCAGAAGCATCTCCACATTATGAAGAAGAAAAGGTTAATGGGAAAGGTAATGAAGAAAATGTAGAAGAGGAGGTAAAAATTCTCTCAGTGGAAACAAAAGGTAATTTTTTTGAAGGCATGCAGTTTGGTTTTAGCAAGTAAGATTTAGAGATGACTATAACAGCCAAGATTCATGGCCCTAATCATGTTCAAGAGCTGCAACATACTGGGAACGAAATCGAAACAGATCTATATGCCTCAAGTAAGTGTTATGTATCTTTATGTACAAGCAATTTTTATAGTAAAGAAAATGGTAGAAGGTAAACTGTACTATGGTGTTCCAACAGGTCCGATTATTACTCCATCGAGTGGATATATAAGCAAATTAACCAATGCAGAGGTTTTGCCCCACAACGAGAAAGGTATTTCGAGTCCAATGCTAGAGTCCACACTTTATATTTGCATCTATTTACACAAGTTTTTGAGTTGTAGTAGAGAGCTTTCCCATATCAGAAGAAGCCACCATTGGAGATCGGGAATTGTCAATAGGTAAGTTCTAATAATATGGTTTTAATAACTTGATTTTGAAATTTCATCATGATCTAATCAAACATCCTGCTGTGCATTAATAGAGAGGACTACTTTTGATGATCAAAGAGTGCAGAAGCGTTTGGAAATGAGAAGTTCATCAATGTGTGATGGTGTAATGCTCAATGGTATGCTAATCTAGCTAAATCACTGTTAAATTTCATTGATTTTGGAACATATGCTTAATTGAGTGCAATCAAGTTAGAAATTTAACCATTGAGCTCCCTAATGGTTTTGATATTTTGTGGAGTTTGTGCAGCCTCAAATAGAATTGAAGATGCAACTCCAAAGAAGACCAAGATTGCAAACAATATGTCACTTGAAAGACAAGGTATGCTATGATTTATTAGGGAAATGCATTTGAAGCTTGTATTTTCTTATGTGTTTTTCTATGCTTGCATCAAACAGGAAGTGATAGGCTAGGAAGTGTAGATGTTGAAACAGATTCTGTATCATCTCCTCCACCTCCTTTAAAGAAAATCAGGTTGTCGAGAAAGCTAATTATATTTGATTTCAATGGAGTGCTTGGTAAAATGTATGAGACAAAGGGAGGGATCCCAACTTGCATTCCTGAAGAAGAAGGAACAAGTGCCTCAAAGATCTATCAAAGAGCAAGCTCGTTATTTTAAGGCCGATGCAATAGAGTTTTTGGTGCGATGAACACTTTGACATTGCCATGTGGTCTGATTTGGATGTTGCAAGTTTGAAGTCAATCACCAGTAAGGTATTTCCTGCAAAATTGAAGAAGAAGTTGGTGTTTGAATGGGGTGTTGATAAGTGCATGAAGGTAGGTTTCAAGTATCAGAAAGTCAACATAAGCTTGAAACTGTTGCAGAAAGTATATAAGGACAAAGAGCTTGGAGGATATTATAACACATCGAATACCTTGATGATTGATGATCACCAATATAAAAGGGTATAAGAATAGCCCTCATACTATGATCACACCAATCTCTTTCCATCCGTAACGCTGGGGATAGGTCATTTCTATTGAACCAACTGAAGCCATGGTTGGAGGGCTTGAGAGACTCAAATCACATTGTAGACTATGTTCGAGATCATCCTATTACTAATTGGTTGCATGATATTTCTGATTCAATAATTGAATTGTTGACAAAAAGAATGGTTTAAAATATCATTGTCTTTTGATTCTTGTATTTGATATCCGGTATGTAATCTACGTATTTGATTCTTGTATTTGATATCCGGTATTCTTATTTGATATCGGTATGTAATCTCGAAAATATGACAAGGATTTAGGTTTTGTGGAGGTTAAGAAAGGATTAATTAATGATGGCATGAGATAGAGGATTGGACCCATAACAAAAGAGTGATGGAAGATGATTTTGCTTTAAATTTTTAGTTTACATTGTATTTGAAAAGATGTGAATAGAGTTTTGGTTTATAAGAAACATAATGCGGCTTTGGCATTGAAAAAGCATGAAATCCTTCCAAGCTATTCTCATCACAAATGGCTATTTCATTTGGATAGATACTAGCATTCATGCTTAGCATTTGCGATTCAGATTTGGATGGAGAAAATTTTGCTGGTTGCAATTGAATTCTCGAAGTGGATGTCCCACTTCAAATCAAAGATGAAGAAGTACATGCCTTCGTTCTAAATAACTTCACTTTACATCTCCTCTTTTTTTAAGTCGTTTAAAATTTGTCCACACTTTGCATGTAGATGTTTGGTCTAGTAAGAGAAAAGAAAGAATAAAATACATGTTTTTTTCTCAGATGAGCATGAGACCACAAAGGAGGTGCTTTATTTTATGGAACTTATATGTACAAAACATTTAAGAAATCGTATGGTGGGTATAAACAAAGGCCATATACAAGACACGGTATATCGAGAACTTTCTCAAAACAATATGGAAGACACGGTATCAGAACTTTCTTAGTTATATATATGTAGCATTATAAAGGGGTTTTTTGTGATTTTATACGCTTTTTGGCATGGTTTTCATATGATTTCATGGGCGATGTATTCATTGAATGTACTAAGCGGTATTTCTAGAGTGCACCTATTTGTTAGCCGTTGATTTTAAAGAGAGGGAAAATCCTGTGGTTGTGGGGCTTTTATTGTTTGCATGTTTTTTAGTTTAGGTTTCAAATATTAGGTTAATATTAGAAGGAATCGGGTTTCTTCCCTATCGTTGTTAATCTCTTTGTGATCCTCTGCTTTCGCGAATTGAAGTTGATGGATTTGCATCTTGTTTTTTGCATCCAAGCGACGCGTTGATTGATCCTTAAGGCTGAGAGTTGGGTTGGGTTCTTTGCTTCCCAAGCTTTTCGCCTATACAAGATAGATCTCTACATGCTTATCAGGCTTTTCGGATATGGCGGCAGTAACGGAAATTCCTCAAGTGTTTTTTATAGGAGTTCACAAACCAAAGGTGAATTCGCTATGCCCCCGCAATGTTGTGGTGGGTAACGCTAATATTTGCTCTAAGGAGAGCAAAGTGCAGATTCACCCGGTTCAATAATGGACATCACGGCATGTCTCGTAATGGGGCTTTTACGCAGAGCCCGGTAAGAATTTATTTCAGACACTTCTTCTCGCTCAAGGACTTGTTAAATAAACTTGCTCAAGCTTTCTAGGCTAGCAGAGTAATGTAATTTAAGAGTGATCGAGGAGCCTTAATCTTTTTATTTTTTCCCCCGCCATATTTGCTGGCCGTTACCATGTCGTGGCATAGAACCGATCACAAATAAATCCTTGTCTTCGGGTATGAATGATGCCCATCGGTGTGATGTTCCCGCCAATTATACCTTCTCCTCGCTAGCAGCGGGAGATAATCATACCTGCGGCCTTGGTTGCTTGACCATGAAGTCGTCTGGCTGGGAGAACACCTATGGCGGTGCAACCCTCGCCGGTGGAGTTCCTTTTTGCTCGATCAGCGCAGAGACTCCTACACTTGTGGTGTCGGGAAAGATCAACAAAGTATTCTATGCCGGGTAATTATGCTGGTGATGCTAACCATTTAGTTTGTAGTGCGGGCATATGTCAAGGATCTTGCAAGCATGATGAATATTACTTAGCATGTAAGTGCCCTAGAGCGAGAGAAAATTTGCTTGACTGCTCATCCTAGAGAAACTGCTCATCCTAGAGAAACCGAGAAAATTTGCTTGGACTTCTCGGTTGTAATTACCAACGAGGGGATTTTCGGTTCTTAATCGCCAGAATACCGGTCAAGATATGCCCCCGGCTTTGCTTTTCAGTTGAAGCCCTCCAATATGCGGTACATGTTTGTACGCTGATCCCCATTCATTCATTTTCTCGAGATTGATTCATTTGTTCTATAAATGGTAGAAGTTTCGTGCCGCGATAGTTCCTTTTTGTACTTGCACGGTGGCATGATTGAGATCAAATCATTCTGATAATAAGGAAAAAAATACAATTTTCCAACTTTTGTATCACAAATTTACTTCTAGCATCCAGATACTACTTTTTGATCTTAGATGTGTGCATGTAATTTGTTTGAGTTTCCAGTTCCAGCTTGCTAGCTCTTGTTTGTTTGTTTGTTCTTGCTTGTTTGCTTGCTTGCTTGCTTGTAGAAAGGTTCTCCCTATGATACAAGCATCAGATACTAAAGAAGTTACAATCTATTAAATGTTGATTGCCTTGCAGGCGATGCAAGAAGGCAGGGTCATGCAATCATGAAAATATGCAGAGATTTTGAAAAGTGGGACAGGTCTGGAGGCCCTAGTACTAGCCCACAACATTGCCATGGGAGTCCATCTCCACAGGAGATTTTAGGGTTGTACTATACTAAGGCATTTGGTTGGCAAGCTGTAGATGGCAATCTCTTACGGTGTTAAATGATTATTGGCTGGCTGGTCAGACATTGGAGTTTCATCACAATGTATTCAATCCTCTTCTCTTCAAAGTCTATGCTTACCTTGCCATAGGCTCCTGGATATGCGTGGTCATACGTGTGGTAGTTACGTGTGGTAGTTATGAACATTACAGGATTGAAGACAACACAAATGTTCTTTGATATGTTGCTGATTTGGCAAATTCTAAAATACTTTTTATAACTTGAGTATGTGGTGTATATGTTGTATTGTTATAAATTGCTTATTTGTTTATTTGGTTTTTTTTTTCTTTTGTTAGGGCCCGAAGGGCCAAAAATTTTTTTTAGTATAACTACCAACACATAACTACCATTAACATTAATTAAACAAACCATTGCATTTCACACTTAAAAATAAAATTCCCCCTTAAACCCCCTTTGGTTTAGGTGCATATTCACACGGGGGGCGACGTAGGGCGGCGAGAGCCCCTATACATGTACAAAATCAACACCATATAGTACATTGTCTCAAATCTTATAGTATTTCGCAAACTGTGTTATACAATATACTAAAACTTGTACATGCATACCCCACAAACGAGGATCTCTATGTACGGTCCAGATCGAGGTATAAAAGGCATATATGCTCATCCAACAGCTCTCGATGCCCGGAGTCACCCATATGTAGCATAATAACAGGGGGTTTTCTTTGTGTTTTTGTACGCTTTTCACTAAGGTTTTCCTATGATTTCGTGATGTATTCAAATGGATGTACTAATGCGTACATCTAGAGTGCACCATTTCTGAGCCATTGATTTTAGCCTTTTTTTTTCAATGGTCAACAACCAATGGCTCACAACAAAAGCCCTTTTTTTGTGTGTGTGTGATGCATAATGTTCAACAACCAATGACTCACAACAAAAGCCCTCTTTTTGTGTGTGTGGTGCATAATGGGCACATGAAGGGCTTGAAGGGCGCATGTAGTGCAGTTTCCCCGCCGGCAACACATTTCTTATCATAACTTTTGATCCAGAGCTCTGTTTCAGATGATTTTTATTGTGTTGGAAAGCTCTCTCCGAGATCTTTTTGATAGTGTATGATATGGATATGTTTGGTTAAGTTATATATGCTAAAACAGCAATTTTTCGGCCGGGTTTGGTAGGCTTTCACATCCTACCAGCTGATTAATACAGGATTGCGCTATTCGAATGAAGCTTGCAAAAAAATTACCATGCATTTTTAGATTTTGAGGCAGTTATTGAGCAAATTTCAAGGCTTCTAGATCCTTGTGCTAACAAGCAGAAAAGTTTCCCACTTTGGTTTCGCATCACAAGAATCCATGGAGGCCAAAGGCTGCTGTTAAATTCCAGTTGAAAAATGTTTGTGTATGGGTGTTGCAAACTTTATGACTTTCAGAATAATGGGATCAATCTGCTCTATCTTTATGGTAACTTTTACTTATGTTCTATTTGTTTTATTGTGATGAAATTCAAAAGCTACAGGTGATGAAAGCCTCAAATAAGTTCTAGTTTTTTTTCTGGTTTGAATTCTAAAAGTTTTGTCACACTGGGAGAGGGGAAGGTGACGTCCCTAAGGCCCCGAAGGGGCCAAAAAATTTTTTTTGCAACACAAACCATTAACATCCAATATATAAAAATTAAATCCCCCAACACATAACAACCATTGACATTAACAACCAACACATAACTACCATTGACATTAATTAACACAACCATTGGGTCCAACACAATTAAATTAAAATCTCCCTTAAACCCCCTTTGGTTTGGGTGCATATTCACACGGGGGGTGACGAGGGACAATGGAGAGCCCTCATAGTTGTATTTTGCACGCATTTAAATCAACACCATATAGTATTCCGCTTGAAATCTTATAGTATTTTGCGAATCTTATTATACAGTATAGCAAATTTTGTACTTGCATACCCCCACAAACGAGGAACTTTATGTACGGTGTAGATTAAGGAATAAGGGGTGAATATGCCTATCCAACGGCTCGCTGTTCTGAGTCACCCCCGCGGTGAATATGCACCCAAACCAAAGGGGGTTTAAGGGGGATTTTAATTTAATTGTGTTGGACCCAATGGTTGTGTTAATTAATGTCAATGGTAGTTATGTGTTGGTTGTTAATGTCAATGGTTGTTATGTGTTGGGGGATACAAAAAGCTCACTTCAAATGGCATATCTTACTTCAAAGGGCATACAAAAAGCTCACTTTTGTAAGACTTTACATAGGAGCCCACTCCTTATAGGTTTAAGTTACATAGGTTTAAGATATGCTTATTTACATAGGTTTAAGCATATCTTAAAAATAGCCACGACATTTATTACATACATTCGATTTCTTATATATATCGAAACTGTAACCTTTAAATATATATCGAAACTGGAACCTTTAGATCCGAACTTTATCTTCAGAACCACACGAAGGACGATCCCATCAGCTTCTATAAACATCTGCAAAAGACGCTCATCTCCCTCATTAACACGATCGACCCATTTCTGCACCTTCTCCGAAACTCTAGCTCCTTGATTCTGCATTCGGGTTATCTCCAAAGCTGAAAATTTCGCAACAAACATCATTTGCATGCCCGGATGGCTGGAAGAAGAGGACTCCTCTGGCTTGGGCCTCCGGGCAGTGTACTTCAGTCTAGCCATGAGATCAAAGAGAAGAAAAGAAGTCTGCAAGGAAGAGTCTGCAATGAAGCGTAAGGGAAGATCAAAACGCGCTCGATTGAGGAGTGAAGATTCTTCACCTCCCGGCTGGTCTTATATAATCAGACCATTATGTCCCTGCTGCATGCAGAATTGGGGTCGAATCAAACCATTATGTATTCCCTGCTGCATGCAGATTGGGGCTCGAAATCCGAGCCCCCAAGCCATGCAAAATAAAATTAGACATTCTAATGTATTAGAATTCCCCTAAAAATAACATTCTAATGCATTGAATGTAACATTTGTAACATTTGTGTACATTTGTGTTGTGTACAATTGTGTACATTTGTAACATTCATCCTATCTAAAGCATGCTCAACCCCCATTAGGGGAAACATGCTATCGTGATATTACTAGAAAAGTTCTAAGTAAAGTTAGCATCAAAAAGGCATTTATACAATTTATACAAGACAGTTTATACAAGACATTTATACAAGGCATTTATACAAGGCATTTATACAAGACATTTATACAAGGCATTTATACAAGACAGTTTATACAATTGCAAAACATTGCTGCAATTATTCACTGTGTCAGAATCTACAAGAAGTAAATCCATCCCAGATGGATTAAAATGCATTTCAGGGATTGACCCTATTACTGTAGCTGCATTGACTGGATTCGACATATATCCCATAGGCTTGGTGACAATATGAAGCCCTTAGACCATTGAACCTTCAAATTATTCAATACTGCTTTTCTTTTAGGTTAAACAACCTTAACTATTTCACCATGACTACAAGTTCAACACCTTCATATCTTCTACAAGGGGAGCCAAGATATGTATCATTCCCCCTTCATGTGATATTCATGACACTTAAAGTATGCTAAAATCAATAGGTAGATAACAACTTAGTATGCTAAGATCTTAGACTTCACAGAAATGCATAGGCTATATATTCAATGACAGCTGATTGCATAACTTCAGCTAGATAATTTGGCAAGGAGATCACAAAAGTCACTAAGCAAATTCAACCATACACTCCCACAGTTTATGCAAATTCATTAACTCCTATAGGATTAATTAAAAAGGCATTGATGTTTATGGAAAGGGGGTGTCTTTTTCCCATCTTTCCATTTTTTGTAAGAAGATCACAAAGGTCACTAAGCAAATTCAACCATACACACCCACTAAGGGTCTATAGTTAAATTGTATTGATTGTCTGATTGTTTTAAATTGTATTGATTGTTTTAACAAAGGTTAAGTCGAATATGGATCAATTAAGAAAATCTTTAAAAGGAATGGATCAAGGAATGGATCTTCATGGGAAAGGGCTTTCTTCTTCCCCTTTCCCATGAAGACCCAATCCAACCCAAATAAAAATGCAAATGTTTATATAACAATGGTTTTTTTTTCCATTCATGATTGTGGGATATATAAACCCTGGACTGTTCATTTGGTTTAGGGTTCATTTGTTACAGGGCCGAAACCTGCAATACAACCAGGTCAGATGCGTGCCAATTTTGTTCAGGTGGGGTCAATGAATCAAGAATACTTGTTAGGTTCTGCTACATAAACAACTCTGATGGTTTTATGCCTAAGATACTTGGAACACAGCAACAAGGCAATAGTTTTGGGCCTGGGTACATGGAACACATCAGTAAGGAAACTTCAGCAATGGGACACAATTACAGATACACAAATACACAATTCTTATATTTCTAAAATAGAGCAGGGATATAAGTCTGATATTCACATATGAATCATATCTGATATTCAAGATGCAACGAACAGTACAATCTAAGTCCAAAATTTGACTTCAAATATGTGTTTTCTTGATTATGAAAAATCAAACATGAACAACAAAAAAAAGAGTTACATCAATCTATTTTCTGGCGTTGCAGACCCTTCAATCTGCTTGTCTTATAGCTTCAAGTATACTACTCCTTATCTTATCAACTCATTCTTCATCACTTAGCACATCAGGCATATTATCTCTGATTTTCTTTGCATCATTCTCATCAAGTATGAATATCTCGGAACTCCCTTTGACATGATGCTTAGCTCGTACCATGGAAACTCGAATAGCGCAGACTTGTGTTGCAAACACTCTGGCTTTTTCTTCATTCCTACAAAGTTCGTATGATGATCGGGTTCTTTGAAGCTTTCTATAATATAGGCCTTCTAGGACACTTTCACCTTTTAAAAACCATACACCATTCTTTTCAAAATCTGACTCAATAGAATGCATCTCTCTTGTGCATTTCACCATCCAAAAATCAGATCCTTCTTCATTATCTTTGGGTGCAACAACTCGCAAAGTTATCACCCACTTTAACTGCACTAGCTAAGACATCTGACTTAGTAGAGAATAGAGCTCTTTGAGACTTCCGGCTCTCCACCATATCAGGTTCAGCTGAATTGGTAGGCTCTACTACCACTAACTCTTATTCATCAACGTATGCCTTGTTCTCACATCTATCCCAATGTCCATCCAAGCAGCAACTACAAAAGCATGATAATTTGCGAGTATGCAACATTGTGTTGGACTGAAGATTGAAGGCATGAACACAATGAATGTTTTCAGATCCTTTATTGTGTTTGCGCCCATGCCTTAGACTCGTCAACATCTCAGAACTTCCCAAAAATATCTTCTTACAAGATCTTGTTGTGAGTAAGTGGAAGAAATTCCATGGGAAAATTTTTTTTTTTTGCCTCCACAACGCCATGTGCATTTTCAAGCTTTATCTCGGGAAACAAGAGTTGCATCATTCTAATCCACCTCTTCAGTTCTGAAACCTTGCCATCGTGCTACCGCCTTTACCGTGGTTTGAACCAAAATAACTCCACATCATCTGTACCTGTGTTTCAACTGAGTACCGGAGAACAAAATACATTGGACGAGCTGCCTTAAATTGTGATGCAGCTCCATCAGACCAGACCCAATGCCTTTTTGGGTTTTAGCCCTTTGGCCTCCATGTACCTGAAATGCATCTTAAAAGGGTAGATTTTCCAGCAGCTCACGAAATTGCTTGTCTTGCCATTTGTACCTAAAGTTATGCAAAGGAAACCTCTTTAATCTATCACGTAACTTCTCCACAAATTCTCTAGAAGTGGTCTTTTTGTATTGATGCTTCAGAATCTTCCTTGGTTTCCCATTCTTGCCCAATCCTGCACCCTCATAGTCCAAATACTCCCAATTCAGCTCTACATCACTCAATTCAAGAGGACATATATGCAACTTGGAGATGCCACAATTCTGACAAGTACCATAAAGGCAGTCCTTCCTATGGAACTCATCATCAACTTCTTTTGGACAAACAATGCACCTCCATAACTCATGTGTTGAAGAGAATATTAACGCGTGAGCATTACAAGTGCACGTATGGTGAGGTTCACATACACTACAAGTACATTCACAAGGTTCGTAATGCTTCCTTCTCATTGTTTTGAATGCATCAAGCAAAGACTCCAAGCCTAACATGATGAATACAACAGCATGTATTATAGTCTTTTAGCTTCACCACAAACCATGGTTTTAACTTTTGAAAAGATCTTGCTCCTACCTTAGCTTCAGGGTATTCTTCTTTGAACCGTTCATACAATTGCATCTGTAGGAATATATGTGTTAGCATGCAAAATAACTCTCAAAGTATAGCACAAAAGAGGAATACAAACCATAACTACTACTGTATACCACTTACTACTACAAACCATAACTGTTACTGTATACCACTTACTACAGTCTTCCACTTACTACTACCACTGTAGTTCCAAGAGTGCACTCCAACTATGTTTAAAGCACACACCATTATGGCTGCACCCGAACTATGTTGAAACACTCACACCATTATATAATTGCACTCAAACTAGTTTGAGATCCACTATATCTCCAAGAATACACTCGGTTTCAAAACAAACCACTTATAGTTGGAAAACAACCATTGAAGATCAAGGGCACAAATGAAATTATAGTTAAAGACAAGCCACTATGGCTAGACTGTAAACCATTGTAGCTCAATAATTGATGCAGCAGAACTATAAATAGATATACTTGATATAAACTTTTAATCCAACCACTATAGCAAACTGTTATCGAAAACCTCAACTATAAAAATCTCAAAGGAAGAGATAAGAAGAGATACCAACCTGAGATTGTTCCATGTGCTGCATGCTCCTCTCTAATATTTCTTTCTAGTCTTCTAAATTTTACATCCTTAGTATTTGGAGAAACTCTAGTGTTTGAGGTCCAAAATGTTTGTACAAGTGTAATAATTGAATCTGAGATAGAGTCACACCTTTTAGATCTTTTATAATACACCCACTTTCCTCCATTGCAATCAATTTCTTCCCTGTTTTTCTTAGCAGCTGAAATATTTCTTGGATGAACATCAAGTAGCTTTCCAATTTTTCTGTTACTCAAATTCTCATTTTCTCCACCAACTGCCATAGCCAAACAACTCTTTTTGGCAGCCAAACAATCCAAATTTGTAGACTGTTTCACGGTCTTAATAGACTCCCTGATGTTACTTATCATTTGGTTCTTTACTTTTAAGTCCCTGAAATCATCTCCCACAATTCCATCCAATGCCTTATGCTGAATAAAGTAATTTAAAATCCTTTTTTTCATTTGCACACTCATATGCTTAGACTGCTTCAAGAATGATTCCACCAGATTCACACCCACTCTCCTCTGCGTGGCTATGCTTCTTTCTACTCCAAAACATGCATTACACTGAGAAACCAATGCATCTTCATTTTCTTTTTTTCTCTGGCGTTGGCATCTTTTCCTCTCGGTTTCCTCTTCTCTTGTTCTTTTCTTCCTCCTTCCTGAAATTTTTGCCTTCTGTGCTGCTAGTCCAGACCCTGAATTCGATTCCATTAGTTCAATCCCTGATTCCGATTCCATTTCTTCAAGAAAAACACATTCAATTTAAATTATCTGCCAATGCCAAATGTTAGGAAGGATTCACAATTGATCAGGTCATGCAATGTTAGGAAACATGCAATTGATCAGGTAATGCAATTGGATCGAGCAACCTGATCCTGCCGTGCTCCCAATTTTGCATTTCCCTCCATACACCAGAATTAGTAATTACCACAATTCTTGCTCTGTAACTAGCTAATAGAACAAATTTCCTAATTAATGCAATTTGGTAGTTTTTTAGTATTAATGCCTACGTGACTCCATCTAACCACTTCTTGACCTATATTTCAAACTCTTCTTGGGGGGACTTGACCTACATTTCAAACTATTCTAGGAGGGACAGAGGGGACAACTACAATGGCCCACTTTACCCTGCATCAACCCACTATAGTGTGCTTTAACCCAGGTGCTTGTTACACAAATAAGTGGTGAAGAGAGCCTGCTCCTCTTGGATTTGGTTATTACTTAGGCATGTCCATGTCAGCATCCAGCGTGTCGTCATTCTTTAAATTATCTGTTAACCTAATCTCTTGGTTCAAGGAACAAATGCTAACAAATTGAAGCTATTTCAAGATAGGTTTTTAACATCTAACCTTTGTACTGGGCAAAACCATCCGTTAATTTGATATTGTTTGTAAGATCTAATTCAACAATAGTGAAAGAAAGATTCATCTGTGAAAAAAAGATTCTGATGAAAAGGAACAGACGGATGGAGATGTTTGACACTC
Source organism: Isoetes taiwanensis (assembly GCA_021234155.1). Lineage (NCBI taxonomy): Eukaryota > Viridiplantae > Streptophyta > Lycopodiopsida > Isoetales > Isoetaceae > Isoetes > Isoetes taiwanensis. The sequence continues at coordinate 5,725,485 of JAJEKV010000066.1, read as the reverse complement.
AAATTGACAATGGCATCAACCAGTTGGCTTTGATCTACATAGCCCCAAAGCCCCAAACTTGAAGGTTGAAAATAATGAAATAATATTGGCTCCACGATAAGGGAGTGCTTCATTAATTGCTTTTGCTTAAAGATCAACCAGAATCTAGCTTAATATTAATCTGATATACAGTAAGACATTTGATAACATGGACTGCACAGAGGTGGCATGAAGTTTATGAATCCTATGTTTTTACAAATTTATGAATCCTATGTTTTTGGAATATTTAAATAAACTGAAATTTCTGAGCTTATGCTCAAACCCACTTTCAAATCCACTGGCATAATTCTGCTTCAAAACTATAAACCTATTCTCTGTCATTAGATTTTAAATCTTCATTCATTAGATGATAACTGCTCTGTGAATAGTGGAATATATGAGCATCAAGAAGTGATGGTATGATGGTCGGGTGGAGCAAAAAAAGAAATTAAGGCACGAGATGTACCCTACAAGTTTCTTGAAAAAACTCATCCAGGATGATGGAAAAACACTTACAGGGTAGTGACATTTGATGATTCTTCACTCTGGAGCCGACACCACGGCAATCCGGTGACGCCCTCGATCACTTCGATGCCGGCCCTCGATCGTTAACAAAATTAAAAGGAGGGATAGGGCATCGATTAACTTTTCGTCGACAAATTATGATGCTGTTAACCAACTGTTAAAACCTAACTTAACAAAAATAGATGTGAAAGGGGGTTAAATGCCTAATTTACCCCTAACAATTTGTTAAAAGTTAACCCCTTAGATTTAACAATTTTTCTAACAAAAACCATATGTGTTAGTAGTTATTTTTTTTTCTTAACTAAACAAAGTTAACCCCATGGTGTGTAGGTACCCTAAAACTCATAAAAATTATAACAATTAAGAAGAATTAAATAATATATATATTCTTATAATAGAGTCCTTGAAGTGTTATCTATTAAACCTGAATAAGTCCAAGTTTTATTGAATACGCCATAATTGCGAACCTCATTGTTATACTTCTGTATGCACCCCATGTTCTGCATATTTCATCTGGAGAACTAGATGGCTCATTCTTCCTTCCAACTGGCTTTAAAGCATTGTGGATCCATGACCAATGTATAGGCGGGGTTTGAAAGGCTTGAGCCTCCAATGCTTGCCACTTTCTAATAGTATATGATTGTGACATTCCAGATTTGAAGAGGTAGAGACCTGGTCTCTTATAAAAATGTTTGATATGGTACCGTGGACTTGACTCCAAGTGCTTGAGTCAGAAAGGCTTTCTATACCCATTCCAAGTCCTCCCAAGTTTTATACAAAAGCATCGGTTTTCACTTTATACAAAAGAACACTGAACACCACGAACAAGTGTGATTTGAACAATTACTGAAGATCTTCACTGTAACAATTGTTCTGCATTGCATAGAAAGCCTTACAGCCTGTCGTCAACCATTGCCTAATACAACTATTCCAATATGTGGTAATAGTGAATTCCACTCCCAAGTATTTGTATGTTTGCACTACTTCCACGTCTTGAGTTTGGTAAGTGAAGCAAGACTGCCTCTATTGCCTCGAAGATGACACTAAGAGCACCTTCATTTTGGTCAAATTGACATGCATTCTAGTGGCTTAGAAGAAAATACTCAAGGCATCTTAGATGTTGTTGCATACTTGCTGGGGTGTAGGCTAAGAGGTATTAGTTGTCAGATGACATGGTGATCAAGAATCCCCCTTCCCCCGGGTGTTATGTAAGACAATCCTCAAGTTGATCAATGTACAACCCAAACAACGCAGGAGAGAGTGGGCATCCTTGGCACTCCAATACTACTGTTGATAATATTTTTGAAGGTATTTTCGAAGGTGGCATTCGGGGAGTTGAACATCAATATTTCCCATTTTATTTTAGTCTTTAAGAGCATGTGCCTTTGCATTTTCAATTCTGGGGACATTTCCAACTATGGCATCAATATTTCCCATTGTTATTTTAGTCTTTAAATTTTGTGTATGCAGCTTACTAATTGCTTTTTGCAAATTGAAGGCTTCTAGCTGAGATACTACCTTGGAATTTTTGTTGATAATATGCATTGTGCTTTCTGAACTATGGATAGCATCAAACTTGATACCATTTCAATGATTTTGGATATATGACTTCATATTGGTGCTTTCTATTTTCTAAGTTATCTTATTTTGCAACGTAAATGGAGATTTTGTGAATGAGATATGGCTTTCAAATTGGATATTATATCATGTTTAAACGGAGAAAACGGAACTGGACATGGAATACATTGAGTAATGCTAATCAATTGGAGTAAAACTGCGCAGACTCATATTATTCTAGGATGTTATAAAGATTATAGACTTTAACACCCTATGATGTTATGAAATGAAATGATATTACGTCTAGGGAGACCTCACAGATCTCGGTAGGCGATAAAAAAGTTAACAACCTACAATAAGTAACAGTCTACAATAAGTCATCTGGGAAGTCCATACCAGGGGCTTCCACAGTGCTCTCATCCCAATCATCACTACTCTCACCATCTAACAATATTTGTAATTGCTTTACACGCAACTCTCTATGTTGTAGAACCTCAATAATAAAGGATCCCAATCACATATTTCTTATTAGCCATAATGGCTTTAGCTAAACTTACCCGAGAATAATCCCAAACCTTTCTGTGGTTTAGCTAAACTTTGTACATTTTCCGTCTCATACTTTCTAGCGTTTAGCTAAACTAATCCAAAATTAATTCCAAAAATTTATGTGGTTTTGTCAATGAAAAAAATTAAGCTAAAATTACTTCACTTTTCTTTCTCAATGCTCAATGGTATGCTAATCTAGCTAAATCACTGTTAAATTTCATTGATTTTGGAACATATGCTTAATTGAGTGCAATCAAGTTAGAAATTTAACCATTGAGCTCCCTAATGGTTTTGATATTTTGTGGAGTTTGTGCAGCCTCAAATAGAATTGAAGATGCAACTCCAAAGAAGACCAAGATTGCAAACAATATGTCACTTGAAAGACAAGGTATGCTATGATTTATTAGGGAAATGCATTTGAAGCTTGTATTTTCTTATTTGTTTTTCTATGCTTGCATCAAACAGGAAGTGATAGGCTAGGAAGTGTAGATGTTGAAACAGATTCTGTATCATCTCCTCCACCTCCTTTAAAGAAAATCAGGTTGTCGAGAAAGCTAATTATATTTGATTTCAATGGAGTGCTTGGTAAAATGTATGAGACAAAGGAGGGATCCCAACTTGCATTCTGAAGAAGGAACGATTGCCTCAAAGATCTATCAAAGAGCAAGCTCGTTATTTTAAGGCCAGATGCAATAGAGTTTTTGAGCTGGTGCAGTGAACACTTTGACATTGCCATGTGGTCTGATTTGGATGTTGCAAGTTTGAAGTCAATCACCAAAGAAGGTATTTCTGCAAAATTGAAGAAGAAGTTGGTGTTTGAATGGGGTGTTGATAAGTGCATGAAGGTAGGTTTCAAGTATCAGAAAGTCAACATAAGCTTGAAACTGTTGCAGAAAGTATATAAGGACAAAGAGCTTGGAGGATATTATAACACATCGAATACCTTGATGATTGATGATCACCAATATAAAGGGTATAAGAATAGCCCTCATACTATGATCACACCAATCTCTTTCCATCCAGAACGCAGGGATAGGTCATTTCTATTGAACCAACTGAAGCCATGGTTGGAGGGCTTGAGAGACTCAAATCACATTGTAGACTATGTTCGAGATCATCCTATTACTAATTGGTTGCATGATATTTCTGATTCAATAATTGAATTGTTGACAAAAAGAATGGTTTAAAATATCATTGTCTTTTGATTCTTGTATTTGATATCTGGTATGTAATCTCTGTATTTGATTCTTGTATTTGATATCTGGTATTCTTATTTGATATCAGGTATGTAATCTCTGAAATATGACAAGGATTTAGGTTTGTGGAGGTTAAGAAAGGATTAATTAATGATGGCATGAGATAGAGGATTGGACCCGCAACAAAGAGTGATGGAAGATGATTTTGCTTTAAATTTTTTAGTTTACATTGTATTTGAAAAGATGTGAATAGAGTTTTGGTTTATAAGAAACATACTGGCTTTGGCATTGAAAAAGCATGAAATCCTTCCAAGCTATTCTCATCACAAATGGCTATTTCATTTGGATAGATACTAGCATTCATGCTTAGCATTTGCAGTTCAGATTTCGGATGGAGAAAATTTTGCTGGTTGCAATTGAATTCTGAAGTGGATGTCCCACTTCAAATCAGCATGAAGAAGTACATGCACTGTTCTAAATAACTTCACTTTACATCTCCTCTTTTTTAAGTCGTTTAAAATTTGTCCACTTGCTGCATGTAGATGTTTGGTCTAGTAAGAGAAAGAAAGAATAAAATACATGTTTTTTCTGCATGAGCATGAGACCACAACAGAGGTGCGCTTATTTTATGGAACTTATATGTACAAAACATTTAAGAAATCGTATGGCTGGGTATAAACAGTGCCATATACAAGACACGGTATATCAGAACTTTCTCAAAACAATATGGAAGACACGGTATCAGAACTTTCTTAGTTATATATATGTAGCATTATAACAGGGGTTTTTTTGTGATTTTATACGCTTTTTGGCATGGTTTTCATATGATTTCATGGGCGTATTCACGTGAACGTACTAAACGGTATTTCTAGAGTGCACCTATTTGTTAGCCGTTGATTTTAAAGAGAGGGAAAATCCTGTGGTTGTGGGGCTTTTATTGTTTGCATGTTTTTTTAGTTTAGGTTTCAAATATTAGGTTAATATTAGAAGGAATCGGTTTCTTCCCTACTGTTGTTAATCTCTTTGTGATCCTCTGTTTTGCGAATTGAAGTTGATCGGATTTGCATACTGTTTTTTGCATCCGAAGCAGACGTGCAGATTGATCCTTAAGACGGAGTTGGGTTGGGTTCTTTGCTTCCCAAGCTTTTCGTCTATACAAGATAGATCTCTACATGCTTATCAGGCTTTTCAGATATGGCAGCAGGCACGGAAATTCCTCAAGTGTTTTTATAGGAGTTCACAAACCAAAGGCTTGAATTCGCTATGCCCCCGGCACCGTTGTGGTGGGTAGCGCTAATATTTGCTCTAAGGAGAGCAAAGGATGCAATTCACCCGGTTCAATAATGGACATCGGCATGTCTCGTAATGGGGCTTTACGCAGAGCACGGTAAGAATTTATTTCGCACTCTTCTCTCGCTCAAGGACTTGTTAAATAAACTTGCTCAAGCTTTCTAGGCTAGCAGAGTAATGTAATTTAAGAGTGATCAGGAGCCTTAATCTTTTTATTTTTTTTCCCCTGCCATATTTGCTGGCCGTTACCATGTCTGTGGCATAGAACTGATCACAAATAAATCCTTGTCTTTGGGGTATGAATGATGCCCATCGGTGTGATGTTCACGCCAATTATACCTTCTCCTCGCTAGCTTTGGGAGATAATCATACCATGACCCCCGGTTGACCATGACCATGAAGTCGTCACTGGGGAGAACACCTATGGCGGTGCAACCACGCCGTTGAGTTCCTTTGCTCGACATCACAGCGGAGACTCCTACACTTGTGGTGTCGGGAAAGATCAACAAAGTATTCTATCTTTGGGGTAATTATCTTTGGTGATGCTAACCATTTAGTTTGTAGTGCAGGCATATGTCAAGGATCTTGCAAGCATGATGAATATTACTTAGCATGTAAGTGCCCTAGAGAAACTGAGAAAATTTGCTTGGACTGCTCATCCTAGAGAAACTGCTCATCCTAGAGAAACTGAGAAAATTTGCTTGGACTTCTCAGTTGTAATTACCAACAGGGGGATTTCTCGATTCGTAATCGGCCAGTAAATACCGTCAAGATATGCCCCCGGCTTTGCTTTCGGTTGAAGCCCTCCAATATGCGGTACATGTTTGTCTGCTGATCCCCCATTCATTCATTTCTCTCAGATTGATTCATTTGTTCTATAAATGGTAGAAGTTTCTGTGCACAGTAGTTCCTTTTTGTACTTGCACGGTGGCATGATTGAGATCAAATCATTCTGATAATAAGGAAAAAAATACAATTTTCCAACTTTTGTATCACAAATTTACTTCTAGCATCCAGATACTACTTTTTGATCTTAGATGTGTGCATGTAATTTGTTTGAGTTTCCAGTTCCAGCTTGCTAGCTCTTGTTTGTTTGTTTGTTCTTGCTTGTTTGCTTGCTTGCTTGCTTGTAGAAAGGTTCTCCCTATGATACAAGCATCAGATACTAAAGAAGTTACAATCTATTAAATGTTGATTGCCTTTGGGCGATGCATGCAAGAAGGTGGTCATGCAATCATGAAAATATATGAGATTTTGAAAAGTGGGACAGGTCCGGAGGCCCTAGTACTAGCCCACAACATTGCCATGGGGAGTCCATCTCCACAGGGAGATTTTAGGGTTGTACTATACTAAGGCATTTGGTTGGCAAGTCAGAGATGGCAATCTCTTACGGTGTTAAATGATTATTGGTCGGGTTGGTCGGACATTGGAGTTTCATCACAATGTATTCAATCCTCTTCTCTTCAAAGTCTATGCTTACCTTGCCATAGGCTCCCGGATATCTTTGGTGGTCATGCGGTGGTAGTTACGTGTGGTAGTTATGAACATTACAGGATTGAAGACAACACAAATGTTCTTTGATATGTTGATTTGGCAAATTCTAAAATACTTTTATAACTTGAGTATGTGGTGTATATGTTGTATTGTTATAAATTGCTTATTTGTTTATTTGGTTTTTTTTTTTTTTTTTTGTTAGGGCCCAAGGAATAAAAATTTTTAGTATAACTACCAACACATAACTACCATTAACATTAATTAAACAAACCATTGCATTTCACACTTAAAATAAAATTCCCCTTAAACCCCCTTTGGTTTAGGTGCATATTCACACTTAATTTGACGTAGGGGGAGGGAGAGCCCCCTATACATGTACAAAATCAACACCATATAGTACATTGTCTCAAATCTTATAGTATTTCGCAAACTGTGTTATACAATATACTAAAACTTGTACATGCATACCCCACAAACGAGGATCTCTATGTACGGTCCAGATCGAGGTATAAAAGGCATATATGCTCATCCAACAGCTCTCGATGCCCGGAGTCACCCATATGTAGCATAATAACAGGGGGTTTTCTTTGTGTTTTTGTACGCTTTTCACTAAGGTTTTCCTATGATTTCGTGATGTATTCAAATGGATGTACTAATGCGTACATCTAGAGTGCACCATTTCTGAGCCATTGATTTTAGCTTTTTTTTTTTTCAATGGTCAACAACCAATGGCTCACAACAAAGCCCTTTTTGTGTGTGTGTGATGCATAATGGTCAACAACCAATGGCTCACAACAAAAGCCCTTTTTTTGTGTGTGTGGTGCATAATGGGCACATGAAGGGCTTGAAGGGCGCATGTAGTGCAGTTTCTCCGCCGGCAACACATTTCCTATCATAACTTTTGATCCAGAGCTCTGTTTATGATGATTTTTATTACGTTGGAAAGCTCTCTCCGAGATCTTTTTGATAGTGTATGATATGGATATGTTTGGTTAAGTTATATATGCTAAAACAGCAATTTTTCGGCCGGGTTTGGTAGGCTTTCACATCCTACCGGTGATTAATCTGAGATTGCGCTTATTGAATGAAGCTTGCAAAAAATTACCATGCATTTTTAGATTTTGAGGCAGTTATTGAGCAAATTTCAAGGCTTCTAGATCCTTGTGCTAACAAGCGAAAAAGTTTCCCACTTTGGTTTTAAGATCACAAGAATCCATGGAGGCCAAAGGTCTTTGTTAAATTCAGTTGAAAAATGTTTGTGTATGGGTGTTGCAAACTTTATGACTTTCAGAATAATGGGATCAATCTGCTCTATCTTTATGGTAACTTTTACTTATGTTCTATTTGTTTTATTGTGATGAAATTCAAAAGCTACAGGTGATGAAAGCCTCAAATAAGTTCTAGTTTTTTTTCTGGTTTGAATTCTAAAAGTTTTGTCACACTGGGAGAGGGGAAGGTGACGTCCCTAAGGCCCCGAAGGGGCCAAAAATTTTTTTTTGCAACACAAACCATTAACATCCAATATATAAAAATTAAATCCCCCAACACATAACAACCATTGACATTAACAACCAACACATAACTACCATTGACATTAATTAACACAACCATTGGGTCCAACACAATTAAATTAAAATCTCCCTTAAACCCCCTTTGGTTTGGGTGCATATTCACACGGGGTGACGAGGACAAAATAGAGCCCTCATAGTTGTATTTTGCACGTACGAAATCAACACCATATAGTATTCCGCTTGAAATCTTATAGTATTTTGCGAATCTTATTATACAGTATAGCAAATTTTGTACTTGCATACCCCCACAAACGAGGAACTTTATGTACGGTGTAGATTAAGGAATAAGGGGTGAATATGCCTATCCAACAGCTCTCGTTGCCCGGAGTCACCCCCCGTGTGAATATGCACCATAGGACGCATTAAATTTCTTGTATATGTATGTATATATGTTATATATATATTATATATTTATATAATATACATATATACAAGAAATTTAATGCGTCCTACGGTGCATGTTCGAGTTTTAGCATGTTCCTATGCTGCAAGTTCTTGTCGTGCCCTACATTCTAAAAGAATGTCTTGAGAATACTCTAAATTCATAGATTCTCTAAGATTCTACCAAGGTTCTCTTGGAGGTTTCGTGGAGATTCCTCTAAATTTTATAAGATTCCCTCTAGATTCCATTAGATTTCCGTAGATTCTCCAAGATTCTATGACGATCCCCTTAGATTCCCTTAGATCCCTTTAGATTTTATGAGATTGCCTTAGGTTCCCTTACATTATATGAGATTCAAAGAGATTCTCTAAAGATTCCCTTAGATACTCTAAGATTTCATCAACATTTTCCTAGATTGCCTTAGATTTTATGAAGATTCCCTTAGATCCCCTAGATTTTAAGAGATTCCCTTAGGCTTGTAAATATTTTCCTAGATTCTCTCACATTTTATGAGATTTTCTTAGATTCTGTTAGATTCTCCTGGATTCCTTTACATTCTAGAACTTTTTAGAACATTCTAAGCCTTTCTGGAACATTCTAAGACTTTCTAGAACATTCTGAGACTTTCAAAATATCCTAGAACTTTCTGGAAGTATTTCCCTAGATTCTCTTACCTTCCCATGGATTCCTACATTCTCAAACATTCTAGAACCTATTAGAACAATTTGAAACTTTCTGGAAGAATTTTCATAGATTCCCCCGAGATTATGTTCTAGATTTTTCTAGAATATTTTGGAACTTTCTAGAAGATTCTAGAACTTTCTAGAGCCTTCCAGAACATTCTAGAACTCTTTTGAACTAGTTAGAATATTATACTCCATTTTATCTTAACTGGATTATTACCCTTAAGTATATTTGAAACATAAATTATTCATAGAATTAATGCTTGGTCTAGTGGTTAGAATGGGAGGCTAGGGGGTCAATGACCAGGGTTTAAATCCCCCACACAACATAAAATTTTTAAAAGCCTTTCCCTAAAGGATGAGCATTCAACGTGGGTCAGAGGATCTTGGACCCATCAGGGCTTCCAGATCGTACACGGGCAAAAAATCTAAAGCAACATGAGCCGTAGGATCCTAGATCGACGATCAAGATCAAGAACAACCCGACCATAGGATCGATTACATATAATTCCCAAAGCCATGTGCACCGTGAGGGATGTGTCCCAAAGCAATGTGAGCCGAGGGATCTGGACCGACGATCGTGATCAAATCAACCTCGACCGTAGGATCGCATACATATAGTCTATACACAAACTCCAAGCCATCCGGGCCGAGGATACGTCCCAAAGCCACGTGAGCCGTAGGATCTCGGATCAACGGTCGGATTTAGGAGGACAAACATAAGAACATATATATATATAATATAATAATAATATATAAGAACATATATATACAAGAAAATTAATACGTCCTACGGCGCATTGTTCCAGTTTTAGCATGTTCTTACGGTGTAAGGCCCTGTAGTGCTCTAGATAACCAACGATTCTACTGAGATTCTCTTGTGATTCCTCTATATTCTTCAACATTCTATGTATTATATTTAGCATTCATGAAGATTCCCCTAGGTTCTCTTAGAATTTTCTATTTTGATTGAGGTGCTTATCCATGAGCATTTAAAACCTTCCAAAATAATCTATTTTGGATCTGTGCAACATTTTTAAAATATTTTCTATTTCTAGACTCGAGGCTTTGCCCCGAAAGCATCTAGAATATTTTTTTTCAAGATTTATATTGTGCACCTTTATTATGAAACATTTTAGAACATTCTATTGTCGCTCTTTGCAAAATCTTAAAAAAACTCTAAGATTTCATCAAGATTTTCTTAAATTCCCTTAGATATTATGAAGATTCCCTTAGATTCAATTAGATTTTAAGAGATTCTGTTAGACTTGTATATTTTCCTAGATTCTCTTACAATTTATGAGATTTCCTTATATCCCATTTAATTCTCCTGGATTCCCTTACATTCTATTCTAGAACATTTTAGAACTCTCTGGAACATTTTGAAACTTTCAAAACATCCTAGAATATTATAGTCTATTTTATCTTAATTAGAACATTACCCTTAATACATTTAAACATAAATTTTATAGAATTAATGCTTGGTCTAGTGGTTAGAGTGGGGGGTTTGGGGGGTTGAGGACTAGGGTTCGAATCCCCTCAATAACATAAAAAATTTTAAAAGCCTTTCCTTAAGGAACGAGCATTCAATATGAGCCTTAGGATCTTAGACTCGATCAACGATCAAGATCTCACCATATAAAAGCAATATGAGCCGAGAGGATCTATTACATATAATTCCCAAAGCCACGGGACCGTAGGATGTATCCCCTGCCACGTGAGCCGCCGGATTCGGACCCACGGCCGATCGAATCAACGGGACCGTAGGAGCATGGTGCATATTATATATGTAAATTCCTCGCCGCGGGCCGTAGGATACGCCCCTAAACCCACGTGAGCCGCCGGATCTCGAATGGACTACCGGATAAGCGCCAAAACATAAGAACATATATAGATCGATATATCGATATATCTTTGGTATAAATTTATACCGAGAAAACTCTTTGCGGTATAAATTTATACCGCCGGTCCTTTTAAGTGTATAAATTTATACCGCTCGAATCCTCTTTGTCAGATAAATTTATACCGCCGAGTCCTCTTGTTGTATAAATCTATACCGCCGAGTCCTCTTGCGGTATAAATTTATACCGTGCGAACTCTCTAGCATACTATGTCCACACATTACTATCTATTGAGGTATAAATTTATACCATCTTGAAATTTATTTGGAAGAAACTAAGGACTACAGAGACAAATAAATTACAAAGTCTAAAAAAGTCCAGATTGATACATACGCCGCCATGCTGCAGATATGTAAGTCTATAGCAAGTTGGAGGAACAAATAAGAGCAAGTGTATAAGGCAAAGCAAGCATCTTCGACTTCAACTTCGCGTGTGAGGCACACTTTAAGGTGAAAATATTTGCTTCATTGAGGCAATATCAAAATGTGTTGCATTTTTGGCAATTTTGTTCATAATTTTGTAGTGAATTCATAAACTTTGAACTAAATACGTTTTTGGGCACTCTTAGCGCTTGCTGTGTTTTTTCAATGTCTATTTTGTTTTGTCCTTAAAAATATTACTATTTCTCAAACCAAACTAGGGGGCCAAAAAATGGTACCAAACAAATTTGAATGGAAGCTGAGTTCAAATTCCCCTCCAAAAATGGTGCCTAAAATATTCAAATTGTCACACTGTCACAAATATACCAAGAAAAGGGCATTTTTTGGGGAGATTTTAGGGAATCTTTCAAAGATTCCTTTTAAAGTGCGTTTGGAGCAAATTAGTGCGTTTCATTTTAAACTTTGTTATAGACGAAAAATAAGCAATAAATAAGCGAAAATGGCGCCATTTAGTACAAAAGAATAAATTTTGGTCTAAATTTGGAGCCAAATGGCGCCATGGCGCCATTTGGTCGAAACGGTGCACTTGGCGCCATTTGATCCAAATTCACACCTATGACACATTCATAGGTGTGAATTTGGAACAAATGGTGCCATGGCGCCATTTGATCCAAGTGCACCATTTCGACCAAATGGTGCCATGGCTCCATTTGGCTCCAAATTTACATTTCAGCCATGCACCATGTTCAACCGTATGGCACTATGGAGCCATTAAGACCAACACACCATAAGGGTGTATTTGGAATAGAATGGCGCCCTGGCGCCATTTGATCCAAGTTGGTCACATGGGGCGATTTGGCTTAGCTCCATCACAAAATCTACACGAGGTGCCTATGTTATGCATTCTTGCTCCCATTGTCGTGATATGTGTCAATAAGAGCGAGCACGCATAACATGGGCACCCCATGCCAACTTTGCAATTGAAACCAAGGTTCTTAGTTTCCTAAAGATTCATATCAAAGCATTTGAACACGCTTATACACATGGCAAAAGAATAGAACATAATTCATACCGAAAAAGTGGACTTACTTGATATTAGATAGATCCATAGTGGTATGTCCTGGAGCAGTAGATGGAACAGGAAAATCAAGCTGATCCCGAAAAGCGCCAAGAAGAAAGCGCAAAGAAGGATTCGCCAAGAAGAAAGCGCCAAGAAGAATTCACCAAGAAGAAAGCGCCAAGAATCACCTCGGATTTCTGTGAGCGCCAAGAAGAAAGCTACCGACAAAGACGCGCATGCGCTTTGCAAAGTTTCTGCCTATCGCTTAAGAAAAGAAGCGCCTTTATGCGAGCCACCGAGAGACTAACATGCGGATTCGAAGTGCCTTAACCGGCACCTAAAAACGCCCGCCGTGGCATGGTCGCGATTAAGTGTGAGCAGGCTTAATAAAGATGGAGCTTTAAATGCAAAGTACAATTTTAAAAGCGGACGATTCAAATTTGGACGGTGTGGCAGTCAAATTTCAATTTCTGGGCGGAATTTTGACTTTTATGTTAATTTGGCGGGCGGAATTTTGAATTTTATGTTCAAATTTGGGCTAGGCGTTAAGGGCGGGAAATATTCAATTTCAAATTTCAAATTGGGCGGGCATGGCGCCGACCGCCACGCCGCACGGCCGACATGGGCGCTGGACGCCACGCCGGGCATGGGCGGGCATGGGGCGCTGGGCGGGCATGGGCCTGGACCGCCACGGGCATGGCGGCACTCCAGCATTTGGGCGGGCATGGGCGCATGGCCGACCATCCGCGTAGTTGGCCGCCCGTGGTACAGCCGAGCGGCGCTTAAAGTTTCTTATGCCTAATTGTTTTTCTGAAGCTTCTCATTCGGTTTTTTCGTTTTCGATTCCAGCTCCTAGCGCCTCGACCTTAGCCGCCAGCGCCCAGCGCCTAGCCGTCAGCGCCTAAAGCAACCCTTTTTCGTCCTTTTTTTTCCATGTTTTCTGGCGTCATTTCCGCACAGTTCAGCGCCTCAACACATCAAGCTACACACCAGTTTTGGGGGACCAAATTCAAAATTTCGAAATGGAAATCGACAATTCTGGAGCTCCTCAGAATGTGGAGACAGCGGCTAGCGCACCTCAAGGGACAGGTATGTCATGTACTTGCATTATTTTGTTTGGGCTAAATGGCGCCACCGCGCCATTTAGATGCCTGGTAGCCAGTTTAGGGTCTTATAGTTGACCATGGCGCCATTTGGATGCCTGAGTGCACTTTAGGAGTCTTAGCTTACTTTAGGATGCCTGGTAGCTTACCATAGGGCCTTGTTGTTGGCAAATGGCGCCATGGTGCCATTTGATGTCTATTAGCTTACCATAGGGCCTTGTTGTTGGCAAATGGCGCCATGGCGCCATTTGATGTCTATTAGCTTACCATAGGGCCTTGTTGTTGGCAAATGGCGCCATGGCGCTATTTGATGTCTATTAGCATACATTTGGGACTTGTTGTTGGCAAATGGCGCCATGGCGCCATTTTTATCTGCGTCCAGTCCATTAACACTAATGGAGTCATTCGCATATGTATTCTCCTGCAAATCGCAGGTGCCTCGACCCAGTCAGAGCCACTCTCCTTCCAACCATCTTCCGCGAATATTTGGAAGGGGAGGGGCTCGGACTGGGTGGAGGCCTCTACGACCAAACGCAGGGAAATGCATTCGAACTGCTTCCATTTGCTTATGCACTAAACTCGGATGCAAATGGCACCATGGCGCCATTTGCCTGGTCATCTGGTCTGCCTGCTTGTTAAAAGCAGACGACTAAGCAGACGACAGAGACAGTCACATATGTATCAGCATTGACTCGTTGTGTTGCGTTCTGTAGTGCTCTCTCCTACGAGTCGCAGGTGCCTCCACCCAGTCCGAGCCACTCTCCTTCGAACCATCTTCCTCGAATATTGCGAAGAAGAGGGGTTTGGACTGGGTGGAGGCCTCTGCGACCAAACGAAGAAGACATGCATACGAACCGCCTCCATGTGCTTATGCACTGGACTCAGATGCAAATGGCGCCACGGCGCCATTTGCCTACCACAACTGATTGTCTGCCTGCTTGTTAAAACCATTTACTGATGCCTCTTTGTTACTGATGCCCCTTTGTTGCAGCTATGTTACGTGCGGAAACACAATTTCAATCCGACCAGACTATCATGCTGACAGACAGGTACTGGTGCATGGAAGTAATGCGGGTGAGCCCCTCTACTGCTACAGGCTCGAAAGGAGACTGCAGAAGAGAGCTCTGCCTCCTTATAAGGGAGACAGACCCAGAAACAGCCGGAATTTACCAGCCAGGTATCTTGGTCAACATGAAGATGGTTGTCAAGAGCGGTCGCGACGATTGGATCCGGGTGGTCTGTGAGGATACTTTGCAGCAGAGAATAATTGTCTACTATGTGGACTGGAAGTTTTATGATCCCACTGTAATGTCTGCTAGCATTGCAAATGTAGCTGGTTCGGCGAAGAAGCAAGGCTGGGCGCTGCCGTCGTACAACAGCTTTGAAGAAGCTGACATCAAAGGCCCACAAGAAATCTTGAGGGGCTTTATGATTCTTCGCAATCGGATGAACGAGTCGAAAAACTCGCCTTCATTCGTTGTCAAGGCATTAGCCCAGCAGAAACTACCCGCCATTGTGGACACCGCCTGGCTAAGAACAGTTAGCAAGAAGAAGACAAGACAACCTAAGGAGACACCTGCAGCCGACAAAGACTCCTCATCTTCTACTGAGGATGTTGGCCAGGAAACTGAGGAAGGAAAGGCGGCGGGCAAGAGGAAAGTTAAGAGAAAGGATCGCAAAAATCCAGATAAGGAAAAGAAGGAAAAGAAGCAAGCGAAGGAAAAGGAAGAGAAGGAAGAGGAGGAAGAGAAGGAAGAGGAAGAGAAGGAAGAGAAAGAGAAGGAAGAGAAAGAAAAGAAGGAAAAGAAGGAAAAGAAAAGGGAAAGGAAAGAAAAGGATAGGGAAGGCAAGGGGCAGAAGGAAGGAAAGGCGAGACAGGAAGTGGAGACAGAGGAAATGGATGGGAAAAAGAAGAAGAAGCACAGGCTGGAGACCTCTGAGAAGGAGAGGACACCTAAAAAACAAAGGAGAGCGACTCAGACTCCAAGTCCTGCTAGAAGTCCTAGAAGTGGTGGTGAACCTCCGAGCCCAAGGAATAGCCCGGATCCTGCGGACACACCTGCCAAAAGGGTCCCCATTAAGAAGCCAGAGCCAAAGAAGCTCACATTAAGAATAGCTCAGCACTTGCTAGAGGTGCCTGCAAATCTTAAGGTGGAAAGGTCAGAAGAGGAAAAGACGGCAGAGAATACACTGAATAAAATTTACGATCACCGGCATCTGTTTCCTCTGGGTGTTACATTTACAAAAAAATAGACGTGTTCAAACTATATCAAGGGCCAGCAAATCTGACATCTAGACCAAGGAATATGGAGCACGTCAAAACGTTAGTGGAGTCCTTTCAGAGAGACTCACATCCAGTGTTCACTCCCGCTGATGTGATTCCATTCAATCCCTCACAAACAAACTGGTCGCTTGGAAAACCGAGGATGACCTCATGGGGATGCACTATTATATAGTGAATGGCAATCATTCAGTTATGGCTGCTCAGCTTGTATGTAGAAGACTCGGCACAGCAAAGTCCCAAGAGCAAATCTCAAAGATTTATCTTCAACGGAATTGCCGAGTGTTATCTGGCACAGTCAACGAACAGGAATGCCTGCAGCTCAGTTGTGAAGTCAATGATATCACTGCGAAGACTATTTTCAAAGAGCCCTTCATTGATAACATAACCCACTGGCGCAGCAATATGCTCTATCGCGGGAAGCCCGATCCATCGGGACGGCGGGCGATCCACGCCGAGAACCATACAAGGTACATATTGTAATTGTTGGCAAGATTAGCAAATGGCGCCGCGGAAAATTGCCATTTCGTGAGAGGCAATGGGCCCGTGGGCGCCATTTGCTCATTAAATGGCGCCGCGGTGCCATTTCTTCGATAAAGAATGAGCCGGTGGCTTTTCCTCATTGAATGTCTGAAAGGCTAACTTCTTGTTGTTTCCAGCGTTATCTGGCTTTGGCTGAAGTTACCATGCGTGGTAAGCATCCAAAAGATTTCAACCAGTGGGTCTTCATGCCAGAGGATATTTTTCAGTTATTCATGTCCCTATGGAACTTGTGGAAATCTAGCAAGCTAAAAGACAACAAGGGACAAACTATTACCTGTAACTGGGCAAAAGAACATGACTACTTCAGTCAGACCTACCTGAGGTGCATGAGGGGTATGGACTACGAAGACTGTCGGGTTACGTTTCGTGAAGTCTTGGATGAGAAGACCTTCGTCAAGGTCACCAGTGATTATACAGGTAAGCAATTCTTCAAGACAAGGGCAAAGACACTAAGATCCATATCTTTCTTGAAGAAGGAGATTTTTGAATACGTGAAGGATAATTTTTCGAGGAAGTTCAAATCCTTTCGATCTCAGTGTTGCCGTGCCGGGCTTCGAGGATACCGACCTCATTTCCATGGCCACCTTGCATAGTAAGTGGGTTGAAACTGGAGTGGGCAAGGAAGGCGTTTTCGGTAACGTGCCACCAGCCTTGGCAAGATTCATACGCAATGCTGTCTTGCAGAGAGAGGATACTGAAGACTTCCGTTGCGAAGTTGAACTAACAGACAGCAGGGGGCAAGTTGTTTGCACTCTTGTACCAGCATCCTTGATTGCCCTGGACACTAGAGGCATATTTCCAATGTGGGACAAAACCACACTATCTAATTTCTTTAATACAGCTGTAAAGAACACCACAGCTGATTCTTTCTGGATAGTGGTCTTTGCAAGGCCAGAGCATAACTTTTTGATTTCATCTGTGTTGGATGATCTGGATTCCAGATCCAGAGTTTTTATTGGCACCTATGAGGACGAATACAAAAATCCGGCTCCCCCAGGAGTTCAGGAGGTCCATGAACTAGTGCACGCCACAAAAATTCAGGCTACTGCAGGTCATCCTGTCGATGAAATTGACCTCAAATTCCCCTTCAACGATCATCCTCAAGAACTGCCACCAGTTCCTGTGCCTAACGATGAAGACGAAGAGGTGGAGACTGAGGCTATGGCAGGAAAGCTCTGCAACAACAGATTCAGGTACAGCTGGCAAGGCTTGCCAGGGGACATAATCATGAGAAACCAGCTGGGGCCTGCCACATGTTCCTACCTCGTGCAAAAAATGGTACCGCCAGGAACAGGGGTGTTCGATTACTTCTCCTGTGGTTCTTTTGGGTGGGCTTCATTGATGAATAAGAGATTTTAACAAGGTTGCAAATTAAAAGGGAGTGTTGCAGCACTCCCGTTTCAAAGATTCCCTTTAAAAAAACACCATGCTCTTAAAATTGGCCTTTTTTGGATAAACTTGATAATTTCAAAAGGTTCAGTTTTTCTTCCCCCTCATTTTGGCTCCTCATTAAGTGACAAGTTTTTTTTTGCAAGGAAACACTCTTGAAAATGGCAAAATATAGACGTGAATACATAATCTCTGAAAATGAGATATCAAAAACATCAAAATAGAGAAGAAAAAATAATAATTATTTCTTAAAAAAATTTCAGTACATCAATTTGGCACCCCCAAAATTTGGTGTGTATTGAACAATACGCTCGTTCGACGCTGCAACTGGGTATCTGTCTCAAGTATCCATGTTTAGTTGTTCTATCAAACATGTTTGACGTTCTATTGGCTGAATAAAAAACAAGAAAATAATCAAGTAATTAAACGAACACTAGGACACATGAAACAAAAAATGTAAAGACAAAGGTATTCTAGAATACACTTTTGCTTTTCTAAAAAACAAATATGTATTCCAGAATACACTTTGAATTTTCAGAGAAAGCAAAAGTGTATTCCGGAATACACTTTTGCTTTCTTGAGAAAACAAATGTGTATTCTGGAATACACCTTTGCTCTCTAAGAAATCAAACAAGTATTCTGGAACAACGTATATTCCGCAACGTGCATCCTAAGAAATCAAATGTGTATTCTAGAACGTGCATAGTTGTTGTGTTTTTTCACATTCCATTTGCTGCTTCTCTGTAAAAATGGAAGGCAAATCCATGCCATAGCTTCATTGCCAAAGCCAGCATACTCAAAGAGAGTCTTGCCTTTAAAGTCTGCTATATTTGCTAACAAATCCTCTGAAAACTCTTTAGTAGTGCACAACATACTCACAATCCATAAACAGTCAGATAATAGCTCCACCATAATTCCAGAGTTGTGCAAATCAATTATGTAACTCAAATGCCCATATAATGCATATTCTAGTGCAACCAACAAAAACTATGGGAATCTTTTAAGGAAAACTTCAAAGCTAGTTGGAACAATGCAACTGGCGCTTTAGTTCAAAGCCGAAAGAAGAGGATATCAGAGGCTTAAAAATGTAATGGGCTTTGCTATAACCCGTGGAATTGTGCTAGCTGTTTGCATCTCGAACGCGAGTTCTGAGGCATCGAGTATCACAGGATTTAGACATGCATTGAAGCAAGACTATAACCCTGGATCCATTTTGAGCTCCATTAATGATGAGAATTTTTCGAGTTGGCATGATGATCATATCCCCCATGTTTCTTCTCAGAGGCATCAAAAGCATCTGCCAAGAGGGACTGTCAGTCGTAACACTCGTTAACCCACACGTCCATTAGCCCACGCGTCTAAGATGCCAGAGAAAATGCTTACTTACAGTACTTATAACACGTAGCAAATAGAAGGTAAGTTAATTAGCAAAGCATTGACGGCTAAAATTATAGTATCTAATGGAACAGTATATGCAGAGGCTGTTGTTTCGCGTGAACATTTAGAGGAGCTGGGATCTATTATGTACTGTTTGAGATTTCAGCAAGCCTGCAACATATTAGATATAGTAACATGTTAGATAAAGTGTAAAGAATATAAGATTTTGATGGTAGACCCTTGCGCCCATGGTAAAACCTAGGGCTTTTTTGTTGTCTACTTAAATACTTAAATACATGACTTTAAATAACATTGGCCAAAATATACTACAATATCATGATCAAAGTTCAGCAGAAAATATGCTTGATTGCTTGACATGAGAAAAGTCACGTATTTGGCATGTGATTTTTGTAGCTGTACAATACCATCTTTTGAACTGAAAATGTTCCACGTTTATCCTGCGCTAATACTAGGCCTTTATTCTTGCAAAAGGAATGGACTAGAGCAGTAAAAATGGGCTCGCCATTGGCAATTTCTCCTATGTTAGCGGCTGCATATTCAAGCATTCTTTGCAACACATCATTTCCAGATCCTACAGAAAGAAGATAAAATCAGGAGCTAAGGAAGTATGGTTACTATGCATGGTTGAGATCACCAGATTGTGCAATTGTTGGGGTAGAAGCATCACGTCTGGAAGCATCTTTAAGTATAAGTCACCTGCACTTTCCTTGCCCAGTATGCTTATGATATCTGCACGAGTACTCCAAAACTTGTCTAATTGTTGCCACATATGGATTCTCCCAATTTGGAGCCTATTAACTTAGCTGGTTGAGTTCTAAATCTAATATGAAGCTAAATCTTAAAGCCAAGTCCTATCTCGTTTAGAATTCACGAGCTCCCCGAGCGTAATTGACACCCTTGAAAATGGCCTCCTTCGCATACATGGTGCAAGGAATGGAGGTGCAAATGGAACACCAAACATTTGACTGCAACAAAAAAATGCCATCATCAGGGTTGGAATAAACTGCCACGAATTATATCAGGTTTGGTCCTTCTGTTGCTGAATCTTCCAGGGAAATCTATGCATGCTTCTCTTAAGCGTACAAGCAGTAGCCCTAAGGTTCCAGGGAAATCTTCTCTTAAGCGTACAAGCAGTAGCATGTTTAGTTCTGTCTAATATCAAAATTAAATAATGTGTGCATTTCTACAAGAGAGTGCACTGTTAGGATTTAGTAAGTGCAATGGGATATCTGAACAAGCTGAGCTCATTGACATGACATTCCCGACTAACATCTCTGCTTATTCTGTCATAGTTAGCTTCAATCGATGCTACGAAAGTCTTGAAACCTAAAACTTAAACAGTAAGAAATCTTGCAGAAAGCAATAACTGAGCATTGCTGCTTCCAGACAGCTTCTAAGAGACCAGAAAACTTCCAAGAGATCTAAAAGCTTCTACGAGACCAAATTGCATCATGGCAATGAAAAACAAGTGATGCCGCATTGAAGATTGCCCAACAAATCCTTTAAATCCTGAGCATCTAAAAGGAATTCCAATCTTGGCATACACAGCATATTCTTAAGGGTGTTTCGGGGAACCAAAAAAAGGATATGGTATGGCAATGTAGGGAAATTTTATCGAAATATTGAGGCAGTTTGCAAAGATATTGAGGCATTCAGAAATTTCCTAAATATAATGATTCGAACTTGCTACCTTAAAGCACTAAAAGAATGATTACGTTCCACTATGTGCATGATACAAATGAGTTTCTTTACTTACAATTGCAACAACGTGCATAGTTGAGAAGCCTGGGAAACATGTTGAGTACTTCACTAATGTCTGGTCGGCCACTTGGGATGAGGCGGCAAAGGCCTTTAAGACATGGAGAAAGCACAGTGTTGTGGACCAGTAATCGCATAGAATCATTCGATGTAATTAGAGTTACTCCTTGGAGGATATGAGCTTGGATACATGGCCACGTGAGACTCATAACCGCCTAGATTGTTTCCTACAAAAAAATGAAAAAATCAGGAGTGTAGGAACTGCCCGGATTGCAAAATGGCAATTTTTACATACCTGAATACAATGGTGCAGATGCCCGATGCCCAAAATCAACGCTCTCAATTAAGTTACCAGATGGATACCCAGAATTAACTAAACCAAAGCCAAATCTTGGGGGATAAGCATCTGGGAGAAGATCCGCAGAAGATCTCATATATGGTGTGCATGCAATTGGTAAAACTAATGCATAATTGTCTAAGCTGCTGCCTGTGGAAAGCATTACAGAAATCAGCTTCTTGCAACACGTCCCAAGAGCTGCAACAGTAGAATCACCCAATGACGGACCTGTTCGTCCAACCCTAGATGGACCTGCTCGACCCTAGCCGATGTAGCCAACGATGGGTTCACATGTCGCCAAAACCAATGCAAAACCCATCGCAAGATAGAAATCGTAGGCGCTAAGTCCCCAGAGAAAGATCGCCCAGCAAAACGAAAACTCGAGGTCTTTCTGAAAACCAAAACGTATTCCGGAATACAAAGTGTATTCCAGAATAAGTTTTCCACTATCATTTGGAACCAAGATCCAGTATAAAAAAAAAAAAGAAAAGGAATCCTTTTATCATTTAAAGCCATAATCCTGTATCCCCACAAAACAAGCAAAAAAATCGCAAGGTCATTGAAATAAATTGAAAATGCCAAAAACCTTTCTCTTCAAGAACACGATATGTATTCTAGAATACAAAAATGGTTTCATTTTTTTTTTTCCTTTCGCTATTCTGGAATAGCAAGTGTATTCCAGAATACAAAAAGGATTTCATGTATTCGAACACAATATCCCTTTTTCGCTACTATGTTCTGCTCTTCAAACAAGAGAAATTTGCTAATTTCTAAGACGCATGTAAAACTGGATTCTGGCCCTTTTGGATCAAAGAGCTCTCATCACTTCTGTGATTCTCTCCATCACTTCTCATACTTTTGGCCCTTCTGTAATCTCCTCCCCCCCCTCCCCAAAAGACCTTGATAGCGTTCTTCTATGTTGACCCCGATTTGTCAAAAATCAGGTCAATAGAAGTTCATGCACTTGTGTATATTAAGATAGGAATCCAGTGGCAATTCACATCAGATGTCATGAAGTTGCATGTCTATGCTCAAGCTGTTGTTCTCTTTCATAGTGATCCATCAGAGGTTTTCCCACTTGAAGCACAATTTCATTAAAATGAGAAATTTCGTGATTCCAATTAGGAACGAAAATCCTTTTTAGTCCATTTTATGCCAATTTTTTGAGCAATTATGGCGCCATTTAGAAAAAATATGCCTCTAAAACGTCATTTATTGGCGCCATTAAAAATACTAACAGTGCATATAAAGAAGCTAAAGAAACGCAACATCACAAAATTAGTTAAAAATTCCAAATTCATAGATTTGCATATCAAAAAATTTGCCACAACAGGCAAGGACTCGAAAGAGAGAGTCTGTTTACAAAAGGATTATTGTACAATTTAAATTACAATCACACAAAATTCAGGGCTCCGCATCAGGTTCACGTTCCGCATCAGGTTCAGGTTCCACATCAGGATCAGGTTCCGTATTGCCAGGGCCATGGCTAGAAGAAGCAACCATAGGATCTCCCTGAAAGCTCTCGAACGTTGTGGCAGTGAAATTGGGATCACTAAGAATGTCCAGATCGAATGGTGTGTTCTTGATCACATCATAGTCCACATCGGGTGGAGCTTCGGGCATCTCTGGATTAAGTGGATCTACAGCTTCTTCAACAACAGCACCTTTTGTCTCTGTAGGAACTGCTGCGATGATAGGATTTAGTAGGCGGTCAAGCCTATCAAGAATCCCCCTTAGGCACTCCTGCTTAACCGGGTCACTTTCGAACACAATGCAAAAAACAAGATTGCATAATAAACGGGAGCAAATCATCTAAACGAGAGCAAAAGGAATATTCCTCAAAGATTCCCTTTTTTCCAAAAAAAGGGGCTAAATTGAGGTTAAAAAGAAAAAGAAGACATAAAACTGTATTTTGACCCCCCCAAAATAGCCCATCTTTTTCTGTGAATAGAGAACTGACTATGTCAAAGCGACACTTTTCCAATCAATTAGAATTTTTCCCAAGTATGTTTTTTGAAAGAACTCCTATTTTAAGAGAACATAACTTTTAACCTAAAATAAAATTGAAGTAGTAACTGAAATTGTGGTATATTAAAAAATTGAAGATAACTGCTTGTTAGAATTCAAGGGCTAATATTAACTTGTGTTAGTTGTTAAGCAAAAAAACAAAATTGGTTAAGGATAAGAAGAAGATAAAGAACAAAGGATTGATGGGGTATAAAAAGGGAGTGTCAAGATGATGACAAGTGGATGGCCAAGATTTACCAGAAAAATTATAAATACCTTGAGGGGACTTGTTCTCCTCCTCTTGGGCTCTAGAATCTCACATGGAGCAAGGGTAGTGGTAGCCCTGGGAAGATGGTGTCAGAGACCTCTTCCCCCTTGCAAGATGTCTTGAAGTATTGTATTATATTATTTTCTTGAATATATCTTCCACATCTTTTCCATTTTACCATTTTCTAGATTTTTTATTTTCCACATTTTCCTTCTCAAATTTTCGTTATCAAATTTTCGTCCATTTTTTTTCCACACCCTCCATTCTTCATATTTTATTTTCCTATTCTTTTCGTTCAATTTTCCTATTCTCATATTTCCACCGTTTTTCCTATTGCAGCCTTTTGAAGGCCGAATGCAGGTGGATTGGGGAATCCGACATCATTATGGAGGTCCTACCAAGATCCTTTCTTCCCCGAGATCATTCTTGGTGATGTGCCATTTTTTTTTACCAGTCTATTTTTTTCCATTGCCTTTCTTTCCATTGCCTTTCCATTTTTATTTTTATTTTAAATTGCTTTTGCCACCCTCCTCTGTTCACTGCCTGCTGCCTGTATCTGTACAGAAAGGAGAACAAAGAAAAAATAGTTGCTACTAGTAAACGTGTGCCCGGCGTTGCCGGGCTAACATTGGGAACATATTAATGACTTCGCTTAATTTAGTGCACATACCAACAAAACATTGAGAACTAAGAAATTGTGTGTTGGGTTTACTTTTGACTCTTTTTCTAATGTTCAACTTGAGAGAGTTGTTTCATAAAGACATTTACAAATAATGTCTGTAATATGAGGGGTTTTCGTGCATTTGACTTTTTACAAATAATGTTGTAATAACAAATGTCGGATTATAAATCGTGTCATAACTCTTGATTCTACAACATTTTTTTTTTATATCATCCACCCAACTGCAAATAATAGATACCAACTCATGAAACAAATGTTTGACTTTTCTCTTAATTGTCTTGAGATGCTTGCTTGGGTAGTTTATTTTCTATACTAAGAAAAAGCACTTTATAAAAGAACATGTTACCTCGTTGGCATTATACCTCCAATCTAGATGGTATGGTATTACCAAAGAAATAACATCGAGTTATTCCAAATCTAAACAATTGGTTACATGACAAAGGGTCTAATTCTGTTTATGTGTTTTGCTTAATAGGACTTTAAACAACTTTTTCATCGTTAAGATCGCCATGTTTTCTCATCATTTGTAATAAGGCTTATTTTAGTCATATCTTCTAGCTCCTTTCATCCACAAATGCCTCATGAAAAAGTTATCACATAGACTACTACTATTCCATTACCAACATTGGTCTCTTGCCTAACATATTCTTGTTGCATTTGATACAAAGACTGATGGTTTCTTTGAAACAGCTTTGATCTATACATGCATCAGAAGTGATACCCATGAAACTACATATTTTTATGAAGCTCACTAAAAATATTTTCAAATGAAGCTTGGTCCCCACATTTCCATATCTATTGCTCACGGCATTTTCTACAACGATCTAGCTCCAAAACTACCATTAAAAATTTGTACATCCGATAAAAACTGAGAGCACCTGCACCTAAGATGCTAAAACATCAGCTCTTTAAATTCAAGCTTTTGCAACCATATCTTCATTTTCACAACCAGCAAAATATTTTCTAACAATCTCCAACCTTAGTTTCGGGTCTACACAACAGGAGGCATACAGTTCAATTTCAACGTAATGATGTTGGGCCCGAAGACATGCAATATAATAGTGGAGTATTTGCTGATATATAACAGTGGAGTTGCTTATTGTGTCCAAGACATGCATTATTTTGCTACATATTCTAAACGAGGTGCACCCTGGACTACCACAGTCGTCGGATTCGTCGATCCTACGACCCAGATCGTAGCAATATAATAGTGGAGTATTTGCTGATATATAACAGTGGAGTTGCTTATTGTGTCCAAGACATGCATTATTTTGCTACATATTCTAAACGAGGTGCACCCTGGACTACCACAGTCGTCGGATTCGTCGATCCTACGACCCAGATCGTAGCAACACTCGTTTCGCTTGTAGTCATTTATAATTGGAGATGCCTATGATGTTGAAATATGAAATACGCTTTCGCCTATGGTTTTGAGGGAATATCGAACCTCTATACGACTTTGTTTAAGATTTTAGAATATGAAATACGGGGGCTCGAACCTCTACCAAAATAACTCAATGTTCTAATAAGATTACTTTAACCAATATACCCAGTGAGCTAATGTGATTATTTTTTATCTTGAATCTATATATATATTTTTTTTTAATAACAACCCATTTAATTATTTTAGGGATATATGATCTATGGTTTCAGGAATTGTTATTTTTTATATCCATATCAAATCCCCCTGGAACCCTCTGTTATTTTGCTACATATTCATTACTAAGTTGAAATCATAGCAAGTTGTTGGGGTGATCACCACTCACCACACTTGTCACCACTCACCACTCACCACACTCATCATATACCGTATATAGAGTGATATACGCGCATGCACGCGTGCAGGATATTTGCACGTATGCATTGTGGAGCCATTATGAGCAGTATTATCTGAGCAGAGAGAAGAACAGAGAGACGGTGTATTGAGAGAGACTATTTTTGCTTGATCTAGCTATGGAGATGGTGATTCTTTGTGTTGTGCATTGCCTTGATTTGATAGATTGAGCTTGGATTGTTGGGTTTTTCATCCTTCTTGCAAGGTTAGAGTTCAGGCTCTAACAATTTGGCGACCACGGTGCTCGACAGACCATTGATCGGCAAGAATTTCCATTGAAAAAGGAGTTGTTACCATTGGTATTGGTGTTCGTCGGTAAAGAACGGCACCATTGAGAAAGGAGCAATTTCTTGTGTGAAAAAAAATTTGCCGTAATTGATTTGTGGAGTAGAATTTGACAAGGGGAGCATAGTTTTATGCCCAAGAGAAGTAAGAAGGACATCCCACCAAGCTCTATCGTAACAAGAAGGGGACCGGTGAGTCAATCTTTGGGCTCAAAATTGCATCAAGATTCAATTTCGTTTTCGTGATTTGGGGCAGATCCGGGGTCTAATTCTCGATCCGAGGAGGTTTTGATTCCATTTACCGATCTAGAAGGTAATCCAATTTCGTTTTTCAAATTGAAGGGAGATTCAATTTCGTTTTTCCAATTTCAAGAAACCCAAGAAGAAGAGGCAGAGATGGTCAGATTACCACCTATGGTATGGGGTTTTGCGGAGACAATGGGGATTCCAAAGTTTGATGATCACGGTAGATCGGGATCCTTTGAAGCATATTGTGAAGTTTGAGAGATATTGCCAGCAATGTAAGTTACCGGCTAGTGATTATTTGCTTTGGTTTCATAGTTCTTTACAAGATTCAGTGGAGGAATGGGCACAAACTCAGCCAGATACCATGACATATCAGGAATTAAAGGAGGCTTTCATTGCTAATTATCAAGAAGTTCATGGTAAGGATAAGACTATGGAAAGGTGGACCAATTTCACACAAAAGGAAGATGAATCAATTAGAGAGTATAATCAGAGGTATATTGCGGTTCTCAAAGCCGTGGTTCATTGGAAGATTGCAAGGAATGATGAAATGGATATTCAATGGTATGTAAAGTGGCTGAAACGAGCCATTGCTCATAAGGTGAAGGCTAAACAGCCTACAACATTACTAGAGGCACAAAAGTATGCTCTCAAGGCTGAAGATAAGTTGGGATACATTCATGAAATTGCTGCTCGGAACATAAAGCGAGAGGATATTGCAGCCAAGATTTCTAAGCTTACAATTGGTGAGAAGCCAAGGGAGGTGCAGTTTATTACTTGTGAATATTGTGGGTCTATTGGGCATTCTGATACTACATGTAGATTGCTGAAATTCTGCTCAAGATGCCAAATCAAGGGCCATAATGATCAAGAATGTAGGGAGAAGAGATTCTTTGAGAGGGCCAATCCGGTATTTGCTGTTATGCAACAAGCACCACCTATTCCTATTCAACCAATGCAAGCAGCACCTATCATGCCACAAGTGCCAATGATGCCACAAGCTCCAATTGCCCAACAAGTTCCAATGGGTTCCACACCAATGGTGCAGCCAAAACAGGGATGGTATCCAAGTAAGGCTTATTTATATTGCAAGTTATGTGATAAATTCAAGCATGATGAGACTACTTGTTGGAAAATCCATGGGAAACCAGAATGGGCAACCAACAAGTATCCACCAAAGCAGCAAGTGTTTGAATCAGTACCTCTTCCTAATAATAAGGTTCGCATTCAAGATGCAAAGTACATTGCTAATCCTCAAGTTAAGGCTCTTATTGAGGAGCTTAAGAAGCAAGAGAAGGCAAAATCAGTAGTAAATTGTGGATTTATTGAGGTGGAGCATGACCCATTTCAGCAAGAAAAAGAGATTAGAGAAGTAAATGCAGTTACAAGATCACAAAAGGTGGTTCAAGAACCAAGAGTAGTGCCAATTGTGGAGAAGACTAAGACCTCTTTTCCAAAGGCTTTAAAGGAACAAGCTTTGAAGGTGTTAGCACCTAAGAAGGTGCAATTCAATGTGTTGCCCACAGAACAGTTTCAGTCTATAGAAGAAAATCAGCCCATAGTGATGCCTCCTATGGTGGATGAGGAAATTCAAAATGAAGATGATGTGATCAGCCAAGTTTTGGCCACTAAAGTTACACTTACTCTTGAGCAATTGATGCATTATTCTCCAAATTTGTTGCAAGAGTTAGGGGGAAGAACAAAATCAGACATTTCAGTCCAACAAATCATATCAAATGATACCGACAAGAGGAGAATGGAGCCACCAGCCCGGCAATCCAAGGATCCTGGGCCATTTCTTTGTGATGTGAGTATTAATGGATATCTAATCAAAGAGGCCAACATAGATAACGGCAGTGGAGTGAATGTAATGCCGTATCACATAATGCTTCAAGTTGGCTTGAAAATGATGGAACCGACAACTATGATGCTCAAAGCATTCAATCAAATGAAGGTGCAGCCTATGGGAGTCATAAGAAATGTCTTATGCAAGGTTTATGAGGTGGAAGCAATCTTGGATTTCATGGTTTTGAAATTTCCGTGAGAGTGTGCATCTTTGAAACTTATACTTTGTTCTTTGAAGTCGTACATGGTTAGATGCCGCATACAAAAGTTGAGACTTCATGGAGGAAGCGTGAAATGAATATCTTTCAAGGGGAACATAAGGTTACTATAGATCATCCTCTGAAATCACCTTTCTTTGCAATCCTTCTTTGAGCAGCCCGCAGTTAGAAATCAGCAAAGAGAATGCTATAGTGTCGGGGCAGCAAGGTCTTAGTTGTTTTCATGTCTTGGAAGTGGGTGACAGGGAAGATAAGACTTTGTACAAGTGGTTAAAAGGTACCCAAATTTCAGAAATATGTCATTTACAGCAGCAAGTTGCAGATAAGTATCTCCAAAGACTTGAAAGTATTGGTGAAGGTGAGTTACAAGAGACTCTTGTGAACATGCAGGAAGAGTCCATTCAAAGACCCATTGGGGAGAGTTTATTTCAGCAAGAAATTGATCAAGATCATGATTTTGACATCAAGCATGGATGGGGTAAATAGAAATCAGCCCACTATACAAGGACAAGCAGCTTGGTGGCATGCGCACATTCTGGAGGATGAGGTAAATCAGATCAGTCCATATTCACCACAGTCATTACAGTCACCACATGCACCAAATTCATCACAATCATCACCTGCACCACATTCACTACCGTCACCACAGTCACCACATTCATCACTGTCATCACATTCACCACATTCATCACATTCATCACAGTCACCACATTCACCACATTCGTCCTTATCACCACATTCATCACAGTCACCACATTCCATCAAGAACATCAATATTTCTCAAGGAAATCAAGAAGAATTGGTTACTATTGGAGGCGATCTTACTCAAGAGGAGGAACGTGATTTGATATCCTTGTTAAGAGAATTCAGGGATGTTTTGGCAAGAAATTACAAAGAATTAAAAGGCATTCCACCAGAGGTTGTGGTTCATACCATTGATTTGAAACAAGGATCAAAACCAGTCCAACAAGCTCAAAGGAGAATGAGTCCAGCAATAGAGGAGCAAGTCAAGATTGAAGTTATGAAGCTTTTGGAGGCCGGATTTATTGTACCAGTGCCAAATTCAGATTGGATCAGTTCTATTGTACCAGTGAGAAAGCCAAATAACTCAATCCGAGTATGCATTGATTACAGGGATCTCAACAAAGCTACCAAAAGAGATCATTTTCCTACACCATTCATAGACACCTTGTTGGATATTGTTGCAGGAAATCAGGCCTATTCGTTCTTGGATGGTTACTCAGGATATAATCAGATCCAAATCTATCCACCACATCAAGCAATGACGGCTTTTCGAACACCTTTTGGCATCTATGCTTATAAGGTATTACCTTTTGGCCTCACAAATGCTCCAGCCACATTTCAGAGAGCTATGACATATGCTTTTCATGATATTTTAGACTTTTTGAGAGTCTTTATAGATGACTTAACAGTGTTTTTGAATCCAAGAAGGGATCACTTGGATCATCTCAGAAAAGTTCTTGAAAGATGCCGATTGTATGGCATAAGTTTGAATCCTGCTAAGTGTATTTTCTTCACTAGAGGAGGAAAATTATTGGGCAATTATGTTTCAGAAAAGGGATTACAAGTGGATCATGGTAAGATTGCAGCCTTGGAGAAGGTAAAACCACCTACAAATGTATCACAAGTGAGAAGCTTATATGGCCAACTCAGTTTTAGTAGGAGGTATTTGCACAATTTTGCTACAATAACCCAGCCACTTGTGGATTGTATGAAGCCAGGGCAGAATTTTAGATGGAAGGAGGACGCTCAAGAAGCATTTGAATGGTGCCTTGGACAATTGAAAGAGAGAACTTTGCTGATTCCTCCAAGAATGAGTGAGCCATTTCATTTATTCTTTACAGTTTGGGAGCAAGCTTTGACTGTCACACTATGTCAGAAAAATCCGCAAAAGCATTATGATGTGAATTACTATGCTAGCAGGGTGTTAACTCCACAAGAGCAGAAATGGACTCATGTGGAGCATCTTGGGTTAGCATTGAAGTGGGCCTTGAACAAATTTAGACATTATCTTCTTCCTTCACAATGGAATTCAGCGAATGTACATTATGTTTACATTCATATGGATGTGAACCCATTGCCATGCATTTACAACAAGACTATTCAAGATCCTAAGTTTACAAGATGGGCTCTTATCATACAAGAATTTGAGTTGAAGTATGTTAAGATGGCTCAAGGAGTTCATAATCCAAGTGCCTATTTGAGTAGTGGTGCTGAAATAGAAGAGGAAACAGACCAGCAAGTAGCATTTCAGGATAATGGAGTATTGCAAGGGTTCATTGAGACCGTGGATCTTTGGTATGCCAATATATACAGGTATTTACAAGATCAGACTTATCCTTCATCATTTTCGAAGCAACAAAAGCATGCTCTTAGAGTACAAGCAGCTGGTTATGTGGTGCATGAGGCTATTCTTTATAAGAGGACTATGGAAGGTCTCTTATTAAGATGTGTTGCTGGTCAGCAAACTCAGGATTTGTTGCAGCAAGCACATGATTGTCAGGGGCATTTTGCAGCCAGAACAACAGCTAGGAAGATCCTTCATTGGGGATATATTGGCCAACTCTTTACAAGGATACTAGAGACTTTGTTAGTAAATGTGAGAAGTGTCAAAGGCACAAGCAGTTAACAGGCCACAATAATATGCCATTCCATCCTATTTTGAGTGCTGGTCCATTTCATATGTGGGGATTGGATTACATTGGGCCTATCAATCCTCCATCCTCCAAAGGTCATAAGTATATCTTGGCAGCCACATGTATGTTTACGAAGTGGGTAGAAGCAATTCCAGCAAAGCATGCTACAGAAAATACCACAGTAAGCTTTCTTTATCACAATTTGATTTCTCGGTTTGGTGTTCCAACCATTCTTTTGTCTGATCGGGGAACTCATTTCATGGGGAAAGTAGTAGCTTCGGTTAACGTGAAAAATGATTGGTGTTCAACATGTGCAAGCTTCTGCTTATTATCCACAGGGCAATGGGCAAGCTGAGTCTACTAACAAAATTTTGAAAGCTATTTTGGCCAAAACAGTGAAGGATAATCAAAGAAATTGGCATGAAGCCTTAACAGGTGCCTTATGGAGTTTCAGGTGTACTTACAAGTTGGCTATAGGATTTACACCATTTGAGTTGGTTTATGGAGTGAAAGCTGTGATGCCTATTCATTTGGACATTCCTTTATGTTCATTTGTGGAGCTACCTTATTATGAGAATTTAGGAGAAGTTCCAACTCCAAATCAAGTGCATAATAGGATGGATGATTTGCTGCAATTGCAAGAGATGAGACAAGAAGCAGCAGACTTCAATATGAGGCATAAACAGAAAGTAAAGCTTATCAAAGACAAGTTACAGGTTGTCAATCCATTTGAGGAAGGGCAATTGGTGTTGTGCAGGACCACTAAGCAGCATCTATCTAAATTTCAAAGCCCATGGGAAGGCCCATTTCTGATTGATAAAGAGGTACCAGGTGGGGCTTTCTACTTGATGACTCCAGAAGGGGAATTGTTGCCTAATCCCAGAAATGGCAAGGATCTCAGGCCTTATTTTGAAAGAGAAGTGCTTTTCTAAAGGATTCAGATTCGGCATAGCTCCAATTACAGAGAATTTGTGGAGAATTTTTGGGTTACAGCAGGTCGTTTTTCTGTAAAAACAGATGGTGACAGTTCAATAGTACTTCATCTATCCTACATCAAAAGATGCGTTTCGGCGATACGAATCCAACGAGCTATGGTGCAGGTCAAACGGAGTTCTGGAACTCAAGATATCAGCTTTCAGAGTTTGCCACAGTTACAAAGGCTCTGTTTCGTCACTGTCATTTTGGACCAGTTTAGTCATTTGGATTTGAGGAGGGTGTAAATGGGTCATTTGGGGACATGTCCCAAGGACCATATTAGTGTGTTTTGTTGTGGGTTCTCCGCCACGGAGTGGCACATTTTCCCACTGTGGTCGCCACTATTGGGGTGATCACCACTCACCACACTTGTCACCACTCACCACTCACCACTCACCACTCACCACACTTGTCACCACTCACCACACTCATCATATACCGTATATAGAGTGATATCTGGCGCAGCATGCACGCGTCAAGAGGATATTTGCACGTATGCATTGTGGAGCCATTATGAGCAGTATTATCTGAGCAGGGAGAAGAACAGAGAGACGGTGTATTGAGAGAGACTATTTTTGCTTGATCTAGCTATGGAGATGGTGATTCTTTGTGTTGTGCATTGCCTTGATTTGATAGATTGAGCTTGGATTGTTGGGTTTTTCATCCTTCTTGCAAGGTTAGAGTTCAGGCTCTAACACAAGTATAAAACCCTATATATTTAACAACACGATGCACAAGGTACCTGATGGTTTAATATCGAGTGGAGCAGAGTTCCCTTCTCTTTATATGCTGGAAGTTTTTACGAATGTTTGTCACCACTTGACGTTCTTCTAAAATCTATAGCCATGTCATTTTATAAGACCAGGATGAAAATATGTATACAATAAAAGGCCAAACAACCACCTGTCAACTTTGCTGCGTGTTTCTTCGCCTCTTATTCTGCTGAATAATAGAAGGACAAATTGCCATTCTTTGAACTTCACCATGAACCTCTTTTGCCTTTGGTTCATAATAAAACTTATAATGGGCTAACTGATTCCCTAGAAGATGCACCCGTAAAGGAAAATCTAAATATTTGCAAACATTTAATGAAGCTAAAAATGATGAGTCTAAATGTTATCTAATGAATTATCAAGATAACAACGCTTTCAAAAATCACCTACATAACCACATAACAGATCATGGTGTTGTGCAGGGCAGACCAAACACTTAAGGAACAAACAGTTGCATTAGCAGAACCTTAGTGGTCTGTACCTTAGTGGTATGATGTATCCAGATTATGAACTCAAAGAATCGGGCAAGATGACCTGTATGCCTTTTGGCATGTGTTGCAAGTTTGCAATACCTATGGAAAGCTGAAGAACCACAAAGGTGAAGAAGACCTGCTGTGTGTAATCTTGGAGCTTTGCTTTTGCAACAGCGAAGGCTTACCAAATCCAAAGTCTTTTTGGCAACAAAAACTTTGTTGCATAGTACCTGAGCAGAGGCGCATAGAAAGAAGGAAAGATGTTCTGCTAAAACAATAGTCTGTTTCCCAGAAAGAAGGAAGGAGTTTACCTTAAGATTCCTTTGCTTCACGACTCCTCTGCTTCAGCGAATTCGACTCCTTTGCTGATTCAAAAAAAGACAATTACATCATCATATTAAAGCTGAAGCAAGCATTTCGAAAGTGGAAAATGTAAAATGGCATGCAAGGTGAAGCTAAATCACAGAACCGGAAGCCCTGCCACAGCCTATAAATGCCCAGAGAAGGAAAAGACATGCACAAACCTTAAGGGCTACACCCACTACTCCAGAAAAAAGCTCTTATTTCTTAAACAAATAATTTGTTATGTTTCTGGATTTTGTACATCATCAGAACTAATATTAATAGAATAAAGTCAATGTGGTCTGTTCACTCCAACTTGAAGTTGGCTTGGCAGGTTGTGCGAACCCCCGGTGCAACAACTCCTCACATGCCTCAGCTGCGACTGGATTATAAACATGCAGGGGCTTATGCCCAGATGCTTATAGATGACCTGGAAGAAATTTTGCAATATCCTACACTAGAGCAACAGACAGGCCGGCTGACTGATGTGCTTAGGACTGCGGCAGAGAGGTGCTTTGGGATAAGCCGCTCGCGACGGACCTCCAGGAACACAACCTTCCCACGTAATCAATGGTTTGATGCAGAGTGCAAGGAACACAAACGCCGGCCAAACCCAAGCCACGCACTCTGCTTTACGCCCACATGCAGTCAGACAGTACCGCATCTTCCTTAAAGCTAAGAAAGCCAGGTACATTGCAGTGCATCAAAGGGAAATGTTTTACCTCCTGGAACGTCATCCCAGGACCTTCTGGCGAAGGGTTCTTAGAAAGCCAGTACAGCCCACAGGGAATATCACCCCGGCGGTGGAGACAATACTTACAACAGCCTATACGACCCTCGGGGTGCACATGCAAAGATTACCCTTGCAAGAAGGCCCGGTGTTGGAAATCACAGATTCGGACGTGGAACAAGGCTTGCGCCGCCTTGCCAATGGGAAAGCCCCCGACTTGGATGGTATGCGCGTAATTGCTTAAGGGCAGGGCCGCCCATAATACCGCTAAGCGACCACCTTGTTCAACAAGGCATTACAGAAGGTTTCATTGCAAATGGACCAATAGCAGAAGTTGTTCCCATATATAAGGCGGTGACCCACACCGCCCAACCATTTACCGAACAATCATGGTCAATTCGGTGTTTACAAAATTGCTTCTTTGGGATTCTCGGCAGTTAGCTGACGGTCGGGCAGAGGTAGCAGAGGTGCGGGCCCTCACCCTGGCGGGGATTTAGATAAAAGACTCAACCATTGACCACATCTTCACGCTCGCGAACTCGATTGAAGACGGGAGAACCGCCGTCCCGGGATCTATATTGTTGCTTTGTGGATTTTCGCGAAGGCGTTTGACAATCGCGGCCTCGGGAAAAACTATGGGCAAGACCGCAATTGTTGGGGTTCCTGTAGAGATTTGCGAATCACGATTATACGAGCTATACGAAAGATGCTCGGGTCGGTTGCAGCAGACAAGCCAATCATTTGATACTAGTATCGGGGTTCGTCAGGGATGCCCTCTCTCCCCAACATTGTTTGGGCTTTACATTGATCAATTGGAGAGCTAGCTTGCTGATAATGGGTGCGATGGAGCTCACCTTCTCTATCAGATCATCAGACGGTTAATATATGCTGATGATGTGGACCTCCTAGCTTACACACCAGCAGACATGCAACGACATCTTGATGCCCTAGACACATTCTGCCAAGCGGTGATATGCGCGTCAACCTGGCCAAGACTAAGGTGGTTTTCATATCATCTTCACGTCAGTCGAGGGCCCCCTCCTTCAGTTACCGAGGCCAAAATGTGGAAGTTACATCCACATACAAATATTTGGGAGTGGAGTTTCCTTCTACTATGCACTGGGACACATCCATACGGCTACGAGTGACGGCAGGCTGGAAGGCACTATATACAATGCAAAACAATAGTCATAGAGCGGAGTTGTGTGATTGGGCCCATCAGTCACACCTGTTCAAGGTCTTAGTGGAGCCTGTCCTTTTATAGGGGTGGAAGTATGGGGCCCAGTAGTATCACTTGCTACTTGGAATGACTTGGAGCAGGTCCAGAAAGCCTTCTTAGTACGAGCACTAGGGGTGAAGTCCACAGTCCCATATCAAATTCTACTGCAAGAGACAGGATTCTTGCCTCTTCAGAGGACGGCCCTTGATCGCCACATTGTCTATTTTCAGAAGGTGGTCAATATGGACGATGCTCGCCTCCCTAAACTAGCTTATATCATGGCAATGGAGCCGCAGCGCCTCAAGGCCTGCTGGAGGGAAAAGAGAGCTCAATGGTTGGCTAGATGGAATGTGCAGGAGCACAGGTGCATACATGTGCAAACAGAGGTAGATCGCCATAGCTTGAGGCAATATCTTGACGCTTGCTTCCTCAGCAAGCTTTGGGATGCCAATGCCCTTGAACATGTCAAGACAACACACTACCAGCGCCACATAAATCCCATATTGGAACGAGGCCCGCAATGCTACCTGCGTACCCACTTGCCCATGAAAAGGCGCGCAGACTCATTGCCTCCATTTGCAATGAGGGCACATCATCTTCGAATTGAGAGGCAGGCGGATGGATTGGTGAGCCACGCCAGACGTGCTCACAATGCCGCCAAATGGGGAGTCATTGAGGATGAATCTCATAACCTTCAAAGTTGCCCAAAGATATGATCAAATTCGACACGATATCTTTGAGTTGGTCGCCCGCCAGCCGTTACATGTGACATTGAGCACAGCATCCGTACGGGTGCTGGGATCATATCTTCAGGAGGTTATGGACATGCGAGATCAGCTATGTCCTCGGGCACACACTTGACATGTATATATACATTGATGTATACTTGTCCAGTTTGACAGCATTCTTATTACTGCCACGGTTTTTCCCTCGAAAACCCTTCGGGGCGGGGGTTTTTTAACCCGGACAGTAATAAGTTTGCTGCGCTCCTTATGGGTCCCATAGGCCGATTGGCCTCAGTGGACGATAAAAAATCATTCTCATTCTCATTCTCATTCCAAATGCTTCATAAAGTCAAACTGTGATGCAAGCATCTACAAAATTTAGACATGCAATATCCATTTTGCTTTTAAGCAGTCAATTTTTTGCATTATCAAAGATCATACAAATGTAACAAACCTCAGCAAACTGGTATAACAGTTTATATAGAGCAGCAGGGTTAAAGGAAGAGAGTTGGGGTGCCCTAAGAAAAGGTGGAGATAAAATCACAATGAGTTTACCTCAATCTTAGAATCTTAGAATCTGTCTAGACAAAAAAGCCACAATATTAAAATCCAATTACTGAGAAGAAGACACAATGCTAAGACAAACAAAAGATCTCTAACCCTTCCAATATAACCTGCAAAATTAGAGTTTCATAAACCAAATTATTCAAACTTTTGATGTTACAATCGCATGTGAAAGAACAATGCATGTAGTACCTTCCCTCGATTTTTTGCCCACTGCATCAGAGCTTCTCACTTGGAAAATCAAGCTCCATAAGCTCTATAGATGCCATTGCTCCAGTCTATGCACCTGCAATGAAGAGAGAATATAAGGAGAGAAAGAAGAGAGGCAGCACGGAAAGGCAGGGAGCCATATCAGACCTACCGACCAGGTTTTAACGCATGAGAGATCCTGCAATTGTGGTTACGTGCCGAAAAAAGCGTTACATCCGCCGGAAAAAGCGTTAGCGTTAGCGAACCGGAAAAAAACATTTTAAATAAGTAGATGTAATGACTAACCTTCACATGCTGAATACATGATACTTGTCATGTTGAAATAGGATATTTGAAATTCATTGGGCAGTTGCCGCCAAGTTCAATGTTTTTATGTATCATATACATTTGCTACATGTTCTTTGTTCTCAATATTTAATGGTGCAAATGCCTCTATGAGATTGTGGCGCTGAAATAAGATATTTATATCCATGCATTTTCTACATATCCTTTGTTCTTTGTTCTTACTACTTGATGGTCAGATTCTGCATAGTAAATGTCAGCATTGCCACTCCATTTTCAGGGACAAAAGATACAAAGACGTAAGATACAAAGATTGTCCTATTTGCTGATCTTTGTAAAACGCATGTCGATATGGAATTAAAACTTCTATTTGTATATTTCTTGGCACTTACATACTTACATAAACAGGCTAACTGGCCCATAAAGTTTACCTATGTTTGCTTTAGTTAAGGCCCGAAGGGCCCAAATTTTTTTTTTAATATAACAATCAACACACAACTACCATTAACATTATTAACACAAACCATTGCATTTAACACATTTAAATTAAAATCCCCCTTAAACCCCCTTTGGTTTGGGTGCATATTCACACGGGGGGTTACGTAGGGCAGCGAGAGCCCCAAAAATATATTTACAATACATGTACAAAATTAACACCATTAAGTACATTCTCTCAAACCTTATAGTATTTTGCAAACCTTAATATACAGTATACAAAAACTTGTACATGCATATCCCACAAACGAGGATCGTTATGTACGGTCCAGATCTTGGAATAAAGGGCAAATACCACCCTTGTTCAACACTAGCTTGCATTGCTCGGTATACAAGCCATGTGTCATCATGTTGTTTTACCTTTCTCACATATCTAATGCATCTTACTGTAGCCTCCCCTTCCATTGGCATATGCCCACATTCTGCTAGAAGCATGGGAGATGGGTTTTGCATTTTAACTCCTAGTTCTTGCCTCAAGAATTACTATTCGCTCTATGTCCTCCCAAAGACCCTTGGGTAGACTAGGCCCCCATATCTCACATCCATAGAGGGCAACTGTTTGCACTAGAACAAAGAAGAGCTTAATTTTTAATTCCCATGACCATAGATGTATTTTTTTGTTGAAATTTTGCAAAGCATATAGTGTCTTTAGCCCACCTTCCACTCCTTGAGCTATGCATGCATTCCATCTGTGATTCATATGAATAGTCAACCCTAGATACTTATATGAGTCACATACCTGGACCATGAACCCGTGGTATTGAAAATAGTCTTCCTGTTTAAGTATGCCCACTGCCACGATTTTTGTTTTCTCTAGGTGGGTAGAAGCACGAAAGGGTGTCCAATATTTTTTGCAAAATGATGTAAAAAAACACACTAGGTTATAGTATTTCTAATGTACAATTTGAATTATACATTGGTTAGCCAGTCATTAATGCCGTAGTCCACGTGAGATTTTTTTCATTTATTTTCGGCAATACCGATGCACGATTTTGAAATTGATCAGATCTCCCAAAAATCAATTCAAGGAACCTGCTTCCCCCAATCAGTTCATGCTTCTGGCCATACTGATTCACGATTTTGAAATCGATCCTACCTCCAAATTGATTCCCTGCTTCCTCTAATCGATTCAAACAGCTTCATGGAAACAGATCTATGCCTAAACGATTCAAGGATGGAGCAAAAACATAGAGGCAATTTTATGGCTGACGAATCTAATCTCTCTTTGTGATAGATCTATGCAAGAAGACGGATTACAATCAATTTTTGTATACAGAAAGGTAAGGAGGCTTAAAACGCGTGGGATGCCGGTATGTGACGAAATTCTTATTTGGGCATGCAATCGGGAAGCTTAGAGGCTATTGTGAAGAGGACATTCATTTAAAAAAGAAAAGAAAAGAAAAGAAATCCTTGCTGCTGACCACACTATCCTTGCTTTAGTGGTCAGAAGAAGATTGGGGTTGAGTTGGAGAACAGGGGGGAAGAGGATTGAAAAATGTTTAGCTTATAATATTTTAGGTTGAAGAAGATTGAGTCTATTTCATTTTTGGTGTTCTTATTCACATATATCAAGAAAGTAGAGTTTAGCTGATTTGGATGAGATTTTCTTTTTTTCCTTCTTGCTTTCATGAGCATGTTCTTGTCATCATAATTTATGTTCTTATCTTTGGCTAATCTAAAGACTTGTATCAGATTGTGATGAAAGAGTTTACCATAAAAATTCTCTTGTTGTTTGTTATTATCTTTTTGCTGATGTAAAATGAGAGTGTCCTTCTTCTTTACTTCGAAAAATATGCATACGATAAAGTAGAGTTTTATTATTGCTAATGTAAAACTTGATTGCGCTGTTTTTGAAAAGGAT
Source organism: Isoetes taiwanensis (assembly GCA_021234155.1). Taxonomy (NCBI): domain Eukaryota; kingdom Viridiplantae; phylum Streptophyta; class Lycopodiopsida; order Isoetales; family Isoetaceae; genus Isoetes; species Isoetes taiwanensis. The sequence goes on along the minus strand of JAJEKV010000066.1, from coordinate 5,685,383 downwards.
AAATGCAAATCTAACTCTGACATAATAATTCGTCAGTAAAAGAAAACAATATTTTCTTTACCTGCAAATTAGATGTAGCTACTATCAGACATGTAAACTACCAAATTGGCATTTATGTTTTACATAGATTTAGCTTTTTATTGCTTCAGAGTAAATGTACTTGAAGGTTTCTTCATTGTAATTGCATGTGATCTTGATCACACCTCTTTTACCTATGTACATCTTTTGCTTCATAAATGGTTTCCAAATTTTTTCCTTACATTTACATATGACATGATGGGATGCATATGGTACTCTAATTACATCTACTTTGTAGTCTTTTCTTTACATTTACAGGTATTCTTATGCTCTGATTACATCTGCTTATATTTCAAGATCTTAGGGTGATTTTGTTGCATGTCATTGTTATGATATAGGTGGCAAGAAGATGTTTTTTTGGAAAAGGATTGAAGTTCTTACTGTTCTCTAGAGCGCTGACAAAATTAGCAAATGGTGGTGTCATTAATAGTGTAGCTCCATCCACATCTAGGCCAAGCCATATTGTTTGGTAATGTGACATTTAAGATAAGAATTGGCCGGTTTGCAAAGACAAGAACATCACGAGAAGGTATAATATCTGCGCAAGGTCGAAAATTACTATGGATCATTACATTTTTCGACAATTTTGAAGGGGTCCCTTTTACATCCAAAGGTAATGTGTTCTTGAAGCAGTTACCTGGATAAAATATTTACCATGGTGATATTAAATGGCTGCCATCTTGAGGTCTTGTCCATCTTGAGTCAGTAATAGAGGTGATATTTCTATTGGAGTTAGACAAACATAAGGTGGCCTTAAGCGTAAGGCATGGAATGCCTTTGAAAAATCTACAGAGATTATAGATCCTATGTAAACTATTTTACATCACGTTTACATTTGCATCGATTTGTAGACAACAACAACAACTTGGTGTATAGTTGTATTACAGAGTTCTTATGAATATTTAAGACTGCAAGACATAAATGTTTTTGAATTGGATACAGCAAAGTTCACTATATAACATCATACAATATAAGGGCACATCTTTCTAATTCACATCATATCATGTCTTCATCTTACTTTCATGCATGTACATATCAACTCGTGGACCGCCGCTATAAAATCACACAGCTATGTTATAGATGATATATCTCATATATGCGGCTATGCCCAATTTACTCTCACAAGGATACTCAAACAAGTGCCTTCATTAACTGCAACATCTCAAGGTGATGAAAGTGTCCATCAATCTGCCCATATTAGCAACCTCTACATCATTAACCCCATAAAATATTGGGGTCCGAGAACATGCATGTGTCTCCAAACACGATGAGATTTATGTTATCGCTTATTAACACCACCATAGTTGTATTATCAAATGATAGATGATAGCTAAAAAAATCGTTGAAAGAATTTTCAAGATAGAGCTTTGTGCATGGAGGTATGGAGAATAGAAGCACCAACAACTAATTCTAACTTTAGCTAAAAAATGACTTTGAATGAGCTACAATGCATGGCAATGCATTTAAACACATTGGCAACTCTTCCTATCTTCTAGATCTATGTTTCTAAAATGCTCTATATTTGCAGTTAAAAAAGATCACTTGTTTGGGCATCAAACAACCCAATCCTCATCCATATAAAAAAATTAAGACATTTCTTTGTATATAGAATCAAATAAGCAAAAATGCTTTCAATATTCAAACAACACATGAGCAACAAACAAAGTGTTGTGAAACTATTGGTTTACAAGTTAAAACTTGTAGCTGAATTATCATTCGAATACATATATTAACATTCAACCAAGTGTATGAAGAGAAACAAATCATAACCTTGAGCAAGTTTTAATACATAAGCTTGACACTACCGAAGTAGCGAACAAGATTTTTTAAGCTCAGAACAAGCACTTTAATCGGAGCAACAGGCGGATTGTTCTTGAATGGTACAAAACTACTGCAGCCCATCAACTTCTTTATGGTGATTAGTATAGACTAGTACCTTGCAGCAGATTCTTAGTGACTAGATTTATGCCTACAAAAACAAGTACAAATTAATGATATATTTATAGAGAACTGTACTTACACATTCTATTAAATTCAGCATTTGCTAAAAGCAACAGGAGATCTAACAACTGCATGTAAATAATTGTATGCTATCAATCTTAAACTTGAGATCTCTTTGCATGTTCAGAGAGATGATAGAAGGCTACATACGTTTGTAATGGCCTTCTCTTGTGTCGGTATCAAAGACACGAAGAGATTATGCATAGAAATTTTACTGCCATATACGCATACCATGTATGAGTGAAGATGGCCAACATGATTTAGTACAAGGGGTACTAGCATTTAATGAATAAGTGCCTTACTATATATATGAATGACTACATTTGAGATTCCTGTATTACCACTGCATGAATACAATTTGATACTCAAATAAAATGCATGGAGAACAATCAGAACTCTTGGCGAATAACGTACATTGTTTGGCTTCTATGGTCTTCTCCTTCTCATGCTAACTTGGTATGGCATTTACCTTTATCTAACAATTATGAGGTGATATACAAGCCTTTTTCAAGAAGGCTCTCCTGCCACTTGCATGAAAGAAATGAAATTCAATTAATGCACATGCACACAACATTCAATGAGGTCTAAAGACTTTTACCTGCACTTTAGGTACTAATCTCTTGATGCTTCGTTAATGCGCAACAAATAATACCTTAAGGTTTAATCATAATTATAGGTTAATTTAAAACAAAATTACATTTTCCAAATATGAAGCAAGGCAAACTAGATGTAGCCAAAATTTAAGAATACATGCAAATATACAAAAATACTGTCTCCAAAACAAAAATTCATTCTCTTACTGTGATGCAAAAAGAAGTCTAGATGTAAAACAAAAACATGCAAGCAAAGCAAAATAGATGTAATTAGAGTTTAAGAGTACATGAGATGTAATATGAGTTTAAGAATACATAAGATGTAATCAGAGTTTAAGAGGACATGAGATGTGATCAAAGTTTAAGAATACATGTAAAATAAATTTAGATGTAAACCGGTTCTGAGAATACATGCAAACAAGGAAGCATGCATTTCTAAGATAATACTACACAAATGTAGACACATGGCCAAATAACAATAAATTGCATTAGAACTACATGCATCTTCAAATTAAAAAGGAAATGTTCATGTCTAAATTCAATGCATACTTTTCCAAGTAAACGGGAAGACAATCTGGTTTTACATCAACAAAAAAATAACAGCAAACAAAAACATATAATTACCTTAAAAAATATTCCCAGGATCTTGCACTATTGCAAGGCAGATTTTGTAGAATCAAGGCTCTGATACGAATCTCCAAATCAGCCAAAGTTCATGTTATATTTTTGGTGCAAAAATAAGAGTAAGCTGCAAACCATCGAATCAAGTTTCTCATGTGAAAAGAATGCTCATAAAAGCCAAAGGAACAAAACAAACTAGTACCTTATTGATACCTCTCCATAGCTGATGTAGCCCCAAGGAAATCTGATCAAGATTGAGTTATTGGATGTTACCTTAAAAATCCGAGCTGCAACCTTCCCTTTCATAACAGGAGAAAAGCCAAGGCATGGATGTAGCATTTGAAAACTTCTGTTTTTCGCTGGTATGCTTGAAGGGGATTCCTTGCACGATTTTTTGTTGTTGAAGAGATCATCATTATCTCAAAGAATATACAAAACGAAATTGATTCAATCCTCTTCAACCTAAAATGTTATAAGCTGAATCCTCTTCAATCCTCTTTCCCATAATGAAATTGATTCAATCCTCTTCAACCTAAAATGTTATAAGCTGGATCCTCTTCAATCCTCTTTCCCATATTCCCCAACTCAAACTAAGACCGATCGATTCAAACTCCACAGTAGAATGATCTAAGAAGGCTTATTCGCCTAACAAGCAAGATAGAATGATCTGGTGATGAAGCATCATAAGAACGACGAAAGAGATTATAGCAGGATGATCAAAGAATGGATGATCCGGCCAGCAAGCAAGATAGAAGGATTTGGCGATGGAGCATGAGAGCGGGAGAGAAATGACCTCTGCACGTGGAGAGCGGGAGAGAAATGGCATTCACGTTTCAAAATTACCCCCAAATTCAAAATCCGCATGATTATTAATGACCATATTAATTAGCTTCATGGGTCAATTTTCTCTACATTTTGCATTTTGTAAATGTATAAATGTGTCCCTTTTTTTGCCTCCCCTTTCATGCTTCTACCCAGGTCCACCTGCATATCTGTGTGGGCACAAAAACATGCTAGTGCATAAAGATGCCTCTCCACATTTATTCGTGCGCAGGCAAAAATCCCATATCATCGGCATACATCAAAAGCCTAACAACATAGCCATGCAGGTCTGTAGCATCACCACTATTACTAGAGAGCCACTCATCTAGACTATCAATAAATAAACCAAATAAGGCGGGAGATAATGGGCATCATTGTTTTACCCCGATATTGCTTGAAGTCGTATTATCCACATCAATCAAAGAGAAAATGATAGTTGAACTAGTACCTTTTCATATAGAGTTCTGATAGCTTCTCTCAAGTCTACAAGTAGCTACAATTGTTCCATTATCTCGAGGCACCTTATCAAATGCTCTCTTAAAATCAACAAAAAGAATATAGACTGGTTTCTTCTTACCATTAATGGAGTCCATGATTGCCTTTAGCGTGATCAAATGGTCGAGGGTAGATCTTCCTGCTCTAAAACCCCCTGGCACTTCTCATCACGCATTCTCTTTCTCTGCCCATTGACTGAATTTCTTCTCAATAATAGAGGCAAATAGCTTGGAGAAGAGACTACTAACCATCAGGATGCAGTAGTTATTTGGATCCTCCTTTCAAAATAGGGACCACGCGGTTTGTCTGGCATTTCACTGGAAATCCTTGCAGCAGGGCCGCATTAAGCATTTTGGCAATCTCAGTATGCATTTTATTACCTGCCCATTTCAAAAGCTCAACACCTAGACCTTGAGCATCCCTTGCTTTGCCATTAGCAAGTTTATTGATTCCCTCAATCACGTCCTCTTCTGAAAGGGTGAGTTCAGTTCTCTTCTTCTATGCCAAGCATATGGTAGAATGATCTAACATGTTCCCATAGCTCATGCACAGTAAGAAGGATCTCACTTTGTTTGGACTACTTCATTTTATTCCAGAATTTCTTTGGCTCTTTTAAGTACTCTTGAATCAGCTTTTCCTGTCTCTGCTTAAGATATATCCTCTTCTTACGTCGGATAGTTTGCCTAAGCTCTTTTCTGAGTTGGTGTCTGATTGGCAATTTAGCATGTTGTACCTTTTTCTTTATATCACAGCATTCCCGGTCATACCAAGAATTGCATTTCAGCCCTTTAATGATTCTTTGTGATACAAAGCATTGGTTCTAGCAAAGTATTGGTAATAACACCATTTAGCCCCTCAAACATCATTAGACATATCTGATTTTCCAGTCTGTCTTCTATAGCCTTTTTTGCATTGAAGTGCATCATATTGGAGAGCCTTTTCTCTCGAACTGTTTGAGCAAGGTTTTGAATTGAATATACCATAGGGGCGTGGTCAGATTCCATTCAAACGTCAACTATCTACTACAAGAATAAGGATAATTGACACAAACTAATGTGCACAAATGGCATTGATGTCATTTGTACAGGTTTATGCCATTATCCTATGCAGTTTATCCTCGGGTCACGTCAATGCACTTATATGGCCATAACGTGGATACATACCTAGCCCAAAACAATTTCCGAACATACGTCTTCTAGCTTGTGCATGACTAGTGATAAGGGCTTTTCCATATAGAAGGCAGTCTCGTCTTCTAGTTATCTTGTGTAAATCGTTTTTAGATCGTCTTGAGCATGAGTCTGATTTTGGGTCTACGGCAATTGTATCTTTGTGCAATTTGAAATATCCCACAGCCGGTTAATAGAAGGAAAAAAAAGATATATATGACAAGGTATTTTTTATTTTTACACCCGGGGCAATGACGCAGTTAGTGAGGTTTACCCGAGACACCTTCCAGACCCCTTCCTCGGCTTCCTCACGGGAGCCAGAAAAATTTCTGGAAGGCTGGCCTCTGGCTCCGGCCTACAAATTAATCTTAACTAGTAAGTACTAGTTTTGCAGATTGCAGGATCTGCTTACCTAAGTTGTACCTTTGTGAATAGGTATTTACTATACTGCCATTGAAGCAGTGCATATATTATCTATCAAGTTCTGTGCCATGTTTGTCTCAATATTCACTGCAACAAAAGACGTACTATAACTGTGATGATTTTTCTGTGTTTAACCAAGTTGAAACTTCATCTTCATAGCAATTTACTACGTAAGGTTGCGCCCTCATTCCGTAATGGAGTTCATAGCAAGTATACATGGCCTTAAGCTGTGCCACTTCTTGGCAATGACTAAAGCGGGACGCACAACCAGGGAGAGTAAAGGATTTGAGGGGCACGAGCTTAGTCAATATATCTGCCGAGATTTTTTGCAGTGGAGAAAGTAATATTGTGGCTGTTGCACGATTTAAAATCTTTTATGTAGGAGGTAAAGGATCTCTATATCTTGGGCACTAAGCTAAATCAATCATCATCTTCGGCACTGCTCTCCTGGAGAAATTGGATTGCAAGTTGGTATAGATCATATCAATCTAGTAAAATTTGGGCGCCCGTAAATCGAGTCCGGGATGTGGTGTTTCCGGACAATTTGCCTATGGTGTTTCTGGACGTCCAGAAACACCCAATACTTCTGGAAGTGGTGTTTCTGGCCAAAAAGTGGTATTTCTGGCCAAAAACCAAGAGCAAAACTGCGCGGCGGAGCCAAAATCTTTGGTCGGATCCTTCTTGCAGCTCCCTGAACGACTTGAAATGCTTCAAAAGCCCTTCCAATCGCTTTGTCTTCCTCTTTAACACTAGTTTGATGAAGAGAGGAAGTGATTTGAGCTCAGATAGAGCCGGATCAAGCAAAAAATGACCTAAAACAGTTGATTCTGGGCTTAAAACTGTGAAGTGCACAGTGGCTGATAACGGTGGCCAGAAACACCACAAAAAAAGTCCGGAAACACCACATCCCGGACTCGATTTACGGGCGCCCGTAAAATTTTGCTTTTCAGTTCTTGCCTTTAGCTTTATCACTATTTCTCGTAAAACTGCAGTTGAACCAAGGGAATCTTTGTTCTAATCCGGTGCTTGATAGTTCTAATTATCAGTTCTTGATGGCTTTATTTATCAGACTTGAAAAGACTTTTTGGAGTATGTCCAGATCTAGTTCCTTTTATTATCTCAATGTCCAGATCTAATCCGGTCCTTGATGGTTCTAGTTAGCAGCTTTTTGAAGTATGTCCAGATCTAGTCCCTTTTATTATCTTAATGTGAGACTAAATCTTACATACTTTATTACATTCATTAGGATCGGGTGAAGTGCAGGGATGCAGACATCCAATCCAATCTTGTATGTCAATAATTAGTAAACGTACGAAGATATGCATTTGTACCTGTTTGGCTTGAAATATGTGCAGAGTCAGACATTGAAAAAGATAAAGTTTAAATCTTACAGCACTTGTAGGTGCACATTCCAGAGATCTAAGGCCATATAAGCTCTCAAAGACGCTTGAGAAGTTTTGAAAACTTCTTGCCACTACCTGGCTTTCATGCCAACACCTTAGGGAGGATTTGATTGGAGCAAGTACAGAGACAAGTGACATAGAGCTCATCACCGAACTGCTGAGAAATTGTATAAACACATGGCCACAAGTGCCATAATTCAGCTATTAATTGTAAGCAAGAATTCTGAAAGACTTTCACATCGACTAGCAAGAAAAAAAAGGCACGGGTAATCTATTTCAGAATATGCTACTTGATTTAAATTGTAAATTGCCTAATAATGTTGTTTATCTGTATGCGCTGTGCAAACAAATTTACTATCAGCTTCTCAGTTGAATAGAGAGAGCAACTCTGCCTGTTTCACAGGTATGAAAATGTACAGTATAGCCTACAACATGGATGGGTATCCTAATGTCTCTAGGACAAAATAGCTTTCTGCTTGTCAACGTTATCTTTGGCATGCCAGTTTTATGTAGGAGGAACAGTTAGTGAATTGTCTTAGAATGATCTGGTTATTGGATTGCCAAAGTTTCTCCTGGCCCTGATTGCCTTTTGGTTAATGCGCCTTGTCAAAATTCAGGCAGGCAGTAAAACTGAAGCTGTAAGATGGATAAACATGGTAATAGCGTGGCAGAGCAAAACAACAGAACCCTGCAAAATGTGCACTTCTAACTGCTGCACAATTACATTGCTAGGAAAGGAAATCTATGTTATGGTTGAAAAAACAAATGTTGAGGGCTTTTAGGGTGTTTGTTTGTCTAGCATATGCATTCGAGATGCAGAGAAGTTGAACAAGAAGGTATGGGTTGCATGGTGGTTTATCAAACTGTTCAAAGTTTGGTTCTTCACTTGAAGTTTTACCAGAATCTGCAACAGCAGGAGATTTAATAATCGTCAGCACTTTTTCCCAGAAGTGAACAGAACTGTACAATGCAATGAATTAATTTATTCACAGCTTCGTCTTTTGAAATTTCAAATGTTTGCTCATCTGTAGCCTGATGCTTTCAAACGAATTTCATCTTCAAAGGAATCACAAGAAACAATTGGATTTCAGTTTCAGCGAGGAGTGTTGGAGTATTGTCTTGTCATGGCTCATTACACTATCAACTAGTGTATCTCCAGGATAGTTCTCCAAAAGCCAGCAGGCCTTTATTCTCTCATCCATAGTAAACACATTAGCATCGGCTGACAGAGTAGAAAGGCTATATTCTTGGAAAGCGGGGCAAACTAAGTTGCTAAGTAGGCAGTTCAAATTTACTTATCACAAGTTCAACCAGCACAAAATTTATTCTTATTCGAATTTGCAGGTTAATGAAGATGAAATACAAGGTTATTACAAATGCGGATTATGAAACACAAGATTATTACAAATGCAGATCTGAGGGTCACATGGTCTTAAAGCATGGATTATTTAGCAGAAACTGCTGCACTCCAGAGGTAAGATATTCGTATTTCAGGGAAAATGAAGGTAGTTGATAAGGACATGAACTCCTCTATGTTGTAACACCTGTCATTTCCAATCCGGCTCCTTAAAAATGCTTTTCTCCTCGTCATGTGTGTTTCCTGGCCACCAAGTCCTTTGGTGGCGTGGTTCCGGTTCCATTCTTTGACACTCATGCTTTAAGAGAGCATTCGATGATCATGCATTTTTTTTAAAAGGTAAGTTTTGATTATTCATTTATTTCAGTTTCAATTTTCTTGCTATAATCCATTGAACATATCTTAACATGGCATGTGCCTTCGGGTAAAAGTCGAATTTATAAGCGCAATTTCTGCCATGGTAGAGATGGAGGACACGAGATGAAGAATAACTGATAGCAATCAAACTATCCAAGTTTGCTCTATCACTGATTATGTGCCTGGGCATACATGCAGACAAAACATTTACTGCACAAAAGAAAACTCAGGACAGTAGAAGAACATACCTCAGCCGCTACCATGGTAGAGATGGAAGACACGAGATGAAGAATAGCTGATAGCCATCAAACTATATCCAATATTTGCTCTATCACTGATTATGTGTCTGGGCATACATGCAGACAAAACATTTACTGCGCAAAAGAAAATCCAGGACGGTAGAAGAACATAACTAAGCCATGTCCATGCCTATAACACATAAACAAACCATTTAATAAGTGGATTCAGAAAAAATATTAGAACACTAGGTATGCTAGGAAGACAACCATTTTGACATATCATTTAAACACGTCAATGGTAATGCTTTCTATTTGGAGTTTCCTTGTTGAACCCTCTCCAAAGAGCAGGCATCCCAAAAAAACGCATATGCCGTCAATTGTGACGAGCACACAGTATTCTTTAGTAAAAGGCAAAAGAATAGTTCGCTCTGTACTCATCACACGGCTTGCTGAATTTTAAGTTTGATGCACATTCTTTATATCAGAAATGTTTGCCACTGTCTCCAGCATTTAGTGTGTGGGATATTTGGTAACCAAACGTTCATAGGCAAGGTGCAACTGGGCTCTGGGTAGATTTCAGCACTGCTTCCTTCTTCGACACTGACGGTGTTTTGATCTCCCGCGAAAAAACCCTACAATTTACAAAATATAATTCTATTTGGTATGCTGGCCAATTGGTTCCATTCTTTGACACTCATGCTCTAAGAGAGCATTCTATGATCATGCATTTTATCAATAAGGTATGTTTTGATTACTCATTTATTTAAGTTTCAATTTTCTTGCAATAATCCAGTTGTAATGACATTGAACATATCTTAAAGTGGCATGTGCCTTCGGGTGAAAATCGAGTTTATTAGCGCAATTTCTGCCATGATAGAGATGGACACGAGATGAAGAATAGCTGATAGCCATCAAATTATATCCATGTTTGCTCTGTCACTGACTATGTGTTTGGGCATACTTGCAGACAACATTTACTGCAAAAAAGGAAAGGTAGAACATACCACTGCCATGGTAGAATGGACGACACGAGATGAAGAATAGCTGATAGCCATCAAACTATATCCACGTTTGCTCCATCACTGATTATGTGTTTGGGCATACCTGCAGACAAAACATTCACTGCACAAAAGAAAATCCAGGACGGTAGAAGAACATACCTCAGCCATGTCCATGCCTGCAACACATAAACAAACCATTCGATTCAGAATTAAATCATTGTATTCAGAAAAAATGTTGGTACCCTATGTATGCCAGGAAGACAAACTTTTTGACATATCATTTGAACGTGTCAATGGTGATGCTTTCTATTTGATGTTTCTTTGTTGAGCCCTCTCGAAAGAGAAGGCATCCCAAAAAATGGCATATGCCGCTAATTGTGACGAGCACACGGTATTCTTTAGTAAAAGGCGAAAGAATAGTTCGCTCTGTGCTCATTACACGGCTTGCTGAATTTTAAATTTGATGCGCATTCTTTATATCAGAAATGTTTGTCCCTCTTTTCAGCATTTGGCGTGTGGGATATTTGGTAACCAAATGTTCATGGGCAAAGTGGGGTAGATTTCAGCACTGCGTCCTTCTTTGACATTGACGGTGTTTTGTGCAGGCGTATTTTTGAAAGCCTCAAGATCGGTCTATGCAGTGCAGGGCTCCCGGGAAAAAACCCTACAATTTTACAAAATACAACCCTATCTGGTATGCTGGCCAATTTGTTCCTCTACTCCTTTACGAGCCTTCTGAGCTTCGGTAGTAAGAACCTGTTGAAGGAAGACCATTTCCTGCATACAGAAGCAGCATCAAGAGAATGGTTCAAAACTCCATTTTGATCTGCAAAAATAGGCTGTGAATGGCCGCTGCAACATGGCCGGAACATAGCCCTTTCCATCTGCCACGTGTCTTGCGAATATTGGATATAATATGAACAAGCGTTTATTATGTGCGATGTGATTTTCGTGGGGTGGGCCTTTACGCCCAAAAAAAAAATCTGCATTTGCAGCTAGGGTGGTTTCCCATTAAACTACCGACTTGAAAATTTATTGCGAGGTCCAAAACCTGAGTATTTAGAAGTGCGGAATTCTTTAAATTCAGGTCAGAATTCGGAGTTCTTCAGTTTGAGGCACACCAAGATCTTGACCTCTAGAAAACCTTGAGAATGGAGGCCCATGGGAAAGCGCCCTTATGCATCGTCTCATCTGGCGGTGGTGCCTCGACTTAAATTTTCAGTTGCCTCTAAGGGGACAAACCCTCGTTCATGTGGGTTTCTGGCATATTCCAAGTATATGCCTGGAATATGTCAATAACTGCTCCAAACCCATTATTGGCTGTAAACTGGCGATCATTTTCTGTTGCTGGGCAGCCACTGGAAAACCGGCAAACCGGTGTTCTGGCGATGGTGGTTGGTTGTAGCTCCACTTAGGGGCAACCCTCGTTCATGTGGGTTTGTGGCATATTCCAAGCATATGCCTGGAATATGTCAATAACTGTCCAAACCCATAATCTCTTTGCAAAGATAAAAAAGTAGGCGAGGCTCACCAAATGTAATTACATATGGTGTGCTTATTCGTGGTCTCTGTAATATGGGCAAAATTAACGACGCTTTTGGGGTCATGCATAGGATGATACAGAATGGTTGCATGCCAGACTGTAAGATTTACACCGAACTCATTGCTGGATTCTGCAGGGATAAAAAGGTTGATGATGCTAAGAGGCTTCTCATCAAGATGCCAGAGAGAGGCTGTGTGCCAAGCATTGTTACTTATGGCATTCTTATTGATGGATTTGGGAAGAGTGGAAGAGTGGATGAAGCTTGTCAAATCCTTGAGGAGATGATGCTAGCAGGAATGACACCAAATGCATTTATCTTCAATTCTCTTCTTGATGTTCTTTGTAAAGCTGGCAGGAGTCAAAATGCACAAGAGCTCCTTTTGTTAATGAGGGGGGTGGATTGTGGTCCTTCTATTGTAACATACAAAATTCTAATTGATACTTCGTGCAAGGAAAATAGATTGGATGAAGCTTGGCGCCTTCTACGAGAGATGATAAACATTGGATGCATACCTAATGTTGTGACATACACCACACTGTGTAAACAAGACGGCATTGATGGGGCATGTCAAGCCCTGAAGGTAATGTCTGAGAGGGGATGCATACCAAATGTTATCACCTACAACACTGTGATTGATGGGCTTTTCAAGGCTGGAAGAGATGGTAAAGCTGTTAAGCTTCTTGATGAAATGGTAGAAAAGGGTGTGTACCGGATGCTATAACATGGACTATGCTCATTGATAAGTTGTGCAAGAGAGAAAAGGTGATAGATGCTAAACGAATCTTCCATAAAATGATAGAAGCAGGTCGGTGTCCTACCGTTGTATCTTATAACACTCTTATTAATGGCCTGTGGCAAATGATGTTCTTTCTGCATATCATCTATATCAAGAAATGGAAAAAGTTGGTTGTAGCCCTAATATTACCACTTACAATACTCTTAGCTGTGGTCTTTGGAATGAAAGGCTAGAAAGCGAGGCATTCAAGCTTCTTGAAGAGATGACCTCAAACGATTTTGTTCTTGATAATATTGGTGCTACTATACTTGTGAATGGGCTTTTCGAGGTTGGCAAATTTCAGAAAGGCTTTCAACTCATACAAGAGATGAAAGAGAGGGGTTTTGTTCCTGATGTGACATTGTGTACCACCCTTATTCATGGGCTTTGTAAAAATCACAAAATTGATGAAACTTGCCAACTGTTTCGAGCAATGGTGCAACGTGGATGTGTTCCTGATGTTGTGATATATACATGTATTATTGATGGCCTGTGTAAAGCAGGCAGGCTTGAAGAACCCTGCAGCCTTATTCAAGAAATGGTTGGAAATCATCATGCTCTCAACATTGTGACATATAATTCTCTTATTCAAGGCTTTTGTACAATCAATGAAATGGATAAAGCACTGGCGTTGCTGCATAAAATGGCTAGTGTGGGTTGTACTCCTGATGTTATTACATACAGTACAGTCATCGAGGGTCTTTGTAGAGCAAGAAGGATTTCTGAGGCATTTAAGTTATTTAACGAAATGAAAGAAAGGAAATGCAAACCCAATGTTACCACGTTTAATTCTCTTATTCACATGTTGTCTAAATCAGATAATATGGACATATCATTTAACTTGTTACAGGAGATGCTCCATTCAGGCTGCATGCCTGATGTTGCCACCTATAATGTTTTAAAGGACGTGATATGTCAACGCTGACACAATGGGTCTCCTCCAAGCTGTTCAAAACTGAAGGGAAGAAGCATTTAAATCCATTATTGTCATTTCCGTTGATGGACATAACCAAAATTCAATATCCTCCAAAGTTGGGACAAAATCCATCTCTTTCACAAGGTTGTCTCCAGAGAGAAGATCCGACAGATTGATCTTAACTAAAATTTAATATCCTGATAGAATTCATCTCTTTCACAAGCTTGTCTCTAGAGACTGGGGATTTGGTACTGTTCTTCATATAAAAGCTTCTTTCAGACAATTTAGGCGAATTAATTGAACTGGCACGATTGTCTACTTGGGATCTGTTGAACACGTTGATTGATTTGTGATCTGGACATGGAAGGCTGCCCATTATCAGCCATTGCCCGAGAGGCGATCGCTGAGGCACCAAAGGATCAAAGATCAAAGGCTTCAACCAAGCAGGAGTCTTTTACATGCATGGTAATTACTTGGCATGCAAAGATTGCAATCGGCTTTCTATATTGCTCATTTGCTTTATTTATTGGATGGTTTATTTTGTCTCTCCATTGATAGTATTATCATGAACTGGGGATTTTGCCGCTTCACCATAGGTGTTTACTGCTAGGAGGTCTTCATGGTCCCTCCACATGGTGGTTGCATTGTCTAAGTTGATGTTGCTGGACCCTTCCCTCATGCTTCGCGCTCGAACGGGTCGGCTAGAGCTTGGGCCTCTCCCTAGTTTGTATAGCTTGCTTTGAATTTCTTGACACTCCTCCTCTTGAATGACTGGCAGCTAGTGGTGATACATCTGCCTTATGTACTCGTATGTCACAATATATGACATCATTTCACTGGCATAAGAATGCCGTTATGCTACCTCCCTTGGAACTTCTTGGTAGGAGTAGTCGATGAAGTCCTTCTTCTACCCCTCTACAATCAGACCCATGAGTTCGTTGATCCTGAGCCCCTCTTCTATGCAGTATGGGAGATGGAGGATGTCGTTGGCAAAAAGATACTCCTCCCCTTCGATCACTACCGGAGATAAGGCTGTGATGCCTATAGGTGGTTCATTGGCCCTCCCGATACCTTCATCGTGTCTTGTTATCCGCCTCTCCATCCTTGATGCTAGCCTGCCTTCCTCCTGATCGTCATCCCCTTCCTCTTCATAGTTTTCTTTGATTTGAAGTGGCCCCATGGATGTGACGTGGTAGACGTACTCCGAGGCATTAAGCTCATGGATGAGGCCCTGATCTACCCTCGTGTTGAGGGATGCGAGGTCCAAGGACTGAATGGAAGGCTCTTCTACCATGTTGATGGCCCTAAAGTGCATGAACAGAGATAAGGCTACGTGTGCTGAGATATACTGATGCATATGAGCCTTATAACTCATGTAGTCAGGCATGTTCTTCGTCCTATCCCACAACTGGCCCTTGACTCTAGATCCCCCACCTAAAACTTGACTTTAACTCTAGGGACACCCACCCCTCCCCTTGGAGGAAGGCTGACTTCCCAGGGCAAAACTTGCTGGTCATACTGGCATACAATATCAGTATAATAGGATGTCCGAGTCAAAGTTGCATGGAGATCAACGAGATGGTCAAAGATATGGAAGGCCTCCTCTGCTAAGCACTCACTGATGTGATTGGCACTGTCGTAACATTCAACAAAGTTTGAGGGCACTAATGAGCAGAGATTAGAGTAGAAAATGGTTGGGGAAGATTGACAAGGAGCTGGAAAATTGCCTAGAGGGGATGAGAGCAAACTTGGTGAAGGAAAAATGTCAAATGAGGTCTCTTTTTATAGACTAAGACTTCCTAGGTTTCCGTGCCCGGGACTTCTTGCTCGGGTAGACCTATGTTTTAAGGCTATAGATGTCCAAACTATGTAACATGAAGTGCAAATCTAAACAGACAAATCAAGAAACACTATAGAGCAGTTTATTGGACAAATTTTGGACAAATTTGGGTTGAACATGGTCGACTCGGGTTACTCCGCGAACATGGTCGACTGGATTATTTT
The DNA here is from genome assembly GCA_021234155.1 of Isoetes taiwanensis. Lineage (NCBI taxonomy): Eukaryota > Viridiplantae > Streptophyta > Lycopodiopsida > Isoetales > Isoetaceae > Isoetes > Isoetes taiwanensis. The sequence goes on along the minus strand of JAJEKV010000066.1, from coordinate 5,669,588 downwards.
TGGGAGATATAAGATATTAAAATGCAAGTTTGGCTCTATTATGGGCTATTTAATAACTTATCTTATATCAATCTAACATGTAAAAGTGCAAAAATGGGTGACTTGAGTTACTCCGCGCGAAACGCGTCTGCGTTCATCGATGTGGAGTGACTCGAATGGGTCGAGCTAAGCTATTTTTCAATATTGTTGACAAGTTTAAGATGATATGATGCAAGATTTAACTAATTCTAGATGATCTAGCAACTTTTCTCGTCACAATTGGTCAATTTTGCACAAAAAAGATGCTGACTTAAGTTACTCCGCACGAAACGCGTCTACATTCGCGATGCAGGGGCCATCGGCGCGGAGTGACCCGAGTGGGTCAAATTTTGGGCCAAGATGTCAATTCTTTTGAAAATATTTTGAACAACGATTATTAAACAATAACAAAGAACTTTTATTATATTAATTACAAGCTTGTACAAAATTATTTTATACAAAGGTTATCTTATACAAAATTGCAAGCTTTCTAAAGCTTGTTTTTTTGGACCCTCCTAGTCAAATGGAGGTCCTTTGGCATTACTGTTACCCTCTTTGCATGGATGGCACATAGGTTCCCCCTCCTCGAAGAGTTATACCAGTTCGGCTTCCGCAGCTTCTTGCAAGGACCAAACTGTTAGGGGTGTAACCCGATAGTCGGCCCGAAATTCTTGCATGACCTCCTAGAGGAGCCGTTCAAAGGTGCCTTCCGGATCGGGAGATTAGTGCACTGTTAAGGGTGCCTAATCTCCCGAAAAACTCGGGTATGCCTTGAATTGGGTCCATGGTAGACCCTCTTTGGAGGTTCTGACTGGGGTGATAGCGTCTTCATTTGATTCCTTGGTCTGTCGCCCTTAATGTACTTCTATATGTTTTGCTTGCAATACCAATCATTGTACCTTTTCCACCCTAAAGGTATTCTGCACGCTTTCTTCCTCTCGTTTTGAACCCGCGGTCCCCGCCTTGGCGATGAACTCATGCTCTCCTGCTTTCTGCTTCTTTACCATCTTGGTGGCTTGGGCCACTTAGGGTAAGGTGGTCGGGCGTCGGGATTGGTGGTCTCCCCGACGTTCTCTTCAGGCTCTTCCTCCTCCTCACTGCCGCCTTCTTCTTCTTTGACCTCTTCCTCCTCGTCAGGGTTCTATATGGACGGTCCCCCTGGGTCGATCTTGGTCCCTCTTGGACCTCTTCTCCCTCCTTCTTGCTTCCTTCTCCCTCTCCCTCTTCTTCCTTGCTACCCTATCTTCTGTGTCTCTGTCTGGGGCTCCTATATTTCCTAGCGGTATATTTGGTGCGAGCCAAATCTTACGGTCAAGGAAATGGATTAGCTTACGCTGGAGAACAAGAGAGAGTGATTTAAGGTGTGTTAGGGGCAGTGGGACCCTAAAATGATATTTAAAAAGGGAAAGATGCCCTTAAGGCTAGGAATATTCCCTCACCATTAATACCTCTATTAGTTAGCCCCCCTTATTAAATATCCCTATTATATATAGTTATTTGCTTATTATAAAATTCAATCTTGTTAATTTTGGATTATCCGGTTTGGAGGAAAACTTTTTGGAATTTTTTGGGTTGCCCCTAGGGGGGCAAACCCTTGCTTATGTGGGTTTGTGGCATATCCTAGGTATATGCTGGAATATATACCGGATATGCCGGTGACTCGCCCAAACTTTGTTGTTCCTCAAACTGGCGGGTCACCGTGGTTTGGATCGAGGATGGTTCACCTGATAACCCGCAAGACATTCGAAGCTCCAACTGATGCAACCGCAAATAAAACGAGTAAATGGTGATAGGTCAAGCTTGCACAGAATGGGGTTTTTTCCAGGTCATAAATCATGGGTTATTAGTGGAACTCATGTGTCGTGTTGTGTTATGAAGGATGCGGGATGCTTTTTTCGGAAGCCCATGGAGGAGAAAATGGCGTACTCATGCAATTCAGGCATGGCACTGGACCAGATCATGGATTGGAGAGATTAGTTAAATCATCTTACTTTTCCTACAAGAAGGCAAAATGTGGAGAATTGGCTAAATGATCCCCCCCCACACACATACAAAGTTTGTTTTGGAATTACCCAATTTGTTGCTTATTGGTTTATATGTAGCATGGTTTAAGCTCATGGATAGGAAGAAGCATTACATTGCACTACATCTAGTCATGCTAGAAAATATTGTTGCATCTCGAATCAGATGTATTTAGACCTGGAAGAATTTACAGACGAGTGTATTTAGACCTGGAGAAAACAAGGTCTACTACATTAGGTTATAATTTTACATGGAGATGTGAGGACCTACCAATTTTCTGCAATATTGATTTAGAAGAGAAGAGATTGTTGTATTCATCACCTTCTAACATCACATCCCATCTCTTTTTAGAATCAAAATCCTGAATACAAGTCTGAGTGGCAAAGTAAGTCCATGCAAATTTACCGTTGTAATAATAAAGTTCATTGCAGCCTAAATGTTATACGTCGGGCCCAGCCTTTCTAAGTGATGGAAAACCTTTGTAAAGGGTAAGTTTTTAGGCATTGTAAATTTATGTTGCACTATGCAGATGAGCTCAAGTATCGGGTAAAAGCATGTTAGGGTGTCCCTTAAAAAGTATTATTTAGTGACCAAAAAATAAAAGGTTATTGGATCACTGGTAGTTCGGTCTCTATGATGGTGTACATTTTAGAATTTAGGGTATTTTGGTTTTAGGCATTTTATCTTAATTTGAATATTAATGCATCCTTTATGCTTTATTTTGAGCTCATGAGAATAAAAAATTGAAAGTACCCAAAGTCCAGAGGTATGTACTTTTTGCAGGTTTGGTACACCCTAACATGCTTGACACCCTATCCTCCATTGTGACAGTCCGCAGGCATTCGCTTTAGGCTTCCAAAGCTGAATCGCCACTCCTATGTTAAGCAGCCTTCTGCCTGCTCCCAACTATAGTAGACACACATACTCCACACAATTGCGGCTCCAAGCTAAGCTCCTTCGTCTGCCCCAAACCTCAGATCACACATACTCAAAGAAATGCTCCCACGGACCCAATCTATTCATATGATCCACTTTTTAAGTGATTTGTATTTTCAAAACCCTAGTATTGAAGATTCAAGAAGATAGGCAAAGGTCGTTGGGTGGAAACCAACTAATACCTTTTCAACCGTGAATCGCACTGATGTAAGATGATGGTAAGAGAATGCCAACAAATAGGGGATCTAGTAGCTCAGGTTCTCATTGCCTCGATATGAAATAATACTTGGTTGTGTTTGTGGTGGAAACTAATAGTGATTGTTAACCATGTACTTTACAACTCAATTTGATCTTAAACTTGGTGATCCAGGTGGTGGAGTCCGAGGAGCAGTCACCTGGCTAAGTTTAAGAGGATGAAGCCGGGGATGTCGCTCAATATCGCGATGTTTCCAGATATCGTGTGGAAAGAGTCCGCAATTATCGGAGTCTTTCCTTTGCCCGACGCAAGAACGCCAATACTTGTCCAGGTATACTCTTTGTCATTTCAATGTTTGAATGGATTTTGGTCTAGCTCACCATCGTATTTGCGGAGAGTTCTAGAGCAACGTGTATCTGCTATGTTAGATTGACTATTACCAAAGCCATCTTTAACAAATCCTATCTCATTAGAGAAAGGTGGATTTCTTCAGGCATACTTTCCTTATTTGCACGTATGATGTGATGTAGCACTGAAAAGTAAAATAATGTCGATATATTGCTCTGCATTGCAAAGAGAGCGTATGATGCTAGACCTATGAGAAAAAAACACATGAACTTGCAAAGGATCTCCGAGCACTTGGGTGTGCTGAACTGCATGTTGAAGGTAAAAATGTGCTTCTTAGGTCATGAATTGAAAGAGAGAAAGACACAAAGAATGATACTAATACTAACATCTACTAAAGACCCATAGGGTCTATGGGATCAATTGCATACATCATTTTGCATTTGAACCTGGAAGGAGGGTAAGAGCCTCTGGGCTAAAACGATCTATCACCAATGGAAAGGAACATTTCTAAGAAGATGCCATTTCATGAATCGCCTCCTAAATAAGCCTCGGAGCGTCAGCATTTGAAACCCTTTATTTCTTTATCTGTGGTTCTTCTGAAAATACAGCCTTGTGTTTTTGGTGTAGTCTGGAATCTTTTTTTCTAAATCACTATGTGCCTCCTTTTACTATTGTTAGATTTCCCTGCTTTTTTTATGAGCCATCCTCCAATGCTAAGGCAACATAAATAGTAATAATACATTGGATTGCAAGTTCTAAAAAGATGGTATGTATTTCTCTCAAAAGAACTTATGCCGGACAAGGGTGAAGATTTACACGAAATTCACATCTCCTGACCGCACTCCATGAATTAGTTTTGATGTTACGTTAGAAAATCTACCTGATTTCTTCATGATATGAACTTTGCGCCCAAACGCTCTACTCCATTTAATGAAGAGAAACAAAAAGAAATTTACTGTTTTGAAAACTTCCAAATAATGTGCATGTTGGTTTATGCCGTGAACTACTAAGATGTCACTACTAGTCATTTATTTCATACCATCTTAACAAAATTAGTATTGTCTAGGCAAAAAGTGCTTACGGAACAAGAGAAATATTAGTGAAAAGAAGGTGAGGGTATGAACCAAGTTGAGATCTTCTTTGCCAAAAAATCTAAGTTAGCATAATAGTTTTTTTTGATGGTGTGGACCGGCCAAGAACCATATAATTATTTGTCAAACATCTACTTTTATAATTTGAAGGCAAATGGCATAAACATACTTTCCTCTACTAAACCCATTAGATGCAATGCCATGGTTTGATAGATGTATTAATGAAGAGCTAGACCTAGGTAGAACCCGCTTTCATCTAGATTGAGAGCACCTAATCCTTTGTAAGATTTATAAGCTTGCTATTAGCAGAAGGGTTTTGTTTCTGCCATGTGAGTATGATGGATAGTGAAAAAATATAAGTTTGCACTAAGAATGGACTAATGCAGGCCTTGCCGACCTTTTTATTCTCTCTGCGACACATGGAAGAATACATAGAGATTGAATCGTGCATGACTCACCAAATTTCTTCTGCCAAGGTATGTCCTAACGACTACGCTAGAACATTCTTAATGTTTGTGGCTTGTTTGCTACGACGCCAGATGTCGAGTCTGGCAAGCGGGTTACAACCTTTGAAAGTGTGCTTCTGTGGCAGCGTCTAGCAAGGTAGCAGTGTGCCATGTATGCAAACAACCCAATGTCCGGTATAGGTAACTAAATTTGTGAACTAGAATGAAGAGCAAGGCTACATTGGTACCGTTTCACTCCACAGTATTTCAATTCGCATTATTTGGTTACTTTTTAGATCCGAGATTGCCACAGCTTAGCGCCGCGAATGTGGACTGAGATTAAAGTGCATCTTATACAAAGAAGTTTTGGTGGCTAACGCTAGGGCAATATTCAATTGTCTTTAGATGAGGAGATTTGTGAAGATTGTCCATATGCAATTAGTCTTTTTAATCCGACTTTGACTTGGATCAAAGCTAGTCAATAACTGACATAGAGGGTTTGTAAACGAGGGCATGAAGCTCAAAAAAGAAGAGGCAAATTTGAGGGATTGCTTTACATTGGCAACCACTGCTACCGGTTGGTTGCAAAGAAATGCCTCTCAACGATATGCTTGTTTCGTGATGAACTTGCTCAAAATTATTTCGGCCAAGTCTAAACAAGTATTCAAGCATCTATAGTTACCCTGAACCGGAACCTGAACTCGAACGCCACCTCCTAAAAAACTCGAACCGAACGGAACACTTCGAATGGAACATCCAACTTTGGAAAATAAATTTTGAAATCGATTTGGTGACCCCATGGGCCAATTAACCCATTGAACTAGTTTCCAAGTTTTAAAACATCAAAGGGTCATGTATAATAAATGGGCTAAATAGGAAATGCAGACTTCATCGTGGTTACACTCTCATATAAATATATGAAAAACATTAGATAAATTGTGTTTCACGACAAATATTTCTTCAAATCGGAGAGTTAAATTTTAATCGGGCCAAGTAGCAAATGTTTATATGGTACGACAAATTTTAAAATATACTCATAGTAAAATAAAGTAGTATATCTTTATGATATAAAGCATCAACAAAAAAGTATTTTTCAAACAATAATTTTATGGCAATGCTATTAAAAGTAGTAGCACTAACTAACGCTTATAATGCAGCTAATGCTACATCATCAAGATTACCATTACCTTCTTCAACATCACTTGTTCGCCCTCCTTACAATGTTCAAGAGATCATTGTCATTGTCATTGTCAGCTATCATCTTCACATGCTCACATGCCTTGTACCCTCAAGGGTTGGAGATTGAAGTATGCATTGTTGCAAGGATTAATGGCCGGGCCGCCCTCCCCGGCTCTGGGTCGCAAGATGGATCTAATCGAATCCTTAGAGAGATGGTCGGTTCTCAAACGATAGAAACATAGAGAAGAGTCCGCCTTATTACGACCAAAGGAGCAAAACAAAGTCTCGAGAATCTAAAAAATAACAGAAAATAAAAAAAAAAAATTGTGAAAAAAAGGGCAAAAATATTTGATAGTTAATCCCAACTTACCGGAACGCCTTCTCTAACGTTTCCAAGTAGCATGCACATTCGAACGGGAACAAAGTTCCTTAATCGATACATGCCCGAACGGTTCTGAATGGGAATAGTGTTCTAACTCGCTCCGTGTAACCACATGAGTTAATTTAGTACCTCCTTTGATCTCACAATAAGAGTCTTTGTGTATTAGTTTTTCTTTATGACCTTTGTCTTTGTTGGTGCCCAATAACCGACCGATGAGAACTGGCCACCATCCTACTTCCTAATCCAGTGTTGAATGGACAAGTGTTAATTGCCGTGATTTGAAAAGTGGCAGCTTGTTTTGCTATTGTGCATTGGCTGCAAAAAATATCTAGAAAAGTGGCCTTATTGTAGAGGGAGGCAAATAGTTGCCTTGTATGCAATGTAGCCTTGGCCTCATAATGACTTCAATTGTGATTTCTATTATTTTACACCTTATATAGTATCAAAAATCGCATACAAGGGCTGGAATAAGAAAGTCTATTCCTCCCTCTTCCCTCGGGCTTTTATTGTCTTGTATTCATCCATCACAGCCTTTTAGTATTCCTCACGCCTCCTACAAATGTTCTTGATATTAAATACCAAGTTTAATTTTGAAGATGCATTTAGGGTCAAGTGTCATATTGGGTCTTTTGGTTGATTTCAATGTGGTTTATCCACTACCTCTTAACTAATTAACATAGCTTAGAGTCAGATTTTGCCAATCAATTCTTGCGGCATTAATTACTTTTTTCGTAGGTACCGCTAGGGAGAGCATCGCTCGAAGCTTTTATGGTGTTAGTACAACGAAAGTGATATCTCATTGGCGCTTAATCATGTAGTTGTACCCGGCCATTTTAATAGATTTTAAACATGAGGGTCGGAACTTTTCTGTCTCCAAATATCCGCCGGCCGATAGGATAAATGGATACCACTTTTCCTTCTTTTCCACATCCAGTAAATATTTCCTGCTTTTGTTTGCTTTGATGCAAAGCAGTATCTACTGGATGGATGTGCTTGGAACACCTTCTTACAACATTGTCCAATGGCAAATCCAGCTCCTCAGACCTAAGTAGCTATGCGCTTTTTGAAAATGGCTATAGGATGTCATTTTGATCCCTTTTAAGTTATGTAATCGGTAATCATAAGCAAATTTCATGGGTGTACTCCATTTTCTTGAAAAAGAACTCCTGGCTTAGTGGAACATAATGTTGTCATTGAAATTCTTAAGGTGTTCTTATATTTCTAGATCCTTATAACTTGGGTGGTTGTTTTGTACAATATTTTGTCGAATAGCTCGGACATTGCCGCCTCAGTTGATGGGGCCTATGCCGCATGTTGTGAGGAAATGGCAAACAACAATGTCAACTCAAGGAGATGATTCGAAGGACTTCCTAAATTGCATGTATTAACAATTATAGCAGGTATTATATTTCATCCTCGTGATTCGAATAATAGTCCATCTTCTAGAATAACCGGGCTTCATTATGTTTGTGTAAATACATTAGCCATCAAGGTACTTAATTTGGATGCGTAATAAAGGTGGTAAAAGCATTGGTATCAAAACGCCAGCATTTTGGATGGCCATTATTATTCGCACCACTCCTTTGTAGTAGGTAGAATCTGTGGTGCATACCGCGTAGGATTATGGGTGCGAATTTTAATGAGCTACGTTATTTTGAATTTTTATGCCATGTCGTTGTCCCTCATTTTGAATTAAGAAATAATCAATTCTTCTTCTCGCTTTTTTGTCATTTTTGCCAATTGAACCCTAATGGAGTCGGAATTTGAACGCCACCATCGTTACATCGTGATGAAATCTCTCCTCAACAAGAGATTGTGCCTTCCCCATGAAGAATCCAAAGAAGCTTTGGGGTGATAGAGTTCCACAAATCTCAGCGATGTGTGTATTTCCCCAAATGTTTTGTCTAAACGTCCTAGTGCTATATTTCTTGTACAAGTTGAAGAACTGAGCAATGAACAATACAAAGAGTTCATGCAATCTCTACAAAGAATTACAGGAAGCCACATACATAGTGGAATGGCTCCCTCGAACCTCAAGTGCTGGCTTATTATCCGTATATGTTGGGGAGGTTTAATTGAAGAGCTTCTCGGATTATTATAAACTCCGGATGAGAAAGGCAGGCCTCTTCAGGACCCAAGAGAAAGACATAGGCAATCCAACCCGACGAGGTGAGGAAAAATAGTAAAAGTGACAGTGGATGATGATCGTCTGCCTAGACCACATCCAATCAACTCACAATCAAAACGTAAAAGCAAAGCAATGTTCTCGAGACCAAACATGCCATTGCAGTATGTTCAATTCATTAGCCAGGTTACAACAGTAAAAAAATTCCTGCTTGACCTAGATCATTGTTTCTGTATCAACACTTAAAAGGTAACATCTAAATCCACCCCCAAGAATCGCATGTCTACTACCATTTTTGCATCATGTTGGTCAGCATTGTCATGTTGCCTCTATGATATCCGCTGGGCATTTCGCAATGGACGCTTTAATGATAGATGAGGTGCATGTGTGGACTGTGAGGGTGAGTTGCTGGCATCCACCATGTCCCAGCACCTCACACCCCACTATCTCCCCACCACTACACTCTACCATCTCCCACCCACACTCCACCACGCCCCACACCACACCCCTCCACCACACCCACCACCACCAAAGACACTCCTCCAAGCACCACCACCACACTCCACCACCACCTCACACCACACCACACCACACCACACCACCACCAGACTCCACCCATGTTCCACACCCACACCCACCACCACCTCACACTCCACCACCACCACACCACACCCCACCACCTCACACCCCATCACCACACTCCACCCACGTCCCACACCCAGCCACCCCACCACCACCACACACCCCACCACCACCACTAAACCTCACCACACACACCACCACCACACCACACTACCACCAGACAATGTCCCACCACTTCATACCACATGTTGTGTGGTGTGTACTGCAAACAGATGTTGTGTGGTGTGGTATGTGGTGTGTAGAGATTACTCAGTTGTGGTGTGATTGTGGTTTTCCATCAAGATGGCTTACTATGTTAGAGGTTGACATGCATGTAGTGTTTTGGTTTTGTAGACTATGGCAGACTCCAGAAGGAATGGTTGGTCAACATCAAATAGGGCTTGATAGATGCCAACGATTGCATATCAAAAGAAAAGATTGAGTTGATGGAGCATAAAGCATCAGAAATTAGAGCTGATTTGCATGTATGGCAATCAATCATGACAAAGAAATCAAAGGGCAGAGGGTGTCTCGTTGTAAGCGAACTAAAGGATGAAGAGCTAAATGGTACAAAGTTGTTGCCTCGGGGTTGAATCAATTAAATAAGGAACTAGCAGAAACCTAAATTGAGCTAAAGGCATGTGAAGACTAATGGTCGAGCTGCAACCTCGAATGCAAAGATTTGAGATTTTTTTCGAAATGTAGTGTGGTCACATGGCCCTTAGATCCCGTGACGAATGCTCGAGGCGTAAGAAGAGGGTGATAAAGGTTGGGTTCCATTTGTGGACGCGGTTCGAAAATGAGAGGGTAACAAAACATGGGGCTGTGATAGCGGTAACGCGCTACCAAGATTGCCATCCATGTCTATCACACCATTTGAGGTAAATATTATCATCTCTAACCCTCGCCTAAAGACTCTATTGATTTTGAATTTGTTTTGCGGTGACACTCTAGAACTCTGCTACAGCCCCAGCTTGTGCCCACATTAAGGATCAAATGAGACATGGCTTTTTGGTTTTTGGTGTTCGAGTGGTACCATAAGAACTAATAGATGCCAAGTAAGTGCTCTTTAACTAATGTTTACCGATGTTGCCATGTGCTCCATCGGATTTAGTATTTGCAGAATTGGCGTAAATTTGAGCATCAAACCAACAGTTATCCACGCCGATCGGGCCATGAGACCGCAAGATACCTCCAAGTTGTACCCAGAATTCACCCCATTTTGATACTCCTAAGTCATCCCACCACGACGGCCAAGTGAAGACCTAAACTAAACTTGATAGTGAATTGAATGCGCTGCATCAAGTAAGCACGATGCCACATACATTTATTTTTTGTATTTTCTGTGGTCTTCCTCATTTAATTATGCGTTACAGATAAATGCTACCGCGAATCGGAAGTCATCAATAAGAGATTCCTAGCATCCTGCTTTTAGGGAAAATTAATTCCCCTTTGAGATTCATTCTCGACTTTGGGTCCTTCACCGTAAAAAGTTTCGTACGAATTATGACAAATGCGGATGCGTGTGATGAAGTTGACAAAGAAACCCCTTGACCCGACAAGATGCGGCACTTACCCAATCTAGTCCAATACAAATTCCTCAACCAAGAAACCAAGAGGTTAACTGAAATTTTTCTTGTTCGATTTTAATGGGGTTTTAGGCAAGTTTTGCGAATTTGAAAGAGAGGATCCCCGATCGGCCGAGCCGAGTGACCTCCAACCGAATCCGGCCAAAAGCTAGCAGCCTGTGCCCCGGATTACAGAGTTCTTAACGGTGTTTTTCAAATTTGAGATTGCATTGTGGTCCAAAACAGTTGCTGCAGAATATATGCGCATTTCTTTTATTTGAATCGATGACTGCGACTAACACAAAATTAAAAGTGGTTAATAAGCCACCTTTCCTTAAGGATCCGACCTTAAAGTGTACCAGAATTTTGGAAATACTGTGTGACAAACACATTGTTGATAGATGATGCTAGATATAAGGGTTCTCGCTAACTAGCCGAATATTGGCTAATGATATGTCCAATAGTTTTGCTCCCAACAAAGCTGATTCCAATTTCCTTTGGAGCAACTCAAACCATGGCCGAGGGACTTCTCTCAACAGAAGTGTGCCACTATGTGAAGGAACATCAAAATGTGGAACACGTGGATTCTCGAGGAGTTTAATTGCATGAAATGCTCGACAAGTATTTTCATAAATGAATCTTAAAACTCTTTCTTTGAAAGTCAATATAAGTAAAAAATTTCTATGATATATGTTGTACTTTTTCAATTTCAAAATATTTGAATGGATTGTGAGCAAATGTTCTCGTGTGTGTTTAGGAACTAGAGATGATAGAGCTGGCGCTCCCTGCCTATCTAAAGCCAACATACATCTCGAAGTAGCCGAAAGTGGAATCGAACTGGCCGTGATTAGCTCCAATTCCATATCAAATTTTGTGTCGATACTAGTGGTTCAATGATCAATTGATCCTCCTCTTCTCAAGGTGATATTTATCCGATTTGTGAATATGTTTGCGGTGACATATGAATACTACTTTGATGCTCCAAGGAATGAACCATCCCTTTCATTTCCTTTTGACTGGCCCAAGGACACAAATAGTTACAAATGAACAAGGAACATGTGAACTGGAGGCGCCAGTGACATGTTTGCTCGCTTGTGATGGACATCAATCGGACTCGCTTTCCTCGATTAAACACGCTGTCTCGCATGCAGATATAAACTGTGGATATATCACTTTGATAGCTCGGCTTATATGGCGTATGCATATATTGAGAGGTTAGTGCTTGCTCATTGCATTTGGGTTGTTGTAGCACAATGACAACAAAACTTGAGTGTGTTCCCGGGAATTGCTCGGACACAATAATTTCAGCTTTACAACCTCGATGTGAAAATTTCCGTAACGCCTTCAAACCGATGTTCATTCATGTACTACCAAGATGTCTGCTGCTTATGCACAAATTGTGAGGGTACTGGAAAGGAGTGAATATATTGTTGCCCCCGATCTAGTAAGTCAATCAATGTGAAAGCGCATAAACCAAACTCCTCGTTATTGATGTAAAGTGTGGTTAACTGCATGTTGTGGACATTTCAAACTATTAGGGTCTAGTTGATGTTAGAGTGTTCATGCTTGAAGTTTTAAGATTAGAAGCAACAAAAGCTGGAACCGGTGAGGAACATATGTATTGGGAAGTATGTGCATAGCCACCTCGTACTTTAAATCACTGTGATATCTTCTTATGTACATAATTGTTATTGTAACCTTTGGAATGAAAAATTCATATTCAATTCATCTCACAACAAAGGAATCAAGTGTCTGTTGAATTCAAATCTTAAAAGAAATCAAGACAAACTCATTTTCAAAGTCAAGCACAAAACTTCACATGAGTTCAAAACTACGTATCTGTTTCTTTACATTTCATCATTTATTAGAAAGAATCTCGTAATTGTGAAAATTTTCTCCTCATCTAAAGGATCCAAATTTTCCTATATAATACCTCGCTTTGACGCTTAGTTGTTGCATGTGAAGTCTGATTGCACAGACCGTTGTGAATACTTTTACGCCCAAGGCGCTCTCATCGCAAAGATCAGGTAGTCGACGGCTGATCTTGCGCCTCTTGTAATATATACCCTCTATGACACTATCACCGACGAGGTACCGCTGTTCCATTGAGTTGGAAGTCTCTTATCCACTATCCATTTTGGTTTTTAGCACATCATAATCCAAAAATTCAGAACCTCATCATTCCCTTTCTCGAGCAACGAGCAAAGAAAATTATCACCAACTCTATGCCCTCGCTTAACATCAAGTGGATTGGAGGAGAACAAGGATCACCGGATTTACGGGTCCTCAATGTCAAGATGCACATTGAGGATGGCACAATATTTCAGAAGTTTCCAATCATCAACATAGTGCTTGTTCAACTCGTCTCATTACGCCATCCAAGCAGTGAGTCGCAGAAGCATGAAAGTCCCCTCATGTAACCGCACTTGAGATTCAGATTGAAACGCCGTACACAATGGATCCGCTTAGTGTCCAAAACTTCTTTCTGCACCCCATGCTTTCTTTCTCTATCTATATCCCACCTTGACTTCCCAAAGAACCTTTATTCTTCCTCCATCGGGTTTCGATAGAATTATTCACTGACAAATCTCCATTGGCAAACATCTCTTCGGGCAACTTCTACCACTTCATGAGCATTCCAATTTTATGTTGCTGTAGATTTTAATTGCGGGGCTTGTTCCTTAACTATCTTCAACTCGCCAGCCTTTAAGCATCGCGGTTCACCTTCCCGGTTAACCAAAAATTCCGCACATCATATAGACATCGTTGTCGCTTTGTGTACCTAGCCAAAGAAAATGAAGTCTAGAAGCCTTGAATTGAGATGTGTTGCACCATCCGAAAAACATTATAATGTCTCTTTGGCACCTTCCTTTCTCGCTTCCGGAGATTTGTGCTTCATGAAGCAAAGGTTACCCAACAAAGTATCGTGGTTTCGTCATCCTGGCTACATAGTAATATGTTTCTTGATAACTTCATCATCCGCCATCGTAGTCGCATCGAGTATGTTATTTGAACTAAAATGGTAATCCGGTTATTGACCTGCAACAGACATCGTGATCTCCTCGTCTTTGAATGTATAGTTCTCTCGCAAATCTATTTTCACCGAAAAGACATGCATCTCATTGGAAAGATTCTCCAAGCCTTAAATTGTTTGCCCGCCATTGGTACCAAATTAAAGGGAGAAAGATTTTAGACGCCTTCTGGCTTTATCCAGAGCTCCTTGGTTCCTCATTTCATTGTAATCGATGAGTTAGTCTCCCACGAACTCCCGAGACGTTGTTCTTGTAGTCAATGTACCCCATTTCACTTCACATCGCCACCGCCTTCCATGGACAATCAAACTTGATTCCACACGTACCAGGCCACCCAAGGATGCACGCCTTCTTGTGAAATCCATCTAATTCCACTTTGACACAATATAGATCCCACAAGCCTTCCTATACTTGGTAATTTTATGCTGCCTGGTGTCTCGTGATTGACTCAAGTCCATGTGATCTACAACATCGCAGTGCAAGTGCACCCTTCTGGACAAGTTTGGTTCTCATCCTACTGAGTCCACTCCACTGTAAAGATTTTGCATCCTCACGTGCTGAATGTACGTTAGCAACTATTGTCCTTCACTGGCTAACAAACTAGGTTTTAGCTTCAAAGCTCGAAGATTTAATCTTAATTGGATGTTGGTCCGTAAACTTCTTGAACAATAGTAAACAGATGAAATGAATACCAAACTCGTTAGAGCTGTATACACAAACCATGCACTACAGCCATGCCCCGCCACTCAATATATTCACTTAACGAGCACCTTAGCGTCAGCAGGTTGTTGACACACACCCCACCACACGAGCACTATTCACTTTGTACACACCATGTACACCATACACCAAAAATGGTGGAGGTGGCGGGTGGTGGAGGTGGTGGTGGGGGGGGGTGGTGGAGTGGTGGTGGGGTGGTGGTGGTGGGAGTGGTGTGTGGTGGTGGTGGGGTGTGTGGTGGTGGTACAGTGTGTGTAGGTGTGTGGTGTGGCTGATGTGGTGTGGTGGTGGTGGTGCGTGGTGTGGTGTGGTGAGCAGTGGTGGTGGTGGAGTGTGGTGGGGGTAGTGGTGGTGGTGTGTGGTGTGTGGTGTTGTGGATCAGGTGTGATGGGTGGTGGAGTGTGATGGTGGTGGTGGAGGGGTGGGGTGGTGGCGCGGTTGGCGTGGTGTGGTGGAGTGGTGGAGGGGTGTGGTGTGTGGATATGGTGGAGTGGTGGAGTGTGGTGGAAATGGACAATGTGGTGCATTTGCAGTAATGTGTGGCTTCAAAGATGTGGTGGTAGTCTGCGATAGATATATAGATAGATATAGGATAGGTGGTGGTAGGTAGGTGTAGGTAGATAGATAGATAGTATGGTGGTGGATACGGGGTGGTGAGGGAGAATAAATAAATTGAATCCACACATATTATATATTAACATGCACACACCTACATGACACCACATGGACATAATCAGCACTCCCACCCCACACTCACACCACACCACACCACACCACACCATACCACACCACACCACACCACACTACACCACACCACACCAATACGACACCATCACGATAATTCACATCACATCACATCACTTTATCCTATTCTCATTCCCGATATAAGAAATCATTTAGCCCGCTTTCCTCGTTGTTATAAACATTTCTCGAATTGTGACACCTCGACATTAACAATTACATTCCTTCTTCTAATCATTAGAAAAGGATCTGGTCTCAAATTCTCGCTCTCGAGTCTCCGATTTTCTTTTGGCGTTTCATTCTCAATTCAACAAGTTCATTCCCAACATGGTAGGAAGGATGTCTGGTGATCACTGGGCTCGCTATTGTAGGGTGAGCGAGAGGGTATTCGGCTATTGCTGTTAAATAGGGCTTAGGATCAATGTCCTATGGTGGGAAATGCGTAACCACCTCTTTGCTAATTAATCCACAATCTAAAGGCATACAACAGACCTGATGTCATTTCAATGGCTATGCTTTGGGTCGATTGATGGTGAAGTGAGCTCTTTAGACAAGGTCCATGAGCTTATGTTGGCGCCGCAACGAAGCCGATTTGTTCTCTCGTCACTCTGTCCGCCTGACTGCAATGGAATTACCGGGTGGTTATGCTCTTACCACCAGGGATGTGAAGCACCAGCAAAACCTCATCCGTTAAATTGAATGATCACAGAAAAGTTTAGATGCTGTGAAAGTAAAATAATTTTGATGCAACGTACCGAGCCATACCAAAGATTTCTGTTGCTTGAAATGCACAACTTAGTCTTTGATGCAGCTTAATGGAAAGCCAAATTTTGTAAGATCCTTTTAATATATATATTATACTTTCCAACAGAGTCAAGGTGGCTTGAACCTCGACAAAAAATTGTCTTTATTCAACAAAAATTTGTATCTTAGGATCATGAAGGACGGCCCCTCAAATATTTTAGACTGCACACACACCAAGAAAGGAGCACTAATCATGTTCTAATATTCCAAACATTAAATATCGTGATTTTGCATCAGAGTCAACTACATATAATTCACATGTCAGACATAAAGATAACCACAATCAATCGGTGACAACATAACAACCACCACACTAATTCACCACACTAAATTCATAACTAAGAAAATGAATAATGTAAATAAACTAACCTCGTGATTCCCTCCGTGATAGTGGGCAAAGAGATGTTCTTCTCTTACATTTCTCCAATCTTCTAGTTCTAACATCCTTTGTGTTAGGAGACACTCCTCGTGTTCTCAATCCAAAATTTTTGAATATTTTCTATGTTCATCCAAATTGCATCGAATCTTTTTAGCCTCTTTGTAAGAAACCCATTTCCCACCATTAAATCGATCTCATCCTCTTTCTTTTGCCTTTTGGTGGTGTTTCTTGGTGAACACCTAATACCTTCTGCAAGATCTCACCGGCTGATTTTGTCACGCTTCTTTAATCACGGCGGTACAGACATTGCAAGGCAGCCTATTCTTGGTCGCTAGGCGCCATTGGCCGGTAAAGAGTTTGATAACCAAGATGGAGTCCTGTGAGGTCTCTTTATAACGATGCTCTCGCTTTCAAACTTTAATTCACTCATGAATTTTTCCAATGTTTTATCCCTCAAAACTCAAGTAAAATTTCTTCTTCATGCTATCCTCCATTCTTTGGTCTCATGGCGGAAAGATTAGCAAATTAAGGACAACACGACGCTTACCGCTTGCACTTTTGGATGAACTGATCCTTTCTCCGCCAATTCTTCCGTAAGCTCCAATTTTTTCTTCTCTTCTTTCTTCTCCGCCGCTCTTTTCTTCAACATTTCTTGTTCCTTGGTTCTTCTTCTGCTTTCTCCTCGGCCCCAATGTCGCCTAGAACAAGACATTTCATTGACATCCATATCCACAATGGATTGAGCTTGCAAAGGTGGAGGGAGCCAAAGAATGTGATTTAGGCAAAGAACAATGTGAAGGGCCAAAGAAAGGGAATTTGAATTTGAATTTTAGTTTTTGAAATTAGAATTTCACAAATTGGACTCTATTCTTAAATAACGTAGCCGAGCGGTGCCATAATTATATCCTTCATACCACAAAAGTGGTGGGATGCAACGCCCACATTTTGGGGGACAGACAGCCGAATTGAACACCACAACGGTTTTACCCAAGAGCATTTATGAAGTCTTTAAAATAGTGTAGGGCTAGTTGCTTTCCGTGGGTATTGATTGGAGGATACTGCTCATTGTTGTGCCTGGAAGTTAATCGATCACTTTGAATAGTGCAATTGAAAGGCATAATCCCGTATGTCATACTTTTGTTCGTGATTCGAAGCTTGTGGCAAAGACAAGACTCTCGGATAAACGCAAAGAAATACATGTCGTTGTGGTTGTTCGCAAGAATCTTGAGAAAGACATTTTGTTACCAATGCATTAGTTGACACTTATGCTAAATGTGTGGCTCATTCATGCATCTCAAGAGATCTTCAACAAATTAACGGATCAAACATAGTATCACTTGACTTCTTAATTATGGATATGCTAAGCATGGATTAGGTCATGAAGCATTAGGATGTTAAGTGCTAGATGCAAATTGATTGTATAACGCCAAATATAATCAATTATATGCATTGCCATGGCTAAAATTGAGGTTCTGGGCCAGAGAAAGTTATCAAGGCCAAATGCATATCATATGCCAAATAACTGTCCAAATTACAGCTACTCATGATGATAGAATATTTCTGCCATAGTTTTATCATAATCCAAACATTCTTTTGAAAATAAGGCCAAGCATATAGACCATGTTCAAACCTCTACCTCGTATAAACATGCACAGATGGTAGCATTTCTTGGCATCCTAACTATGCTCTAATGATTGCTTAGTTAGGTTATGATTGTCCTACTCCAAAAAATGCTTGATTGGTTGTTATCTTTTATCAGGACTAAGGAACATAGCATGCTGAAAAATGCCTCCCACTTCTTTGAACTAGCCTTACTTCCAAGATGCAAGCCAAATCTACTCACATGATGCAACAAATGGGGCCACGCCTCACTTTCACTCACATCATCTCAAGAAACTCCAAATCCTTGAATTCAAATCAAGTATTAATTAATTAAACAAACCATTAAAACAAAGCACGATAAACAAAACACATCCATAATCGCCACCCATAATCGCTTCATCAAGACCAAGGCCAATGCATCGAAGGTTTCATCGTCCAAACTTAAAACATACAATTCCACTGACCTCGCATCACTGCTCATATATCGCTTATCATCTTAGGGCGAGGAGGTGGGGGAGGGAGGGAGAGAGATCTACATTTAGCCATGGGAGACGGGATTCTTGATTTAGGCGTTAGTCCCCGATCTCAGATTTCGAGTTTAAGGGTCATTGGGGTTTTACTTCTTCTTGCGAGGTTTGGAGTTAGGCTAAGGCCAATGCTTTATTCCTCTACAAAACCTACTCCTCGATGTTCAAGCTCCAATGAAAACCGACTGCAGGTTCTGGCGATTCACTCATTTCTATGTCGACAAAACATGTACTCCATACCTTATTAGGCTTGTCCTTATGTCCTACCATCCCTGTTCCATGCCGAGCATCAAAGACCCTTTAGGCCAATCCTCATAAAGTCATGGTATCAAATACTTTATCGCTTTGAAGTAGCAATTTTGATTGATTGTGAAAACATGAGTTTGAAGTGAAGGATTTGGGGTTTTTACTACCTCGCCATGGAGGAAACCTCCGCAAGCAACACACCTTGTATTAAGCAAGTGATTTCTATACTATGGATTTTGAAAGTCGAGAAAATTTCCCGATTTAAGCAAAATCTGAAAGGTTTTTGAGGGTCTGCTCGTAAATTTTTCTTTCTCGTATTTTTTTTTGCATATATGCCATGGATATTTTTGTGCACTAGAGATGGGTACAGTTAAATACGTAACTGAACGGGAAGTGCTGTAATTTTTCAACTTCATAAAGTCATGGTATCAAATACTCTATTGTTTTGAAGCAGCACCTTTGATTGATTTGTTCATTGAGTTTGAAGGCATGATTTAAGCCACTTCACCCTCTGGCCATGGAGGGAAACCCTCCGTGCGCAACACCTTGTATTAAGTGATTTCCCTAAGGTTTTATGGATTTTGAAAGCTGAAAAAAATTTCTGATTTGCCAAAAATCGGTGAAAGGTTTTTGAGGGTCTTCGTTCAAAATTTTTCTTTCTGCATTTTTTGCATATATGCCATGGATATTTCTCTTTTTGTGCACTAGGAGATGGGTATGCAAGGGACAGATCCAACCAGTTTTACTCCAGTTTCATGATTCACATCGAATAGAAGTGGTGAGAAATGTGCTCTACCTAGATCACTAGAATATATATAATGGCACAAATGGATATTTGTAGGCTTTAGGATGTTTGCTTTCCATTAGAATTCAGAATTGCATCTTAGGGATGTGCTATGAGGATGAGCCCCGCTTTGTCAAACTTCTCGTGGTACTAAAAGGAATTTGTGACTATCATCATAGGTAATGAACTGCCATGTAATGAATGCCAATGAATATCATAGTCCTTTTGGTTCATGCATTTTCCAGCGTGATTTAATGTACTTGATAACCTTAAGCTTATTTACAAGTATCTATGGTGGATTGTTAGGGAAGGCTAGGCATCTAAGTTTTATTGTAAAAATGCAGATAATCATCTAAGCTTTAGATGTTAAGATGCAGTTGATTACTATTTTATCTTGGTCACATAACAACAGTTTGCTGCTCTTTTCATGTGCTACAGATATGAACATTCAATTCATTTACTTATTCAATTTCCATCACCAACCAGATAAGTAGTTTGAACCTTTTAGTCCTTATGTCAATACAAACAACTAATGTCTATGATGTCATCATGTAATTGTGAATAGGTATTGTAATGGTCTCGATTAGTGAATGTTGTACATATTATCCTTTTATTTCCGAGAATTGAAACCAAATCTCCTCAATGAAACGGACATCATTAAGCAGTAGCTCGTGGATGTATCTATTTTGAGCGGTAATAAAAATATCATAGACATACAGTATGTAATGATATTTTGTTACTGAAGATAAGTTTATGTTCTATTGTTTCAAATACATGTTTGTTCTAATTTCTGAATCAATTTTTCTTCATATTTGTGGATTACATGCAAGCAATGTTCACAGCCCTTGAATGCGCTTAGCTCTTTGAAATTAAATAGGCGTGACTTAACTAAAAAAGGTGGCTCCACATGAGAGGTTATTACTTCTATCGTGCAATTTGTATGCCCAATTTAAATTCTTGCACACTATGTTTGAAAGGTAATGCTCCATGTTCTCCTATTTCATTTTGTTACTAGGAGTTTTAGTGTAAAAGGCAGGCTGTGGCCTGTTAAAGTGTAAGCTTTGCATATTGAGTTTCCTACCATAAGACCTTATGCTGACATTGCATATACCATTAGAGTTCCATGTTATCTTAATATCTTAGCCTATGTTACAATCCTGTCTACTCTTTTTGCTCGAGAACAATCTCTGCAGACCCTCCATTTGTTTCTTTAGTTTAGTGTAAATCTTGCAATTAAAGGGTTCTGATTTCTTTAATAGCCCAGGCTTGCTTGGTCGAAACTCAGCGATATGTTTCTAATTCCATGCTAAAGGAAAATGCTGGACTTTCATTAGTTTAGATTGTCAAATCTTTATAGATTATTTTGAGTTTATCTCCAATCAGCTATAGCTAAACCCATTATATATTTCTAATTTCATGCTCGAGGAGAATGCTGGACCTTCATAGTTTAGATTGTCAAACCTTCATGGATTATTCTGAGTTTATCTTCTCTTAGCTCTCATTTCCAGATGTTTAACATCATCTGTATTTTAAAGGTTTCCTATAGCTGTTCGTTTTTTTTTTCACCATTGTTAAACACTTATGGCACATTCAATGAAGGGATGTGCAGGCTGCTGTAGAGACCAAGCCTACATAGGCAAATTTATGATGGCTCAAGCTATTTATAGTCACAACTACACAACTTGCTCATAACATGACCAATGGCCAGTGGATCGCATCCGTTTGCATCCATTCGGAGGAAATATTTAGTCTGTTATAGTTCGAGCAGGGCAGTCTTTCTCTAAGTTGCCTTAGTGGTTCCTTGGTCCACATTACCACTTTTTTGCGCCAAATGTTGGAAGAAACACTTTATTTATAAAAGTTACGACTGCATACAAGTAGCATAATTCATTTTAATACACCTTTGTTACTTATTACTCCAGTAAGATATGTTCGAGTTAACCTTATAAACTAAGTCTATCAACAAATGCGTAATTATGATGTGCCTGGTTTTCCATTTAAGTTTGTCCTAGGTTTTTGTAGTTTATAAATACTTATTTGCTTAAATGGATTTGCAGATTTCTATATGTGTCCAACCTGTAGAGGCAAGATGTTTGGGTATTGTTACAAGTATTGTTACAAGATGTTGGTGTTTGGCAAAATAGGTGTTGCATAAAGTGCTAAAGTCACTCCTTTTCCTTTTCTTAAAGTAGTCAAAGTCATGTTACCATGCAGAGGTTCACCAGGGAATTTGTATGAACTTATGGACACTAGAAGTAGATAGAGAGGTAATTACCTTTCACTCCACTATTTCCATCAGCTATCTTGATGCCTTCTTAGAAATTACCATTGATGTAATTGGTTCCCATATTTTTTGCATGATGAAAAAGGTAATTTTGGAATGGTGAATTTGAGAAATACTTTAAATAAGGCATTTGATCTGTTGGCATCTAGGTAAATTCAAACAAAGGAAAGCTCCGAAGGTGCCAGCTCTGAAGTTGAATCCTGACCATTTACTTTTTCGTTGTAAACATGGTAAATTCCCAAAAGACTAATGTGTATGAGAAGAAACCACTATTTCTCTTTGAAACTTTGTATCTAATGGATGCTTTGAGTTTTCCCATGGGTGCTTCTTGCAATCTTAATGTAGCCCATATGTAAACTCTTTATCAAGTCATCTAGCAATAATGAATACCTTCTTGATCCAAATATCTCCAATACAATGTCTTAAGGTTCAGATAGGTTTATCTAATAGGATCTTGCATCATGCTTTCCCTAGGGATTTATATGGCTAACAAGAATATTTTATATGATCGAAAGCTAATGACCTCTTTGCATACTTAAAAATGATTACATCTTTGAGCCAATTTTTACATTTCCGCAAGTTCATGCTTTGATGCATCAATTACACAATACAAAGTTCCAAGCATAAATCACAAGCCTTTTGCCAAACATACAACATACCCATCCATCTCCTCCTCCATTTTACGCCAAATTTAGCAAGGTACAAATGTTCACAACTTTATAGATACCTATTAGAATTGCATTCATGTCGAACAACACCGCGATGCTACAATCGGTATGGAGTTCCGGCACACACCTGTGATTCATATGAAAAACCAATCTTCTAGCCAAACATTGGTCTCTTTGGTCTTCCTCGCTAAAAAATACAATATTCTAAGTCACTGACATATACCACTTTTATTTCTTACATGTGCATGAAACGTCTCAAACCGCATACTGGACATCTTTGTTTACGATGCTTTAGAAAGGACAATTAGGCACCCAATCGTGCATAAGGTGATGCAATGCCTGATGGGATATATTGAAACAAATTGTCTACATATGTATTTCATAGACACAATCCAATCTTGGTTCTATAGTGTTAAAGTTCTCTATTTATGAACCTGTAGAGGCTAATTTCAAAATAAAGAAATAAGAATGTCACGTGATCCTGCAAAGCCCTTACAAAAGATCGGATATTGTAGACTACATAGAATGAACTATTTGATTGGCATTTTCAAATAATTGTTTTGCTAAAGAGAATACCTCCACCTCATATGATGGATTAATGCATGGAATGTATTGTATTTTGCTCTTTTCAATCATGGATCCTATCTATCGCCATTCATAATTATATCTTACACCAACAAACCTTAAATACTATGAAGCAATGTACCTAATTATGACATGATTCATTTTATCCAAAACCGCTAGCATCTAAAAACGCAGGTTCCGTAAACACAAACTTCATGCTTCATTGACAATTACCATAATCTCCAAATACAAATTTTCATGTCTAAATTTCCCACCTAACACTACAAATGACCTTCAAATCCATACTAGGGGTCTCGCAATGTCGCTAATAACAACTTATTATTAAAATTCAAAATATTCCTAATAGTTTGGGGTGTCAACTATGAATTTGCGTCATTTTTCACCCGGGTCTCAAATTGGGATGATTCTTCGACCAATTTTGGGTGAAATTTGATGCGCATGCATAATTTCCACACCAATTTTACTAGAATGCTAATTTAACTCATTCTTTTTCCCTGCGTCTATAATTTAGCCTAACGCAGGACTCCCAATGCTTAGGGAGAAATTTTCTTTTCTCCCATTTTCGAGGTTCACGCCGGAATTTCCATTCCATTCTCTACCAGACCGGTAGACTACATAGTCGGATATGGTCGGGCTAAGGCTCCTTGGTCAACCAAGAACATTGCCTTGATACCATTGTAGATGCCCCCTCATCAAATATAATGACACCGGTCAGACATCTCATGTGGAACTTCATCCAGCCCTCTCACGCGATGGGTCTCCGAGACTATCCCGCGACTCCAAGGTATCCCCAAGCAAGGGAAGGGACATGGAGGTGCCTTTGGACGCTTTACCTAGGGGCCCCTATAACAAATGAAGCATAACATAACGCCAAGACTAACACTAAATAATACAATCAACTACCTCGGCTGATAGCACATGCATACTACCAAAGATACATCAAAAATATCAACATGCCATAAAACATATGAGCTCCTACCCAAAGCTCGACTGTGAAGGTGCGGTAGACTCCATAGCCGGGCCCCAAGATACAAACCGAGATCATTAGGGCGGATTTGGGGTCTCAAATGGCCCATATATCTTGATGCCGCATCTCCATCGCCATGTTTCTCACACCAATGATGTTTATGATTTTTCCAAAGTCAAGATATTAGTTGGCAAGTAGAAAGAGGAGCATCTACTCGCATCCACATGGCTTAAACTTCAGGACATGTTTGTGCATTCATTGCAACCACATTAATGGCCCGCATTTTTTCGAAAATCGATCGCGACCAAATAATGGCTACTTTTCCGCCATCGCGGCATTACGCCCATGCACTCAAACTATCTTATCAAATTTTGGCACCAAGATTTCCATTGTTCACATTAGCGCCGCCATTTGCATCCCTTCCTCGGGCTTCTTCATTTGGAATCCAAGTCTCCAATAGTGTCCGTGGTTTTGGCATGCAGCATAGAGTTAAGCAACAACGGGCGCAGGCGACAAAGCGGATGTTAAACGTGACGCTACATGCCATGTTTTTACTACCCAAATTTCATTCAAGTTTTCCCACTTTTCACTTCCTCTTCCCATTCATCGTGATGTTCCCTCTACCCATCCATTCTACACCAACTAATCGACCGATCCGGACAAGTGGAAGGATATCTATCCATAGGCCTGTGGGTGAGAATGCTATCCTTAACGAAGGGTGACTATGGAGTTACATCGCCGAGCCATTCATAATGCTAATGAATAGGTAGAACTATAGGGTTCAAATAAATGCTATGGATAGTATATTGCAAAAAAAGGGAAGGGAGAAGGGGAAGGGATTTTGAAGAGGAGATATTTGCAAATTTGCACTTCATTAATATATGGATCACAATCTACGCTTAAAATGCATATGCACTTTGTAAATATGTAGTGTGAGATTTCGGCCATGTGATCCTTGCTTCTTTTTCTTCCCTCTTCTTGATTTTATATTCACCATGAATCAAATATTTTCTTGGGCTGGTATTTATCGATGTCGGGATTTGAGACTAGAAAAGCATTACTAGCATCGCTGTTGTCTAAAATATGGACATAAGAGACATGCTTTCTGCTATATACATTCGTGGCAATGGGCATCTAGTTTGCCGCTGTAAAGTTGTGGGGATGCAGCTTGAAAAGTCATTCCATGACCTCTTCTTGGTTTAATTGTGCAAGCCTTTATGAGAATGGTGTCCTGCAATGAAGAAAATGTTTGATAAGATCGCATCCGTGGCTTTCTGTTGAAAAAATTGAGTTGCAACATTGCTCCATTAGGTGCTTACTAATGCCACCTACACAAAAGCTCCAGCAAATATATTGTATAAAATGTCGCCTATGAGCCTTTGGATCAGTTAACTCAAAGTGTCACATATGGAAACATTGTTAGGTTTTGATAAAATAACATAAAAATCTTATTTAATAAAGCTTTGCTGTTGGTAAAGTGTTGGCTTATTGATTAAGTGTTTGTATTTTGCTTTGAGACCCTCTTTGAAAAGTTTAGTTCATAAAACATAATATAATCCTTTAACGATACATATATGCAAAATGGGAGACTATTGGGATGAGGACTTGGTGTTATTATCTATTGACAACAAACAAGAAAGTGGATCACACCACGCTAATTTTATATATTCCAACCTTTTAGCTACAAAATTCATTGGTGTGATCTTTTGGAAAAAAAGGATTGACTTCCTATAGTAAAATTCATTTTGATTATCTTGAATAAAAGAAATATATATGTGTCTTCATTTGAAGCTAAGTGTGGATATGTGACGCGCTCATTTATTGATAAAGGTTTTGCTTTTTGAGAAAGGCTAATAACTCTTTATGTACTACTAGAGCTTGGTAAAGTATTTTGTGATGCAAATAGGAAGGGGTACTCTGTGTTTAAGGTTTAATTTGACAACAAGCAAGAAAGCCAGACACACCATGCAAATGATTGTGTTCTCATTTTTTTGCATATGTACCCCTTGATGTGATCCTTCTTAAAAAGATGTGCTCTCTTTGAAAAGGACTAATAACCTTTATGCACTTGGGTGGTAAAGCATTAAAATGAGAAGGGGTACTTGAAAAGGACTAATAACTTTATGCACTTGGGGTGGTAAAGCATTAAATTAGAAGGGGTACTTGTGTTTAATTTTAATTTTGACAACAAATAAGAAAGTGGATCACACGATGCTAATTTAGTGTGTTCCATTTTTGTTGCATATGTACTATCGGCTTATGGATCCTTCAAGCATTTTAGATACAAATAGGAATGAGTACTTGTGTTTAATTTTAATTTGACAACAAATAAGAAAGTGGACTGCCACCATGCCAATTTAGTGTGTCCCTTTTGCATATGTATTATTCGGCCAGTGTGATCCATCTTGAAAAAAAATTAGCTTTCAAGTAAAATGAAAGAAAGAAATATCTATTTAAAGTGTAAAGTGTTAGTATGTAAAGTGTTGGTTTTATTAAAAATACCATTTGTTTACCAAGTTGTAAGTTCCACATTTCCAGGTTTCTATTTACTTTTTAATGCTAGGCGACTACACTGTGCGCTAATTTTATATGCAATTACTGGCGATGAAGATTTCGCAGATCATATGATCCCTTTAAACAAGGATGGCTTGACCTCAATGTTCATAAATTCTATGGAATCGCTTTTGCATATAAGAATGTCACATACCATATTTCTTTAAAAATGGTCATCAAATGGATAAATTAGTCAAAGAGTTCTTCTACTACTTAAAGAGTTTCCCCAAGACTCATTTTGTTATAATTTAAATAGCAATAGATTTTAAAGGAATCTATTGTGAACAATAGTCAAAGACTTTGTATTAGGGAGGTATCTAAACACAAACAATACCATAACCTTTTGTATACTTCAAGCAACATAAACCCCTTCACATTGCAAAGTATAATGTCATTTATTAGCATCTTCAATGACATTTCCCCTTTCCTTATCTGGCGCCTCATCTCAAGGAACTGATTCGATTCAATGCCTTCATCCCTCTCTCCTTTCAATCTCACATCCCTGTGAGGCCGAGCTATCACACCACAAAATCTAATTAAACTTGAAACGCCCCGGAAATGACGATTTCTTTGCCACTCAACCATCCAAATGGATATAAACCGCCATCCGCCTGCATGCTGCTCCATTAATTCTTTGAGTCCAAGTAAGACGCAACATGTCGGTGGTCTAAGCTCTTATTTTTAGACCTCCTTATGCATTGAAGACTGAGCATATTCGTGAGTCGATGGATTCCTATCCACACATCATTTGAGCTTCCATATCGCATGGATCGCACGGCCAAATGAAGATACAATTTGTATGCCCCACACCGCCTTGCAGGAGCCGAACGTCCGTGACTAACCTCGTTTTTGAATTTGCAACGCATATGGAAATCGAAAAGTCCATTCTCCTACACAATCCATGCTTTTATATGCATTAAGCAAATTCAAATTTCGAATTGTAAGGGCGGAAGCCCAGATACGAAGTAAAGATCCTATAATGTGGGTTCACATGGATCTAATCACAAGCCGGTTTAAACCCATTGAACTTAATGAGGCAAAAAAAAATTTCGCTTGGAGAATCAGTAAGATCTAACTTTACAGTCGGGAGTACTGTTGAATTTTTAGACCGCTATTGACTCAGCTAACTCGAGGGCCTAAACTTCCATGTAGGAACTTCACCTCCGCGCTTAGCAAATACCGAATGAAAGTTCGATACAAAGCTCAACCTACACATTCAAATTTTAAAATGTGGAAGGGAAGCTTGTATGGCCATGGCCTCCTCAAATGAAAATAGCAATAAGAATCCTATGACACGACGCTTGGTATCCATCCAAGAGACACGGTTGCATCATTCCACAACCAACAAAAATTAATACATATAGCTTCACATCCTTTATTCCTGAGAATATTCCAAGTAAATCAGAATGATGAGATGTTGATATCCTAGGTGGCATGGGAAAAAAGATGAAATATGACGGACTAGCTGGATAGAGGCCATTGCATCTAACCACTCTAATGATGGCAATGGCGGCTGGCTATAGGACAATGGCTATGGTTAACTTCACTCCATCCCCGCCCTCCCCCGCATATCATTTTACGATGGGCTAGATCGGCTCTCGGGCGCTGACTATAACTCCTCACGGATAATGTAGTCTCATGGTATTACCTATTGAGACTACTCCAAAGTTGCATCTCTCCTCGTCCGATGAGGTAGGAAGAGCTGCACCTTCCCTTCCGAGGTCTAGTGGCTCCATGGGCTGCTAGGAGGATCGTGGCAACACACTCCATCTGCACTGACCTAACTCCCCCAAACAACACTGTGCCATCACCAACTCCCCGAGGGTCAGGCTTAATAACATTGGACCCAGAAGGTTTCGGACACATACCGGCCCACATGGAGGACTGACCATAGGCTCTAGCCCATTATAGGTCCCCAAAGAGTTGATGCTCAATGGACCTCTCCGCTTTAAGCCACTAGCCTTGTATAAGTCACACCATAGCCTCCTGTGAGTCGGGTGGGTTCCTATCGGCTCCCACAGATAATAATAGGAACCGAGGGGTCTAAACTAGAAGCATCATCTAGATAATAGCCACTAGGACTCCTACCCTTCCCAATACACAAGAGGTGCAACATGACTGAAACCAACATCAGAACATCAACATAACATGATACAATGAAGACACATCTAAGCCTAATCACATGCACTAACTTCAGCTAGGGTTTCCAAACCCAGACTAGGGTTCCTAGGAAGGCCTCTACTAGCAAGATAAGATACTAGGGTCATCTTGAACTTAGGTTCCGATGATCTACTCCATGAAGCTAATATGAATACCCCGCCTGATCTAACTTCCTCCAACCCTTCGGGTCTCCATGACTTTGGATGGATGGGCATGATTCCTCCTACTCGACCCGTGAGGTCCTAGTGAGTGTACATGGAAGGGTTTTTCACGCCAGACGTGATACTAGGCTTCAAATCTCCCTCCCACCGACATCTCTAGTGTGTCTTTGGTCCACTCGAAGGGTTTTTCCAACACTTTGCGACGATATAGGGTGTTTCTTCTCACCTTGCCACCCAGTGGCATATGCTCATGTGATAAAGGTGAATCCCCCTGGAGCCGCATCGCCTTGGGCTTTACCAATGAGCTACTGCTATCTAATGTTGTTCAAAATGTAGTCTCGAACTAAGAACAGTCTCAAGGCTAGTGGAGCCAAAAAGTGGCCTCCAGGGTTAGGGTTAAGGTACTTATAGATTAGGCAATTCCTATTTAAGGTTGGCTGCTATGTAAATAACTTTAGCCATGCCCTTCCACTTACTATGGTGTACAAGGCTATAATACTAGACTCCGTATGGTGACGAGGCCTAGAAATATATATGTATTTATGCATGCATGTCGAACCACAAATGAAAGATACGCTGTTGGGATAAAACTTTACAAAAAAAAAGGCATTTAGGATTCTAAATATAGATGTAGTGTTAGTTCGTTGCATACTAAAAGGCTATCCACCCTATATATGTCCACATACACAAGGTGGCAAAGATCCGACATGTCCAAAAGAATCTCTGGGCATGCATGTCCCATATACGATGCATGTCTCAGCTTCTTCTACTAAAAAAGTACGGATTATAGCATTTGAACAAAAAGAATATTTCCTAGGTATGTAAGTTTAGGCATTCCATTATTTCCATGCATGTGTACCAAAATTAAATATTGAACCTTCTTCGATAAACAACATGATTCTAGAAAAATTATCAAAAGTAGTTAATTTCTAGCTATTTTGATATGTTAAAATTACTATAGAAAAAAAAAACACGATTCCTAGAATTACCCAAATTAAATAGGGAAAAAATTAAATAGGGGAAAAGAACCTTCAAAATGGGCTTCCGTGAATAAATTTTCATTTGTTTTGATTTACTTTTACTTTCATACCTATTATTTGTCACACCTTTTATTGTTCAGATTAATTTTGTTATTGTAATGACTTGGTGTTTCGAGATGCATTGACAGATACTAGTTGATGCATTACAATTTAATGGTTGCTTTTGCAAGACTAGAAACAATAAAGTGTGTCACCTGTAAGGTTGATGTATGCACTAAGCATTATTGGTCAAGCCCGGGTTCTCTATCTTGGGTGGATTATGTTCCTCGGGTTCGTTGTGGTGCCAACCTAAGGCGTTCAAGAACCAATCACTAATTAGAGAGGAAGCATTCAAGAACATATTAGCTCTAGAAATGGTACACTAACGTGATCATATCGCGTCACCTATAAGTGTCATTCGAGTACAAACATGTTAGGAAATGATTATCTAGTTCCAAAGTAGTAGGAAGACTAAGCAAGCATCTTTTCTGGCATCGTGAATCACGACCAATATTAGATTTCATGGGATCAAGTGTCAAATGAAGAGTAATATCCTCCTTTTGGCGCTACTGTGAGGAATTTAGAACATGTTTGCAAGACAAAAGGAATTATAAATCATAAACAATTGAGAGAAGTCTGAAGCAAGAAATACAAATATGATGCAACACATAAAATAATGCAAGATGGTACATGGAAATTATATAGAAAGGCGCGATGAAAATCAACATAAGCTTCCAACATGCAAATAAGAATGTTGAAAGCTACAAACTTATTATGCTAAGGATTACAAGGCAGTAACAATGGAAATGGAAAGGAGGCCACGAGACTTAGATGATGCTGTACTGATCGGCTGCAAATTGCCAGGCAAATCATATGCTCCAAAATCATGCCATTTCCAATCCAGCGGCAATAAAATTTCCAAAAGTTAATTTGATGAACCCAGGGTTTCAAAACTAACATGCTGAACATCATCATTTTGATCTAACTCAAATATGAAAGGCTTTTTTTCAGAACTGGAGCATTTGCCATGGTAGAAGAAAGATAGTGAGAGTTCCAGAGATCTGTAGTACCTGTTTCAGCAAGGATTAAGGAAGAATCCATGTCTTCAATAGATCTGACCATGTCAACATCCCAAGGGCCATCAGAATTGATCATGTTAAGCATCATGTTATTATGGTAGCCATAGTCAGGCAAGTTCATCTCTGCATAGCTGAAAAGTGGCACTGACTCATTTTCCATTTTGCATGCTTGGCCTTCTACTGCAGCCATGGCGTAGGTGTCGAATGTCGATTCGTCGGTCGCCATGGAATAGTTGCTGCTAGAAGTGGTGTCAGAATTAACAGGGCCCAATTTTGGAGGAGAAGGGAGCACCTCATGCTGGCCAAAACAGGTCTGATAACTTAGCTGAGGTTGATTGTAGTAGTCCATATCAGCCATGGAGCTGTTCTTGGACACAATGCTGGCAGTGGAAGAGGGAATTCTGAGCATGTTATATGAATAATCCATTCCGCTGTTATACTCCATTTTTGAGCCGTGAAGACCTAGAAGCTTTTGGAATGAAAAAGAATCTGTGCTGTTGTATGTAACAGCAATAATGCCGTTCTCCATTTGTGTATCAGAGCATAGATCTTCGTGTGGCAGATAGAATGAGGAGGAATTTATGCTCTGTTGGCTAGACAGAGCTTGATTTGAATTGGCTATGGTGTCAGAAAGAGGGCGATGGGTGTTAGGATCAATGCCCATATTACGCAGTTTCTTCTTCAGATGAGTGTTCCAGTAATTTTTTATCTCATTGTCTGTTCTTCCAGGCAATCTTCCTGCAATCAAAGACCACCTGCAAGCATTGTGAATCAGTGTTTTAATTCTAAAACCACAGAGTTCGAATTCAAACAAACCCAGAAGCAAATTTGTGTTCTGAGTCTCAAAATACTCAGAATAACTAAGATTGATGAAGTACATATATACCTGTTGCCAAGCAGAGAGTGCAGCTTAATAATGAGCTGATCTTCTTCTTCTGATATATTGCCTCGTTTCAGATCAGGCCTGAGATAGTTGATCCACCTCAATCTGCAGCTTTTTCCACACCGCCGGAGGCCTAGAGAAGAGCAATGCAAAAGAAAAAGCAAAAGGAAAAGCGGGATCAACATCAACATCAGGCTGAAAGAAAGCAGAAGGTAACTCAATTTTGAGTTAAGGCATTAACCTGCAGCTTTTGGAAGGGTGCGCCAGGAGCCCTCACCATGGACATTGATATATTGGGTGAGAAGCAGATCTTCTTCCCGAGTCCACGGGCCTCTGTTGAGGCCAATCTTCTCGCAGCAAGGCGCCCGGCCCATCTGCTAACTTGCAGTGTAGATTTTGCAAGTTTCCAATCTATAATTTTATAATATAGATAGATAGACAGATAGATAGATAGATAGATAGATTGATAGAGATTCGTATTCGCTTAGATAGCCCAACACGGCTCGCTTGCTACAGAGCAGACCAAATTTTCTTTTCTGAAGATCCAAAGACTTTATACTATCTGAGAGGAGACCAGATCTTTAGCACCATACCACACAGTCTAATCACAACCCACATTTTTCTGAGCCTGGTATGGCTGTTTGAATCTATGCATAATAGGCCAAGAATAGGCAGCTTTCTGTAACTTCCACTCAGACCGAACTGATCTATCAGGAAGCAGACAGAGTTGAAGACTATAACTTATTGCAAGTACCTTGGTAAAGGCAACCCAAAACTGTCCAAGAAGTACTTATTCTTCTTAGACAGATAAATAAACTCTGCATAAACCAAAAACTGTCCTAGAAGCACTTATTCTTCTTAAAACATATAACCTCTGGAAATACATAACGTTATTAGAAGTAGATAATGCACTTCTGTGTAGTAGATTAATGTATGCAGCCCAGCATCTGCATTAAGTATATGTTGCAGTTCGCGGACAAAATCTGCAGATTTAGTCTTCGAAGCGAAGAAACTAAAGCTTAGGCGCAGGACCGAGGCGGAAAGACCTAAAGGTCTATACTATAAGTTAGCCTAGCTAGAAAGCTTAGAGCTAGAGCTAGAGTGCAATCTATGTCTATGATATTGCTATTTCAGCTGGGCGGTGATCATGAAAGAAGAAAAAGAGAGAAGAGGCTAGTATATGCAAAATGTATTTGAATTTTGAAACATGAGCCAAGTTACAATGTGGCGACAAAGAAAGGATATTGCCCTGAAGCTCCCAGCTTCAAGCTAGTTGCTAGAGAATATATACCCTGAAAGGAGATCTGATCGCGCTAAGTGTGACATTGTGCTGAAGTAAGCAATGCAATTGCATGGTGCAGAGGGGCAGAAAAAGATAGCTTTCTTTCTTCTACAGCCCTGTAAGTACACTTTACATATTATGAGTCATAATATGTAAGGTGTGATGACTCCATTCTTTTTCTTCTTCTTCTTCTTCTTCTTCTTTTCTAGTTCTTACTTCTCAGTCTGACTATCCATATCAGTACTTCCAGTCCATAGCCACAGTATACTCCGTATGCCGCCTTCCTTAAATCAAGCCGGTAAAGCCGCGCCCGAAAGTACACTTCTATACAGATGCTTCAAGTATGGTGCAACCTTGATTGCCTTATGATGAAAGCTTTATATCCATATCAGCACCCTGCAGCATCAAAATGCAGCCTTAGAATTAAAATCTATCTCATCTTGGGCAGCCTTGTTGATGCCTTCCACTAGGAGGGCTCTTCAAGGCTTAACCTTAACCTGTCATGCTCAAGCTCAAAAGCATCCCGCCATAGCCGCCATCTCCCTGCAGCTCGCTGCGGCCGCGGCAGCCGGATTGCGCTTTATGACGACGTGATTATGTGGTGCAGGCAGATTCCTCTGTTAGATTGACGATGGCTTCTGCTGCAGCTTCAGTATACAAGACCAAATGCATGGAAAGGGAAGGCCTGATATTGATGTGTTTTTTTAGTGAGAGACTCGGGCGATGAGAGAGAAGGTTGATTGAATGCATGATTTTGTGGACGTGGAAAACTACGTGTGCTTTATTTTTACATGGCTGGTCCATTTGAGTTGGGGGTTTTTTATATGCTTATATTCCCCAAGGAGAAAGAGTGTGGTCTTGCCCTGTTTGGGGGCAGGCAAAGAAGGTGGTCTCCACGCGTGACATGGGAGGTGCCCTCTGTCTACACAGACCCCCCTTTCTCCCTTCACGTACTCACTCTCTGCACAATCTGCACATCGTGCACTTGCACTTCTGCTTATATGCCCCATCCCCTTAATGCAACTTCCTGTCTAACATTTCCTGCTCTTGCTTCTATATTAAAAACATTTACTTCTGTCCCTCACGCATCTGTCAATGTTTCTTCATCTAGGTGTACGGCCTGCTCACACATCTGTCAATGTTTTTTTCATCTAGGGATAGGGCTTACTGGATCATTTCTACGTGATATCAACGCCAGCACATGACATCCATGAAACCTCAGTAGCCGAGCTTGTATACCATTCAAGTACATGCTTCCTACTATAAGCCTCGTAATACAACACCCACTCCTACACCTACCCTTTGTTGTTTTCTCTAGTAGAAAGGTTATTACATCTTCGTTCTAAAAGCTCAAGCTAGAGTACCAAAAAGAAAGTGTGTCGTTTTTGAATATTTTCTTATCCCTACAAATCTACTTTATCTAACAAATCTTCTGACATTACATAAAGTCCAACAAAGCAATTGGACACTTCCATTATGACCAAATTTATACTATGAAATTATGTATACTCTTAATCCTAAACCTTGATTTGATTTTCCCGTCTCATTCAAGACATGCATGCGTGTAGCACATATTAGTTTCGAATTGAAATGTGGTGTCCTCATTAGTAGATTAAGAGATGATATTATCATTTCTTAATGTGTCAATTTTAAGATCACGCATTTTTAGCCGAATATCAGGGTTTGACTAATTATGATACTTAAACCTATTCACATTTTTGCAAGCTAATAGACATTCCCTTTGTCCCATTCTTGCATATGATATTTGTCAATTGGTAACATGAGCTAGAGTTTAGGAAGTGAGGTGTGTCTTAATGTGTCGAAGATAAAAGTCATTATCATTTACGTGTGGAAATGGATAGTCTTGGAACATCCCATGAGGATTATGATTTAGAAATGGGACCTAGATGTCATGGTAGGTACAACTTGTCATTCCATATATAAAGCAGTATCATTTTTCTTCTTAAAAAAAATAGGAGCTAATTTTTCACCGAGCACTCCCCGGCGCTGATTAATGCATTTCCATTTTTGCTCATATTTCTAAAACCTTAAAAAGAAAAAAATTAGAAGACGTATAATGGGCACCGCTCGGCCGATAGCTCACGGGATTTGTTTTCTACCAAGCCACTTCCATGGAAAGTGGGGATGAAATTGAGTGGGATTTAAACCCACCGGACATAGCCCGCTACCGCTTGTGCAAAACCGTTAGAATTGTGGAGGAATGGAAAGAGGTTTTGAGGTTGCGAGGGCGTAAAGGAACTTCGCCAGAAAAGATAACATGCTTACTAGGCTTTGCGTTACAAGGGCAACATCGAATACCCAAGATGGCAGTAACGCTGACCTCAGCTCAAGCTCCCCGCCGCAACAAACATCTCGGATTTGTTTCTTCTAAAATGTATGGCAACGGGCCATTTTGGTCCGCTCCATGGGTAGTTTCTACTATTAATCTCAAGGCTTCTTCGGGCTTCTTAAACCAGTCACCGCAAATAATGTGCTCAAGAAAGAGTCTCGATGATTCCTCGGGTGCTGATGCTACAACAGTATATATGGATTCCGTGAAGAGAAAATTCCATGTCAGCTTTGGTGACTCGGGCGAAGACATCCGCAGATCGGCCCATGTGCCTTAAGCATCCCGCGACCACCGTGGAAGACCATCTCCCTCGCGGTCGTGGAAGCGTTTTTTGAACAGTGGAAGCTACGCTTAGGGAAGCATGGTACAGCCGAGAAGTTTTCGAAGGTTTTGCCACCGCAAGATTCATTTGTTTCAAGGTATTTCTATTTCATCCCTAGCAAAACTAATTCTACCTCAGATTTCTGGCTAGTCGACAAAGACAATTAGAAGGACCCAAAGAGAGCAAGAATCGACTCTATTTCTTTCACGCGCTTAGAGGGCCAACGAATCTAGGTTTGGAGCAAAATTTCTTTTCTCGAGAAGACACGGGCCGAGGCTCCTCGGATCAATTCTCGCGATATGGGCAAGAAAAAGGAAGGGAAACTTTATAGTCAAGAGGGTCTCGCTTCCCCTGAGCTCGAAAAGGGTGGGTATTAAGCGAAAAGACCACCGGGGAGGATCGAAACAGCTCAAGGGACCTCGCTTGACGGAGTTTTCTTTCATCTCTTCGACTTTGTCGAGAGAAGCCCGGTTTTTTGCATGGCCAGCATTCAAAACCGTGGATTGGAAGCAGCATGTTTGGTCCGGCCGCCTCTTAATTCTTTATGGCAAGTGTTTGCTTGAACTCTAATTTATTTGAACAGTTGAGGATGCAGAGCACGGTATTCCGGCTTGGATGCCAGGTTCGGGGACATCTCTACTTATCTACCAAATTGAAGCCACTTTGAACACAAGCTTCCTATATGTTGTCCTTGACTTCTTTATAAGTTAGGAAAGTCCCCATTATCCTCGCTTTTGTTTCCAAACGTATTTCCATCTTCATGTTTTTGCACAAAGGCCTCATTTTGACTAACATGCTTTTTAACTTGAAGACAAATATATGGACTTCCTTCCGATTGTGGCATTCTAATTCTATTCTTTTTCCAATCCAATCGCTCAACGACATGTTGGGTCCTGGTAATTCCAATAGGGGCTTGATTGCAATCAATTTGAACGATGAATTAATTACTCATATTGCTTGAATTGTAAGCCACAAATCAAGGTTCAATAGACAAATTATCTCCTCCTTGGAACAGTGGGAAGCATAGTTGATTACGAGGTGATTATTTCTCTGGCTAAGATATATAGTTGCATGTATGTTAGCATTGTTGATGGATCCATATAAGGTCATGGAATGGCAGAACACTATCCGTGTAAATACAACTTTCCCCTTGCAGCCTATGGTTTCTATCGTGGTAGAATATTGGCATTTCCACTTTGTCTAGTTAGAATGTATCCAATGGCTTGGCTGTGCAAAAATATTGGCAAGTTTCCACTTTGTCTAGTTGGAAGGTAATCCAACCGCTATTCCACAGAGACTTAAACGGTGGTTTTGGAGAATCATTAAAAGAGACTTTAAACGTGTGGTTTTGAGAATCATTAAAGCTGTATGATGACAAATAAATGAAGGAACAATCTTTTCACTTAAGATTATTTTGCGTCTCTTGCACATCGCTAGTTGTTAGATTATGTAATTTATTTAAAAATCTTTTGAAAATAGGTATGTAAGATTACGCCATTGCTAATAGATGGTACCTCACCATATTTTGAATATTTTGGTAATAAGCATTTGTACCAATGGACACACCAGAAGCTGATGGATCAAACACTTATGTACCTAAATATATTGGGCTTCCTTGACGGTAAATATCTTAATTAGTCATCCCTCTCTATAACATGCAATTAAGAATGCAATTCTGGTTGGGTTTTTAGTCGATTCAAAAATTACATGAGTTGTAGAAGCCCAAATTAATGGGAACTTGCTATGAAAAATGATTCAAATTTCATGTTATGAGCATTTCATGTGTGCTTACGCCGCGAACAAAGCCTACTATGTTGTCTCATTGTTTTCCATTATTCTAGATATATGAAAGTGTATTAGAATTTGGCGAAGAAAGAAACTCTGCAACAAAGCCTAGTATGTTGTCTGATTGTTTTCCATTAATTTATTCTAGATATACGAAAGTGTATTAGAATTTGGCGCAAGAAAAAGAAACTTGCCTTGATGAAGCCAAGGCCGCCGCGATAAGTTTCTTGTATATGTAAAGATTCTTACAAAAAAGTATTGCATAATACCCCATTCTTTCAATCCCATGCTCGTCCTCCTTTGTCTTTTCTCTTTCTCTTTCTCCTCCTCTCAATTTGCTAGTAGCTAACTTTAAGTCAAGTTGATAATCTCATTGGTATATTTGGTGGATTATGTCCAGCAAAAGATTGTGCATTTCACAAGCTAAGGATATAATGATCTTGTGATTGGGTTTTGGTTAGTTGGTTTGCTCATTAGAGTTTTACATGACTTCACAATGTAAAATCAACATGATCAGGATAGAGCAATCTTGAAGTTGCATGGATGTCTCATAGAGCAGTTGACCTATTTCCATCCTTCTTCTTGACTTGAATAAGACTAGTTTACATATAAAATGACTTGTAACATTATCTTTCGTTTAAAAGTGGGTTTTCTTATATCTTTATCACCACGACAATTTTTTTATTAAAAATGATAAGATTTCATCTTTGTTTGCTGCAAGCCTTTGCTCTATATTACTCTAGATAGTTGATGCGATATCATTATCTCCTATTGCCATGATAAATATGGAGTTGGATATGATCCTTGAAGTAGAATCAAGCCTTTTCTGAGCAATGAGAAGCTTCTTTAACTTTTCGCTTTCCACATGAATG
This sequence comes from Isoetes taiwanensis, assembly GCA_021234155.1. Lineage (NCBI taxonomy): Eukaryota > Viridiplantae > Streptophyta > Lycopodiopsida > Isoetales > Isoetaceae > Isoetes > Isoetes taiwanensis. Next base: position 5,630,851 of record JAJEKV010000066.1, on the reverse strand, counting down.
CTATTTTCAAGAGAAGGACCGTATTATATCTGTAATCAAATATGCATATAAAGTTGTTTCACAAATGCAATCCTTAAAGGAGTATGAGCGGCTTTGTGAATTTCTAAGGTGGATTGGAGTCCATCAATGACGAGAATTCATTCAGTACAAATCTTATGGCATGCACATATAACTTATATTGCTATGCTTCTCATTCCATTTTTAATTTCTCTATGTTTTCTCTTTATATTATATAAAATTACTCATTTCAGCTTGTGTGAATCTATATTTTTAAAGCAATTACTTTGTTTGACAAGAAAATGGACTTATGAGTTTTTGTGCTTATATGACATAGGCAAAGAATTCATGGTTGTTGCGCATCGAGTGTACTTGCAAGTATTGCTACAAGAATTTTTGGAGAGTCCGTTCTTCACACTAATGGTGGATGAGAGTACAGACAGGTCTTTAGAACAACATCTTATTGTATATATTTTCTACTTGAAGGAGAGAAAGGCAAAGGCATTATGTGTACTCTTTTTTTCTAAAGTTGCTTATAATCAAAGATGGTACATCAAATACTCTTTATCAAGGTATTGTTTCTTGTTTGGATGATTTGGACCTTCCTATCATAAAAATTGTGAGTATTGCAACTGATGGTTGTTCAACGATGACGGGCACACAAAATGGCCTTGTGACATAGCTTTATGAAGATGTGCCTCACTTGGTGGGTGTACCATATGCTGCCCAAGAAGCACTTGCAACAAGCGATGCCTTTAATTATTTTTCTGTACTTTGAGCTCTGGGGAAGCTGGCAAGAAAAGTGTGTACATTGTACTAGCCCATTGTATGGGTCCCATGACCTATTGGTCTCCGTGGACATTAAAAAAACTATTCTATTCTATTAAAATATTTGATTATTTTGGTAGAGATTTGAGTCCCCGCATTTTATATTTTAAAACCTTAGGTGAACCCGTAAAGAGATGAATTCATGTATTTCATATTCCCAAACCTTAGGCAAGCCTGTATTTTATATTTCAAAATCATAGGCATCCCTAATCATAAATCACCACAATCGAAACGAGAGGTGCCAAGAGGCCCTAACATACGATTTGGGCCGTATGATGGAGGGACCCAATGATCGAGGTTGTCCGGAGATAACAGGGAGCGTCTTTACACTTAAGACCATGATGTTTTTGTCATTATCAGCACCTAATTAAGTAGATGCTAATTATGAATTGATTTTTTCCAATTGGATGGATCAAAAGCAACGTTGTGCTTTGCCATTATATATTTTTTTAAATGAATCTGAAGTCCTTGAGTATTATATTCGATAAGACAAATCCCTTATTGATTTATCTGGTTAATTTGTTAATTTATTGTATTGAATGGCAGTCAAGATTTACCATGCAACGGCAACACTCAAAACTGCCATTTAAAGTGAAAGGTAAGTATAAGAAGTGCCCTTCAAAAGAATGGAAGGGCTGCCATGCCTTGCATCCATACCACGATGGTTATGTAAACCCCTGCTTCTTTCCCCTTTCCAGAGTGATTTTAGCTAGGTTTTCTTGCCCCTCAATCTTTTCATTTGTCCATCAGTGCATTTTCATGTCCATGTTCTATTTTTTATCCTCTGCTTCCCTGAAGCCCGCCCTTACCTCATTTTGTTGGATTTTGTTAGGAGATACTTGGATTTTGGGTGAAGACACTCATGACTTGACACCACGCTAATGAGTATGCACCCTCTTGCCATTGTTAGTAGAAAATTGTGGATTCTTGGCCCTCGTACCATTTTTGGGCCTTGGGATACGTTGTTTGTGAGGAGACCCTCGTGTCCTCTTCTGTCATGTGGGTTTGATTTATGTTGTTGGAGCATCATCCAGTTCGGCCTCCTTTAATTTATCAGTAGCTAGCCTCTTCAATTGCCTTTTGAGCATCTATGTAAGTCTTTGAAGAAGCTCGGGATTCCTTGGCCCTCTCACGCCCTTCACACAATTGCAACTCTCCACCATTGTGCCCAATATGACCAGTCTATTTTCCATGGTTGCCATATTGGTCAGCAGGGCAGAGTGGACAGGGGATTTGTGCAAAGATTAGGTCTGATAAGAGCAACCCTCTGTTTAAACTGCACGGATGGTTCCAGGGATGTGCGACCTTCCTCTTTCTTAATAGCAACAGTGGTCTAATTAACCTAATATTTCTCTGCATCCTCCTTTGCCTTGTTGCAACTTTTATAAGCAAAAAGGTATGCATCTGTCTTCCTTACCTCCCTATTCTTCAAGCCTTCTAGATAAAGCAAGCTGAGAAGCCCGGTTAGATCTTCTTCGTGCTCAGTTTTGACCAAATCGAGTGACATCTTTGGTTGAATCATACCATTCAAATTCCAAACATCCTTCAAATCTGCTAGGGTTATTTCGTTATACTGCACAGTACTTGATGTGAACCCACAAGCATTCAACCCTATAATTCCTAAAATCCTCCAATGTTGGAATGTCCAAACTCACAAGAAACATTTCGCTTTACCTGTTAGCCATGCAAATTCGAAAATCAAAAGGTACAATACAAATTTTTAAGAAAAGATCCAAGAACTAACCAATCTTTGAGGAGGACTTGGGATCTTTTTAATCATCTTTATTGTCACGTTTTTGGGGATGATTGACAAATTTGAGCGTAACATTGGAGCAAAGTTTGGATCATAGCAGAATTTCGCGAAGTTTGGCGCCTGAATAGAAGAACGGAGTAAAAAGGGGGGGAATATAGTAGGACAAAGATTTTTGAAATTTCTAGGACAAACATGGCCGCCAATTATAACTGCCTCTAACCGTCCTTTTATTGTTGACGGGAAGAATAGGGTGCTTTGTACTAGGGTGCCTTTTCTTGCACCCCATTAGCGGGTTCTCACCCCCATGCATCTGCAATACCTTAATGAACCGCCAAGCCAAAAGTTTCCGCTGCCACTAATGGTTGATTTATATTAGACCAACTCACAACACTACATAATGTCCAAATGCTAAGCAACCTTCGCTAGTAGCTATATGAAAGATGATCTTATATAACTTATATGGCTTCACTAAATATTAAATATTCACAAACTAGACGTCATAACATACAAAACACGCTGTAATATTTTCACTCACTCTTCAAAAAAAAAAAAATACACACACGCACAGGCACATCCACACATGCACACACACATAGAGGAAACATTAACAAAGCATATACATGCCTCGAAAATGTAAAATCCACATGGTTGAAATTGTAAGGTTTCCTTTGTCAATTTTTTTTTTTGAGTAATTTTTGGGCATGAAGTTTTGGGTCGCGGTGCTTAGAGCTCCACCATCACAATAAATTTCAAATACCAAGTAGCTCAGGTAAACTTTAACAGCATGTTTGTTGGGGGGGAGGGGGATTTTGGGTGCAAATCAGCACCACCACCACCACTACCTAATGCACCTCTGCCACAAATGTTGCATGTTTCCCATCACAAACTCTCTTCTACCTTGTTAGCACATAGATCTTACTCACCAACATGTTTGACACAATAAACACCCACTTAAAAGGTCGTCACAAGACGGAGGGTTGCCCTCCTCGACTTCAGGGTGCGAAGTGACCAAAGATGGCGCATGTTGCACATCAAATAGTGGTAAAATGTCTTTTTGCTTGTGCTATCACAAAACCTCGCAGAATCGGTATTTCATATTTCCCGCAAGGCAAGAGGAGAGATCTTGCAGTTCCCCGGGCATTCAAAAACAATTCTCCCTATTAGTCAAAAGCTTGCATTCAACGGTTAATAAGCAGGGGATACTTAAGATGGATAAAATGAAATTTAAGATATTCAAAGTAATCCACCCAACAACGAACAAAGGCATGAACTTTTTCCGTAAAGAATGCTTCACCCCGAGATAAACCCATAAAGTCTAAAACCTGTCTTTTGCAAAGTCAATCTTTTCCATGTCCGACAATCTATGTATCCGTGGAGAGATGATGCTTCATTTTGTTTTCTAAGACATTTCTTCCATAAATTCTTGAATGCTCAATGGTTGGTGTGGTATATGGTTCGTTCCCAAACGAATGCGTTTTTTCGGGCTTTAGGTCCTGTATAATATCCAAGCTTGTAGTCCCAATGTGGCTCTATCTCTCGTGGGTCACCACTTAGATTGGGATTCCGACATGGACATTTATTGGTCCTTTCACTCAGAGAAGATCATAAAAGGTTTGTATACTTTGTCACTAATCAAGCTCCACATATTTCCAAGCAAATGTTGTACAATCAACTAATTCCCTCGGCCCCCTTCTTGAAGACTTCAGCAGAGAACAGCGGTGGAAAATTTTCCTAATGTTGAAGGTAATCAAGAGGAACCCGCTAGGATCAACTTCAAAACCCACAAGCCGGACACACAAAACATGGTCGGAAAAGATGAGCAAATCTTCTCAAATTGGTCAAAGTACTTAATTTAATGGGGAACGATGAACAATGAGTCATGACTCGACGCTGACTTGGTTGAGATACACCAAGAATGCGTGGTAGAAGACCTTAATTTGATTGACGAGATCTTTGGCAAGGAAATAACAGAGGCAAATGTGCACCTATTGTATGACAAGGCCATCTTGACTCCAAAAGAATGAAAGACACGTGAGAATCGACAATAAGGTCCTTCTGCTGAATGGATAACCCATACCGCATTACCTATATAGGGATTATCATGCGTAGCGCTTAAGATGCTACAAGGGATTTCCAATTGAGTTCATCAACCAATTGAACACTCTCGTGATGCCACCGAGATAAGTTACACATCAAGGATGCGTTACCATCATCCTACTTTAGAAGTTATGAACCCGGTTGCCGGGCTTCTGCAATGGCACCCATTCCCGTGTAATCAAAAGCACCTAAGAATCAATATAGATGCGTAAATAATCATCAATCTCCACAAAGGTACACGTCCCTGCTACCAAGGATAACACCGGAGCCATCAGATAACGCACCTCCCTCCCTTCTGCCAAACAAAGGTAAGTTCTGCATGAATTTTGCATTCTCGATGACCATAAACAAGTCGCATGACAATCAATGACCTCCAGACTCCACCTACCAACTCCAAGATTCAAGACGTACCACGTATGTCGATTCTCAAGGTGCACTACACAACACCTAGAGTGGGCAGATACATTCAAGAAACTCAAGACAAGGAGCACTCCGCTTAAAAACAAAAAAGAGGTTCACCCAATGTGTCTACAAAGAAATCTCTACTCGGGATGAAATATTCCCTTAGTTTCTATAGATTTTACATTGTACTAATACCCAAAGAAAGATCGGGCACTATAACTGTTTGATTTCTTTTTAATTCCAATAATAAAAGCTTATCAGACACATTTATTATTGCAATAAAAACATTTACAAACTTCAGAATGCTCACATCCAAGCAATCATGGCCAGTACGAGAGAAGGTTACCTTAAGAAGAATCATAACAAAAGCACGCGTATCACTACATGTTGCCCTCAAGTTGTGCTAATTTGTTCTTTAAACATGGAGATCATTTGATGACATGTTCAACTAGGGATGACATGGGTCATCTACAACATCAAAGTCCCTTTAGACTACAAAGAACTCACGCTGACTAAATCGCGACAAACCATTAGTTACAAAATGTAAACCTTAGAACATCTAGTAATTGCAACTACTACAAAAGCCTATTAAGATATGCACTTAAATTTTGATGAGTGCTTAGATTTGTGACAATAAAACATCTAATAGAAGGTAACCACCACAAAAAGCCTATTAAAATGTTCTTAAATTTGATGAATGAGCTCAAATTTAGACCTTTAAACATCTAATAGTTAGTAAATCCACGAAGGCCCTCTAAATTTGGTGATTGTGTTCCCTAATTCTGCCTTAGACGGTGGACCTTCGAGCAATTTTTAATTGACACCGCCTTGAATTTCGTGGCCTTAGATTTGGTATAGGACCTTAGAGCAATTTAATGACACCCGCCGAGTGCTTCTTTAATTCCGGAAAGCAATTCTAGAATGTCTATTTTTTAATATTTAGACAAGGTCATAGTGAATAAGCAAATCATAAATTTTCCGACAACGCTATTAAGCTATCCGCCTCAACCTGAGCCTCTATGTAGAAATGAAAAATTTGAAAATAATGACAGGGAAAATTCGATCAAAAACACAAAGAAACAAATACGCATTCCACATTGTCTTAAAGACTATGAAAGTGTCTATATGGTTGAAATACCCAATTTAGATGTATCTTTCTCAGTAGTTTTCCTCATCCAAGAGCCGAACAATTCCAATGTTAGTGATTTCCTGTTGAACCAATAGGTTGATTTTATTACATCTATATTCTCTAATCTTCATATTCATCAACCATCGGACTCATGTGGCAAATATAATCCAAAGATTCCAAGGAAATCACAAGTACAATTTAGAACAAAGGTTCATTTTCCCATTCTAGCAAACACCACCAAGGACTACATTAGGATATTCGTAAGCATGATCCCCGTGAATAGCATTTAAAAGAGAAACCTAAAAGTTCTAAGGTAGAAGCACCTACCCTCTTGGACACAAATGCCTGACCTTTCCTCTGCTATGTGCATCCTCCATCATCTTTAAGTTCATTTTCATATCACACCACGTTTATATATTTTCACATCTAGCGAATTTCAAGATTGAAAGGTCTTTCATCCTAAATCTAACCCAGACCGCAAATTTAAAATCCAAAATGCAGATACAAATTAGTAAAGTAAAATCATAACAGTTCCGTAGAAATTTCCGAAAAGGATCCTTGTGTGGTATGCTTATCATGTAAATCCACCACCTTTGTTCTAGACATCACAAATATTGCATTCTATCGATGTCGTGGAAGATGGCCCCTGCATATTACATCCCTAACGCTTGGGATGCCATTAGTGCACAGATTGATTACCATCATTCAAACACGAAAATAGGCCCGATTCAACATAAACTCTCAATAAGTGCATAAAAATGGTATGATCATTAATTTCAAGATCCAAATCTTTTGTGCATGGCATCAACAATTCCATTGCACTTCTCAATGAATTGAATGTGGTAACTTGTAGTGGTTAGTAATTAAGATCACTGTATTTTGTAATATGATTAACTTTAAATTCTTCAAAAACTATTCTACCCAGCAATCTTTCTGCAACTGGGTCAGCTTCAAAAAATCTCTTCCTTAGATTCAAGAGCACCCCTAAAATCACCACCATCTGTAATGTTCCCACGGATGCGCTCTTGCCCTTGTCCACAACTATAAAGAACCACATCCTTTTCACACTAAGCTCCACCGGCTTACACCCATGATAAAGGTCATTCTCTTTGCAGATAGGGTACATTCTTTTTCATGACATCACGAAGCGAAAATATATTCCTTGCTTGCTCAAGCATCCCGATTCTAATAAAATTCTTGGTGCTTTTCATTATTCCAACAAGAGACAATAGGGACATAGTTTCAGATAACTATTACATTATATTATAGTAATCAACTTATACAAAACATTTACTTTGCTAGAATGTATCCCACCATTCATCTTTTTAGTCACAATGGCGAGATGATTAAAACAAAAGGTCAAAGTGAACAAAGACAAGGAACCAGCCTCAAAAGCTCTTACATTTCACCATCTTGCCTAAATAGCACTAGACATCTTTTACACTCACAATGCCAATGCCATCATGTAGACGTATTTTAATCCCGTGAGACACAAATTTTTGGGAGATCTTTTTGTGCAATGTAGCCACTCTTGCCCACACCAGAATCATACTAATAACAGACGAGTTGTATGAATGCTTGCACTTGGGCATAATCTAGGCACCTGGAAAGAAATCTAAACATCTTTTGGTCTTGAGACGGTGCTTATCGAGGCTAGTCGGTCCACATTCTGCGGGGTTTTTGCACCAACTAGGGGTATTACGAAATTAGATAGATCTCCCATTGGGCTAGATCCGAAATAAAACTCAAAATTAGCCGCCAGATTGCTTTCGGCCTCCATGTTAGGCTCTCTGCTTGACCTAAGTTTGCATCATTAGCGTGTATGCACATGTCATCCATATACAATTTCTTTGAAATTTGACTTAGTCCTATGCCCATTTTTTTTGTCCATTTGATACCTTGTGGAACCATTCTTGGCCCTGTTAGCGGATGGCTATTATGGAGTTAGTTTACCTCATGTTTCCCATATCCTTGTGGTCTATGATTGTTCTTTCCCAAGCCCTTTCCTCCGAGTGTATACACAAGTGTGGTACAAACCATATCAATAGAGCGTGAACAAATGGAAAATGATTTGCTTTTAGACTATAGTTGAAAGAGCTTTAGTCTCGATAAAATTTTAGAAACAGCCCATCCTACACATTGTGTAGCACTTTAATGTACAATTTGTGATTACATTCAAAACATAAGGGTCCAAATACTATTTTGCAAACTTAGAGTTGTAAATGTGAGGTAGTTTGTGTTAGCCCTCTTCTTGGTTTACATTCTTCTTGTTGCCTTAAGGATTCAGCATCATCTTCCGCTTATATGGTTCAAAGGTAATGTGACTTAATGTACCTTCGTGTCATGTCCTTCCGATGCCTGCTTTGGGTCCATGGTCAGCATGAATATGTACTCTAATACCTAATAATGGTAAGGGACTACTTGCTCACGCTCGGACTGATCCGGGCTGGTTTCATGATCACCGATGTAAAATTTTTTGAAGTGAACCGGAACCCGTACCGAATTGTTACTGTTCGGCCCTACTTCTTAGTGGAAGGCTATACATCATCAATGTTTGACCTCGAGCAAGGAAGCACACGGTTTCCGATTTCCCGCGGTTCCTCTCCAGCAGCGGGGAACAGCAAACCATTCATGACCTGGCGATGGGTTTTAGCGGTATTGGCATAATGCTCGGTATATATTGGCATATACCTAGCATATGCCACAAACCCACCTCAACAAGGGCTTGCCCCCTTAGGGGCAACCCAAAAATCTTTATATATGTAGTCACAATTGGTCACGATAGAAGAAGAATAAGAGGAGAAAAAAGCAAAGGAGGCAATGGTAACATACTCATTCCATCTTTTAGGAAGGAAAAAATGATGCCATTGTGCATATAACAATGATTCTGCTGCAAATTATCGGGTGGAAGTAATGCCGACGCGAGACGACGCAGAGACATTGCTGACACCCCAGAATTTGCAGCATGAGGTCATTATTGAATATAGAAGCAGGCTAGGCGCAGTTCTATGAGGTGGAATGAAAGCAAGGACCATCAAAATGCAAGTGATGATTTGATACGCAGAGTAAACGAGCGAAAGGCAAGTAAATAAGTAGAAGTAATTTTTAGATGATCACTTTTGTCCAAAGGAAAGAATTTTAGCCATGTGGTGATCTACAATTGGGCCTCAAGACATAACTGCGCCTAACCGTCTTTTACATATAATAGTATGGGTGTTGTGAGCCCATTAGAAGAACCACAACCACAGTCCTAATCACAACCATTCCCTAACGAAAAATAGAGGATCAGACAATTCTGCCATTTTTGGAGTGTAGGGTTGGGTGGTTTTGGGGGAGCAAACAATAACTTTTTGCCATGTAAGAACTTGCCGACAAGTAGCAAAATCGCAGGATCCCGATGTTTTGGCAGTTTTAAAGATGCCACTTGGAGGTACATAGGATGGAATGGGCCTTCTTTGGAAATCTTGGTATCCACGTGGCACTATGGGGAAGTAAGAATATCGTATATCCTCGTACCTTCAACCACGCAAAGAAGGCAACACAAACATAAGTGGCTCGAATCGATGCATTCTCTGATGAAAACAAAGGATCAAACAGTTCTGCTATTTTTGGGGTTTAGGGTTTATCGGGTGGTTTGTGGGAGCAAACAATAACTTTTTGCCATTTTAGAACTTGCTGACAAATGGCAAAATTTCATAATCCCGATGTTTTTGGCGGTTTAAGATGCCACTTGGAGGGGGGAGGATGAAATAGGCCTATTTTTTGGATTCCTAGAATCCACGTGGCACTACAGGGGGAACTAATAATTTTATAACCCCCTCAACCACCCAAAGAAGGTAACATGTATGTAACATAAAGTGCCTACACACCAAGTGGCCCAACCTGGACAATGTTTTGAAGGCCCCTTACCTGGTATAAACAACGCCCCACAGCTTTCCACAACAATCCGCGTCTCCTTACAGCTAGCCAACATTTTAAACTAATATTTCCACTACTTAGCAGAGAAGAAATGGCGGTCCAGGCCATCATCTCAAAGCTCGGTTCGGAAATGGGCATCGCTAAATTGCACACTGAGGTAGCGCTCTACTCCGACATTTATTTTACTTCTGTTTTCTGCATTCCTTTACAGTCTTATTCATATTTCTGTTATGCAGGTTGTGGAGATGGTGGTCGAAATGCCTACTCCAAAACACGAAAAGAAGGTCCGGAAAGCTCTGGAGAGCATGAGAGGTGTGTACATCGGCCTAATAGTAATCTTTTTCGTAAAGCAGAATAGCTTTAGAAGATTGCATTTCACTTATGTCCTCCATTTCTGTCTCTTTTTTTTGTTTAGGTGTGTATTCAGTGGAGATAAATTATCAAGAACAGAAGGTTACAGTAACTGGCTGTGTGAGTCCAAGCAAGGTACTGAAAGAAGCAAAAAAGGTGTCCAAAAATGCAGAAATGTGGTGCTATCAGTATGGAATCCATCACAACATTTATGCACCATATGAAGACACCATAACTCCTGCTTTCTACCATGTCAGTTCTTCCCCTGTCACCAGCTACTATAGTGGCAGCCATAAACATAAACGTAGCAGCCACAAACATGCCATTTCCTATCACTATTCCAGCCATGGCCACCATAGCTCCAGACATGGCCATGGTCATGGTCAGGTTTTGCCTTATGATCATGACTATGGTTTCCACCATAACAGTAGACCTCCTGTTGATGATGGGATTACTACCATGTTTAGTGATGAAAACCCAAATGCCTGCTCTGTCATGTAGAGACAAAGGAACCTTTTTGCAACATTTTTTGTTTAGCCTCTTTTTTTGCCCTTTGTGCAGTATAGTAGCCCCCATTTTGAGGTCACAGCCATTTTTGCTCCCTTGTTTGGCTGCTCCTTTTGTGGTAACAGCCAATTGTATAAAGTCAGATATTTTGTTATATAATGCATTTGTATATTTGCCTTGTGCCCTTTCTTGAGTATGGTAACATCTCCAGCATGTATACCACAATATCCATAAGGGATGTTGCAACATTTTTGGTTTAGCCTCTTTTTTTTCCCCTTTGTGCAGTCCATTTTGAGGTCTCCGCCATTTTTGCCCCCTTGTTTGGCTGCTCGTTTTCTGGTAACAGCCAATCCAGATATTTTTTTTTTAATAATGCATTTCTATATTTGCCTTAAGCCTTTCTGAGTATGGTAACTCCAGCACTGTACACTACACAATATCGACAAATATGTTGTTTGGAACTAGCACACAGGAATGCAGAATGAATCTGCACAATGTAATGCAATGCAATGCACTTAATATGGAAGATGGGTGTGTGCGATATAAAGTCAGATACCTCTACATGCTGCCCAAAATTGCACCATACAATTATTGAACATTACAAAAATGGTGGGACATATTTTTACTACCTCTTCTATGTTTACACTTTTCCATGGTTGGGTTCATATGGAATCTGCTTTGTAAACTTTGAGGCACGGGCACAACATAATGCATGTCATTAAACTCGATGGATTTGTGCAATTTGGAGTTGAATATCAATAAATACACTTGCTTAAATCACAAAATATGGATTGCACACTTGCTTTGTCTTGAAGGGACTTTGAACAAGGCTAAATTTCCATTTGTAGAGCTTTATAACACACCCCCACCCCGGTTAATGAAACATTGTATAAGACATTGCATTATCTTAGGAAAGGAAAGGATATGATAATGTTCTATTATTTCGTTTGGTATTTGGGGAGGGTATGTCACCGATGGTTGGGCCTAGATTTTGGGTTGGTATTGTATGGAAAATCGTAGAGAAAGCGTATTTTTTAGCTGATTTGAGCTGCTTGTTTGGCGGAGAATTCCAAAAATGGGGTGCTTGTTGGCTTGAGCATTGCAAAAATGGGCTAAACATGGTTCGAGAATAGAAGGCATGCAGGTTTCTTTTTTGAGCAGGCATGGGCATGGATGGGAGGCTTCTATGGCGGATCTTTTGAATTGCTTGGATTCGATCTCAGAATTTGAAGAGATGCAGCCTCCTCATCTTCATATGTCTATAACGAAGAAGAACAGGTGAGGAACAGAGGATGCGCAACCGAGAAGCGGATATTGAACTCTCTGGATTCTTATTGAGAGCTTCGGCAGATGGAGATTGAGAGTGATGATTATTGGGTTCTTTAGCAGTCCGGCAGATGGAGAGTTTCGGCAGATTGAGAGTTTCGGCAGTCCTGCAGATGGAGATAGAGAGTGTGGAAGGCAGGCTTTGCATGTAGAAGGTTTTGCATGTAGAAGGCGTACGTGAAGGCCCGATAGAAGAAGCGGGGAGCTATTGCCAGGCCTGAAAGCGTGATGGGCTCGGCCGCAATTCGCCTGGTTTTTTTTTCCTTCCTTTCTAACCATGTATTGCTTTTGGACCATTGGAAGTGGCGAGGCATTTTAGTGGGACGAAACTTTAATGGCCCTTGATTTAGCATAGAGCCACGGAATATTCAGTGATAGCGGCCGCGGAAATCAAGGATACAAAAAAACCCGATAAGGAATGAATGAATAGTCATAAAATATATGCATATGTGCAGAATGAAGGGTTATTACCTTGCAACATTGACGTTGTGAACATATGGAATGTACAAGGATAAAAAATGCGATAGCATGAGAAATATCAAGGAGCAAAAACCTAAAAGAGCAGCGTGGCCGGACATGGTAGCTGGACATAGTTCCGGGTGTAAGGGCCTCCACGGTAAGGTCAGAACTTAGTCTTGAATTACTTGAATTACTATATAAGGATGCATCTGGCCAACGAACTGGAACAATGGCTGGAATGTAGATTTGTAGGCGCTTACAGTGATTGCACTTGCATGGGTAGAAGAAAAGATGATCTCAATATGGGCACCAGAAAGACGATGCAGGAAGAGAAGAATGGCATGGCCAAAAGATTGAAGGTATTTCAATTTCATAAACCTGCCCTTGTAGCAGCTAGCAGCAACTGGGGCTGGAAATAGCCAGCAACAGAGCATGGCACACACCAAAGCAAAGGACACCATAGATGTGGATCAACAAGCTGATAATCCTGCTCGAACTAACCAGGTTTGGGATCAGGTGAATGTTTTGAAGTTCAGTAACAATGTAGATGGTATCTTATTAGATGTACTGAATCTAAAGAATTATTAAGTTGCAACTGTATTATTGCTGATCTAGGAATAAGTGAAGCTGTAAATATAGCAGATCTACTTAATAGTGTACAAGTTAAGACTTAGAGTAGATCTGGTAGTACTAGCGCAAAATGGATAGTAGCCAGATCTGAATTATAGAGATGGGGCTTATCTACTGGTTAGGGATCTACTTACTGCAGTGCAGATCTGGTAAAATAATAGCCTACTTATCTCTTGTGCAGCCAAATGACCAGCAAATAAAGCATCACAAGAGAAGTTACAATATCTTAACATTCTAGATTTTTAGGAACATAGTCTAGAAGTGTTAAATGATGCCTTTATAACTGTTTGTGGTTTACAAGCAGGGTGAAGGGCCATAAACCCATAAATTCTTATGACACCTGCTACCATGTTCATTAGCAACAGTATTAACGCTTGTTTTTTGTTCGTTGTGGTGAAGGTAACAGGAATTTCTGCTCCCTGCAATATTTACTTATAATTGGTGTATTGTAAGCAAGATTTCTGGATGATATTACAAAAAGAAGCAAATATGTGCAAGAGACAATTATTGTATTCTACATACAGTATATGGTTTGCAATTACAGTTTTTCATTTCAGTGTTGCTTATGAGATAATCATAAATAGAGTTGTCATATACTGTGGCAAGAATTAGAAGGTTAAGAAATACTGAAGTGTAAATATAATTTTTTTTTTTAAATCACAGGGTTAACATGTTGTTGATGGAATATATTATGATTATAAATACATATTTGTGATCAGAAATTTGCTGATAGGACACATGTATATTAATGAGGTTCCAAATCGTAGCATTAGAGGTCTTTTAGATCTTTAAGGCTAAACGTCTAGGATGGTCCCCATAAAGGTCCAAAGTAGATGTAAAATGTTTTTTATTGTGTTCCAACTCATTGGTTTTACCGATGACGATACTGGTCTGTAAATTTCAGGTGTAAATCTGGTTTTTAACTAACTTATGATGATATTGCAGGAAAGCACAAAGCAAAATCTGAGCAAAGAACGGGATGCAAACAACCAATGGATCAAGGAGCTCATGGTGCTCAAATACAATGATCATATTAAATTGAGCCCAAACTATGCAGAACAAATGATCATGCCATGTATAAGGAACAAAGAGACCTACTCCTTTATTTTATTCAAGGAAGTAAATCTGGTGGATGAGGCCAAATCCCCTATAACTTTCTTAGGGTTTAGTGCGTGGTTCAAACTCTACCATTTAATGAAGATGTCCAATTTCGAGTTTGCCAAATGCAAGGAAATTCTGGTAAGCACTTATAATGTTATGGAATCTGTTTTATACATGATGTGTGGAGAATATGTGATGGCTGAAAGGTTTGTGGCTGGAATCATAGCATTAGAAAATGGCTGAAAGGTTTGTGGCTGGAATCATAGCATTAGAAAATGCTAACGATATCATACCACGCTCCTTTAGCAAGGATGAGGACAATGACTCATCTCACAAAGAGGAGACGTGCTATTTTCTGAGAAGGACTTGATTGAGGACGATTTCCAGAATCTTGACAAGAATAACAAAGATGAGGAGAGCACTTACAATGAATTAATCAAGCACTCAGCTGATAAAGTACCACATTTAACTTTGGCCAACTCCTCGTGCTTTCCTACTATTATTGAGCAGACCGTGGAGTGTTATGCTGAGTGGAGAAGCCAGAACTTTGGTGCTCTGGCTCTTATGGATACCAACACATGGATTGCACTTGCTGGTATTAATAAAGGAAGAAATCAAGGCTGCAAACAGTGCAGCACACAAAATGCAGAAATATTTCAACAAGTTTGATGATGATATATCATTTGACATGGCAACATTGGGACTACCTTGCAGCAACGCCAAAAAGGACATATGGCTTTTCCCAATGAAGAAAGAAATGACTTTTATCTAAAAAGGTTTTGGAGAACCTATTGTCCATACTTTAAGTGTAAATGTGAGAAACAAAAGTATGGGAAAAAGAAAAATCATGATGATTCTTGTGGTAGTAGGATTGTATGGTTTGATCAAGCAATTTGGTTTGTGCTGAACTACATGAATGAGATCTTCCTGAATACTACACCTATAGTATAGATGGTATCCATAACAAAATTTCTCAATATCAGTGTCAAACCGATTGTATTTGCTTATATATCATATCTTGAAGTAAGGAAGGTCCTATTTGAAGAACAAACACACAGATATCTTTGTAAAAAATGTTAGGACAGAAATGGGAAAATGGGCGTAGGAGGAGTATGGAGTAGATGAAAACGGGAACAAACTGAATGACATAACAATACAGGTAGCCACAGATATATGTGGGAAGAGAAAAAGATATAGGAAGAATCAGGCTTTCAACGCTTCAGTATGGTACGACGAAGAATGTAGGGAACAGAAAAGGAAAGTCAGAGATCACAAAGGAACAGAAATATACCAGAAGGAAAAATCGCCATACTTGAAACTGTTGAAATAAAAAAGAAATAGAAATTTGCTGCAGCACCAATGGGGGCTAGCGGATATGCTAAAGAAACATCCTAGGAGGTTCTGGAAAGGAATGAAAAAGAGGAAAGAGGGGAATAAAAAGACAGAGAAAACTCATCAGAATGCCAAAAGGATTGATTGGGAACCATATCTCGAAACGTTATACAGGATGAGGGCCGAGCCAATACCAATACCTATACCGTTATAAGGACAGCAGCCATGCTTCAGCAGACATGAAGTAATGATAGCACTACAGAAAATGCCCAATAACAAAGCACCAGACCTATATGGCCTCACTGTAGAACTATTGAAATGCGTCGATACAATGATAGGGACTAAGTCACTGAAATTCAACGCATAGTTCGGACAGGGGTTCCAGATAGATGGACATACAACAAAGTAATACCCCTACACAAGGGAGGAAGTAGGGATGAACCGGAAAATTATAGAAGGATAATGGTAAGCTCTATCTTTGCAAAGTGGTTTGGAAGGTCTTGGCTAATAAATTGAAGTACCGGGCAGAAACAAAAAATTTGAGGGCACATAGGCAAGTGGGTTTCCGGCCTGAGCACTCGACCACAGACCACCTGATCACCCTCTGAATACTAATAGAGCAAAACAAATCACAAGGTAAGAAGATCATATGCTGCTTTGTAGATTTCAAACAGGCATTGACACCATCCCACGAAAAAAGCTGTTACAGAGGTTGATTGAGTGCCAGAGGGCATTATAGATTCCATTGCACGATTATACCACAGAGTGTATGCCAAAATGGAGCAAGAGGGACAGACAATAGACTGTGACACAGGAGTAAAACAAGGGTGTCCATTATCTCCAACACTATTTGGCATTTACATTGATGCCTTATAGGAATTCATAAAAAAAAGACAGGGAGATATGGATGCTCCGACTCTCACTCTAGGAGACACCAGAGTATCCATAATGCTATATGCAGATGACTTGAGCATGATGGCTACTAAGACCAGGGGTATGCACAGATTACTAGGGTTACTAGAAGCCTTCTGCAGTAAGACAGGCATGTCAGTGAACCTAATAAAGACCAAGATAGTCACATTCGGAACCAAGGCTAGACACAAACCCTTCAGGTATATAGTTGCAGAATTGAAGGATACGACACACATGGTACTGACAAATGGTCTAAAGGAGTGGATGCCAGGTTTCAGGCAGCCATAGAAAGCTATTACACCATGAAAAACTTTTGCAACAGGAGCAGAATAATTGATTGGGAGATCAAAAATGCTACCTGTTCAGCGCGGTGGTTGCGTCAATACAATTGTACGGATCAGAGGCATGGGGACCCAGTCTATTAGACAAGAAATGGGAGAAGCATGAAGGTATTTTGAGGCAATGGCACCCACAGGAATTCAAAGTGAGGACGAGCACACCTCTGACAACCATGGTATACGAGACAGGCTAGAGACCAATGGAGATTAGAGCCTGGAAAAAGGACCATCAGATATTTGCTGAGAGAAAATATGGGTGGACATACGGAAAAGCTATCTACAACTGCAATTTAAGAATCGGCTAAATTCCACATTGCTACAGGCGGAGGATAGTTCAGAGAAGTGACAGTATGGACTAGAGAGATGGGGATGAATCTGAGCTATGTACTAAATGAAGGAAAATGGAGTGAAGAATGGGTAGACAGGGCAACACAAGCGTGGCTACAAAAGCACAGTGGCCCGAAAATACTTTGGCTGAGAGAAATATTCAACCCGGATCAACAGATAGGACATCAAATGTATAGGGAAGCCGAATAGTGAAGACAAGAAGGGCCACCTTAGCAAGATTCGGAATGGGCAGTCATGACTTAAGAATTGAGAGAGACAGACGAAGGAAAGTGGAACGGAAGAACCAAATTTGTAGAATCTGTGACACCAGGAGAATAGAGGACGAGAATCACATGCTCAACGAATGTACAACATACGAAGACATAAGAAACAAGTACAGTTCTATAAGTTGGGGACAACTGACGCACACAATTATGGCAAGAGAGGAGACAAAAGTGGATAGACAAAGGGCTTGTGATATGAACCACTGTAAAAGTGAGTGACATTAAAGCCCGCAATGTACACAGCCAAAAGCTAATGATAGCGACGCACCCCCACATGGTCATGATGCCAGATATAAGTGGGGGTGCCGGTATTAATAAAAAACAAGATAAGCCCTCCGAAAAGGTTACAACAAACCAGCATGATGCGCTTGGAGCAATTCCTTTGGGAGAGCTCGCCCATGCTACATCAGTCTGATGGCCTCACAGCACTAGGGACACTAATTGTATTCTATTCTATTATTACTGGACGAGGGGCTGGATTAGGCCCAATTGTCCTTTACGGATCCAAATAAGGCTCTAATATATTTACATAACAGAGCAAACATTAGGATTCTCGTTTCTAGAGTGCGGGCTTGGCTCGTCCTAATGGCCCCGCCAAGCCTTTATCCTAAGAAATGTCCTACAGGGAAACATTACCCCTATCAAAACCTCCATCTTTTCTTTCTCCCGCTTGCTTTCAAAACTACACTTAGTGGATTCGCCAAAAAAAGCACAACATTGTCAAGCGGGTATATGTGCTAAAATTTTCGTTAAAATGCCAGTGCCAAAAATTTGCATTTGGGGATATCTCCTTCACCTTCTTCGGGGTTTTTTTTTTCTTTTTTTCCTTCTTTGGATGATACAGTCTGTTACGCTCACTTTCTGGCACAGGAAGTCCACCTCCATGGAATGTACATCCCATATACCTTTGAGCAGCTTGTGGATTTTGCGCTCGTGTTTTTGTGTCGGCAGTCCCATCTCCATCTCTACAACCTGTACATTATGCACCAAAATGGTGAGCAGATTATGTTGAAATTGATTTATCACACGCTGCATACCTCCACGTATTTTGGTATCCATTTTGCTTTATAAAACAACGTCAGGGCCACTCCCACCAATAGTCAAATGTGCACGCCAGTCCAACCCTCCAGACAGACAGCGTCTGCTTTGCCCCAACAGCCCGTGCCGCCACACGCCTCGTGCAGAGCATAGTCGTCACCCCACAAACAACAGCCATCACCTGCCAAGATGACCAATGTTGCTCCGAGGGTCAATGGGCAACAGGAGCGAAGCCGGAGATGCCACAATGTGGTGGTACGTAGATTCTCGGAGGAAGCAGAAGAGCATCTCATTAAATGCCTCCAGGATTGGATCCTATCCTACATAACTTTTCAAACACCTGTACACATTGGTTCTCAACGTCCTGACCATCCACGTGGTGTCTCATTCACAGTCGTAGAAGCACGAGTGCGAGAAGACATATTGTGTCAGGGCAGACAATTGAAGGGAACACCCATGTACGTTGACCAGGATCTCACCTCGATGCAATAGGAGTCTCGCCGACAAGAATTGGCCTGGGTTAGGAACATCTGTCATCTGGGAGGGGGGCTAGTCTGAGGCAAGATGCAGATCTTTCGACCAGCAAATGCTAAGGTCATAGAGGTGCAACATCATGCTACTGCCAATATCTAGAGCCACATGCTACTCCTGCTACCGCTCCCCTGGCTGCCACATCCCATGCCACCCCCATAGCGCTTCTACTTCTTCAGCTCCCGCCGCCCCTTCTGCTCCAACACCGCATACTATTCTCCCTGCTGTTGCCGCAATTTATCACGCATCTACATCTGACAAATAGGAATTGGGCCTCGATATGGTGTCCTGGAACTAGTGGAGCTTCCCTTAGTAGAAAGGAGATAGTCTCAACTCCATTGCAGCAGATATGGATCTCATTTTTCTTATGGAGACATGGAAACACGCAGGGCATAGGCTGCCAGACCTTCCAGAATATTTGCTTTACTCAGTGTTCAATGAGTGCACAGGCAAGTGGGGACATGGGGAGGGGGGGAGGAGGGGAGGGGGGGAGACTCGCCTGCTACCATCGCACTGCCTTGGGGCAATCAATTTCTCTCACAAGACAGACATGCACAATTGCTACTTGCGGGTGCGCATCCAGCATTGCAGTGACAACCCCCTCTTTGTGGCAATATGCTACTTTCCACATGCTGAGAGAAATTTCTATCACTCATCCAGATGTACATAGGTTGGACTTGATCTATATGATAACATACATCATCACAGACAGTTGGACAAAGTCATGTTGCTTGGAGACTTTAGTGCACGCATAGGAATAGAGTAGGTGATGAAATTTGAACCCTTGACAGAGGATATATTGCAGCTAAGCCCTGCAGAGGCACCTTGGCCGAGGACATCAGATGACAACCATGTCACACGTTATGATAGGCAGTTTCCTTTGCTATGCAGCATTTTTGACTTGGTCATTTGCAATGGGCTTGCACAATGGCCGTCCTCCAGCAAGTGCACTTGAGTGTTGTGGATTATATACTGGTGGGTGAGCGGGATTCGCATCTCATTACCCATTTTGTCATTGGAACAGATAGTCGGGATGAGGAAGTGGACTCCAACCACCAACCCCTTTTCTTGCACATAGATTGGCAGACAACACGTGCGTCCATCAGCACCCCATATGCCGCAGTTGCACCTGGATAATGACCATGCACAGACCTATGCCCAGATGGTTGAGCATGATCTAGAGGGGGTATTGCAGCTTCCCACACTGCAGCATCAGACTGTCTAGTTGATTGAACCAACTTGGTTCAAGTACTTATGATGGTTGCTGAAAACTGCTTTGGGACGGGCCGCTCAAATAGACCCTTGGGAGCTACCACCCTCCCTTACAACCGATGGTTCGATGATGAATGTAAGGAGTCTAAATGCTGGCTTGGATGAGTCACTGATGCTGCTTTCCGCTCGCATGCCATCAACCAATACCAGCCTTCCTCAAGGGCAAGAAAACTAGATATATTGCAGAACACCAACTATAGATTTTCTATCTCTTGGAACACAACCCCAACACATTCTGGAGAAGGGTGTTGAACAAGCCTTTGTAACCGGCACGGAACATCACCTCAGACTAGTGGCTGCAATACTTGCAGCGGCTTTATGATCCACTGGAGGGTCGAGTGGCAATACCCCAATGGATGGGTCCAGCTCTAATCATTACGGATGCAGGTGTAACATTGGGCTTACAGCGCCTCTTTAATGGCAAGGCAGCATATTTGGATGGCATGCAAGCAAAGCTGCTAAAATGGGTTGGACCTCTAATGGTGCCTATTCTGACGGCATTATGCAATAGAGCATTGCAAGAAGGCTTCCCCCATAGTGGACCTCTACCAGAGTTGTTCCCATATACAAGGCAGGTGACCCTCACTGCCCAGCCAATTATTGCACCATCATGGTCAGCTACCTCTTTGCAAAACTATTGGCTGGAATTCCTTGAGCAACAG
Source organism: Isoetes taiwanensis (assembly GCA_021234155.1). Taxonomy (NCBI): domain Eukaryota; kingdom Viridiplantae; phylum Streptophyta; class Lycopodiopsida; order Isoetales; family Isoetaceae; genus Isoetes; species Isoetes taiwanensis. The sequence continues at coordinate 5,609,657 of JAJEKV010000066.1, read as the reverse complement.
CTAACGATGTAGACAGAGAAAGCAGAGGTGCGTGCTCTATAGGATTTCGGCCCAAACATTCCACCATCGACCATATGTTCACTCTAAAATACTGATTGGGGGTAGCAGGAACCACCGGCTATACTGTTGTTTCTTGGACTTTGCAAAAGCTTTTGACACTGTGTCTCGGGACAAGTTGTGGGACAGATTGGGGCATCTAGGGATTTCTATTGACTTACAGAATATAATATATAGGTTATATAAGGCATGCTCAAACCATATAGAACCATCAGCACAACCTGTCATCAGTCGTATTGGAGTACGCCAAGGTTGCCCCCTCTCCCCGATTCTCTTTGGCCTATATATTTATCAATTGGAAGATTGGCTTGCTAACTATGGGGGAGCAGGTGCGCTCAGCTCATGCACCACATCATTCGGCAACTCGACAACATGGACCTCATGGCCTACACTACAGACGATAATGCAGCATCACCTGGATGCTCTAGACACTTTCTGTCAATTCATTAGCATGCGGGTTGACTTGGCCAAAACTAGGGTGCTGCTAGTTTCATCTGCACACCAGGCAAGACCCCCCTTCTTCACTTACCAAGGCTAGAATATGGATGTGGCTCTGGCCTACAAGTATTTGGGAATTGAGGTTCCTACTACCACATACTGGGATGCCTCCATCAGGTTACTTGTCACAGCAGGCTGGAAGGCATTATATGCCATGTAGAACAACTATCACAAGGTAGAGGTGCATGCCCAAAGTCACCAGTTGCACCTGTTCAGGACTCTAGTTGAGCCTCTCCTCCTATACAGGCAGAGGTGAGGGATCCCCCACTTGGAATGACCTGTAACATGTACAGAAGGCCATCTTAGTATGAGGACTTGGGGTAAAGTCCACAATACCATATCAGATCCTACTACATGAGACATGTTCCTTGCTCTTTAGAGGGTTGTTACTTTCAGAAGGTAGTTGGCATGGATGATGCTCGTTTGTCCAATCTTGCTTTAGCTATGCACCTACTGGAAGGATAAACAAGTTCTGTGGTTCTCCTAATGGAATGTACAGGCACATAGGTGTATGCAGGTACAAATAGACCGGTCAAGAACAGTTGAGACCGTACCTTGATGCTTGCTTCCTTAGCAAACTCTGGGATGTAGATGCTCTGGCACATATCAAGATGGCACGATATTAGATTTTTCAATTTGTTTCGAAATTATAGTTCATTTGTGCTTTGGTGGCATCACTCTGCATCTAGATATAGTCACTTGGAACTATGTTTAAGGACAGGAAAGAAACATGATGAGTTTCATAATCTTTTGATGTTAAAGCCCCCCAGGTATGCACCCATATAGACTAGGAATAAGAATTTATTCAATGCACCAACGACTATAAAAAAGAACCATGATTCTCTAAACATTGCTATCATGTATATTGTTCCTTGTAGATATAAGCATAACGATATAGACTGGAGTAATTGTGTAAGCTCTTAAGGTTAGTTAAGAGCCAAAATTGTCATCCGTTGGTATTAAAATTCAACAATAAGCATAAAAATTGCTGAAGCGACAGATAATCTATGCAATGGATGTGTGGTATAAGACCATAAGTAATGCCAAATAAAGTCCTTGAATGTGTATCTCATCTGTCACACTAGTGAGATGTGTCTAGTGAAACTCCCATTGCAATATTCAATGGGGTTGTTGACCGTGTGGCATTTGATGAATAATCCAGTTTTATTGCTTTTTACAAGAATGAGAGTCAACATTCAACTGTACAGGCTTGAGGAGGCACTTCCAAATTTGCTCTGGACAAGAATAAATTGAGATATAAATGATTAAGTACAAGTGGGAACTATTGCAGACATACAATTTGTATCAAAAAGGCCAGATTCGTCAAAAAGTGTGAATCCTTGAACTAGACTCTGCACATCTAAAACCTAGATCACTGGCATAACATACTTCAGCCTTGATATTAGCTTCTCATTCATAACACGTCTTAGACTGAATGTTCTAGTTCAAGAAAATTTCGATGCATCAACAATGCATTTTGTACCATGGCTATCTGTTTTTTTGTTGGTATTTAGAGATGTCTATGATATGATCTCCTTGTGCAATAATTTATTACGAAGGTTTTTGAAGAAAGATTTTGAGGTTCCATTTTGTTGTGGTCTCTAACATTTCACAGTCCTCCTAGTCTTCCTGCAATAAGACTCTAATTTATTTTAAGTGTGCACCTCCCAGTCCTCTTGGAATAGGACTTTAACTTTGATGGCCCTCTATTTCCTTAGAAGCCTTTTATAGAGTGTGCAATCTAAAGTGAAAGCCACTAAAAATATGAAGTGCTTTCTATGCTTCCTTAATACTGGCCCTATCACTATCACTAAATCCTGGCCCTTTGGGACCAACCTAGAATATATTATCTAAGGCTAGCCATCATGATGGGAACCCTAGATCGGGAATACCAACAGTATAATATACGTCCAAAAGAAATAAACTTATGGATTCAATATATAATGGTCAAGGTAGTTTTCACATCAAAAATTAAAAATCTCTAACAACTATAATAGTATCCATCCTTATCAAACGGTACAAATACATTAATGATACTACTTGTAATGAATAAATAGCTAACATCAGTTTCATTCCAACAAAATCAATTCGCATAAGCTCCTTGGAAATCGAACCCAAGCATGGCCGGCGAGCTTGAAAAATGGAACTATACCTGATGCCTTTGCTTGGTGCTCCAGGAATCCACCTCTCCAGAATCGAATGCCACCTGCAAATTCACACGAATTCCATGCAGTCCACATCTCATTCCCATCCCCAAACTCAACCAATTTTGTCATTCTCATCTCCATCCTCGAGTGGATTTTTCCCAGGTCATTAATATCACATTCACAATATTAAAAACACATGAGTTCTTTTTTTGTCATAGCAACAAGCGAATTTGTGGTGGCGTCATCATCTCACCACCGCATGCTCAAAACATCACAACATTGTGATAGCAAAAGAAGTTAGAGTTTCCAGCTCAATTCAGATGGCCATTCATGCGCAAGTGCTACACATATCATACCTTTTCATGTTTCTATGCATCACAACCCTAGATCCACTAAGAGTACACCAACATTGGTATGATCTATGCATCTCATAGACTAGTAAATGTTACGAATTGGTGGGGAAACCCCGAGAAACAAGTGGTTCCACAGGAATAGGGTCAAGCAAAGCAACTTAGAAGGACTAAAGGCAACTCTAGATGGTCATTAAGATTTTTTTTTTTTTTTTTTTTTTTTTTTTTGGGAAGGACAACAGACCTTATTGAAAATCCATGACAAAAAACAGATATAAATGCACAAGCGAGATTAAAATCTCAGCATGATCCACTGAATAGAACCACCAGCCTATGCATAAGACAACACATTCAAATAAATCTCAAACAGCAATTCTCACTTGGTAGGAGCAAGTGAAGAGCAATGATATGCCTTAGCAATTCTATCGTGCACCCTGAAGGACAGCACAAGATGCGATGGGATGTTTGATAATGATGGCCCATTAGGGCGGATTTGGGGTCTCAAAATGGCCCATATCTTGGATGCCAGAATTCCACGTCATGTTTCTCGCGACCAATGATGTTTGCGCATTTTTTTCCAAAGTCAGTATCAGTTGGCAAGTAGAAAGAAGAAGAAGAAGAAGAAGAGATTTTAACGTCACGCCACAAGGCAGCATCCTATCGGACATGTGACACTTTACAACACACCCAGATGGGTCCTGCCCCCACCACTTTACATTGCTGAAGAGGAGCAGGCTTACTTGGCATCCACATGGCGAAATTTCATAGGACATGTTTGTGCATTCATTGCAACCACATTAATGGCCCGCATTTTTCGAAAATCGTATCGCGGACCAAAATAATGGCTACTTTTCCCGCCTACTGTGCACATGCCCACATGCACCAGCCACCTTATCAAATTTTGGCACCAAGATTTCCATTGTTCACATTAGCGCCGCTACGTGCATCCTCTCTGCCTTCGCTCTTCATTTGGAATCCAAGTCTCTAATAGTGTCTGTGTTTTTGCGGGGCGAGCATAGAGTTAAGCAAGAATGGTGAGGCGATGTGCGGACAAGCAAACGTACGTTACATGCCATGTTTTTACTACCCAAATTTTCATTCTGAAGTTTTCCTAATTTTCAGCTCTTCCCATTCATCTATTGCTCCCTGCCATTCATTCTTACAATTCAACGACCGATCGATCTGACGGTGGAAGGATATCTATCCATAGGCTCGTGGGTGAGAATGCTATCCTTAACGAAGGGTGACTATGGAGTTACATCGCCGGAGCGACATTCATACGCAATGAATAGGTAGAACTATAGGGTTCAAAATAAATGCTATGGATAGTATATTGCAAAAAAAAAGGGAAGGGAGGGGGGAAGGATTTGAAGAGGAGGATATTTGCAAATTTGCACCCTCAATAATACATGGATCACACCATGTGAAAATGCATATGCACTTTGTAAATGTGTAGTGAGATTTCGCGTCATGTGATCCTTGCTTCTTTTTTCTTCCCTCTTCTTGATTTATATTCACTTACTGAATCAAATATTTTTCTTTGGGCTATATTTATCAGATGTCGGGGATTTGAGACTAGGGAAAAGCATTACTAGCATCGTTGTTGTCTAACATATGGACATAAGAGACATGCTTTTCCAAGATATACATTCAGGGCAATGTGCATCTAGTTTTACGTTGTAAAGTTGTGGGAGCCGAGCTTGAAAGTCGTCCCATGACCTCTTTTAAGCGAATTGTGCAAGCCTTATGAGAATGGTGTCCTTGCAATGAAGAAATGTTTGATAAGACGTGCATCCAGGGTTGTTGAAAAAATGAGTTACAAAATATTTGCTCCATTAGAGGTGTTTACTAATGCCACGACACAAAAAGCTCCAAAGATATATTGTATAGAATGTCGCTTTCATGAGCCTTTGGATCGCTTAACTCAAAAGTGTCACATATGGAAACATTGTTAGGTTTGATAAAATAACATAAAAATCTTATTTAATAAAGCTTTGGTTGTTGGTAAAGTGTTGGCTTATTGATTAAGTGTTTGTATTTTGCTTTGGGACCCTCTTTGAAAAAAAAGTTTAGTTCATAAAACATAATATAACTTGAATGATACATATTTTATATGCAAATGGGAGACTATTGATGAGGGACTTGGTGTTATTATTTATTGACAACAAACAAAGTGGATCACACCATGCTAATTTAGTATATTCCAACCTTTTAGCTTATACAAAATTAAGCTTGGTGTGATCTTTTGGAAAAAAGATGACTTCCTATAGTAAAATTACTTTGATTATCTTTTAATAAAAGAAATATATATGTGTCTTATTTGAAGTTAAGTGTGGATATGTGACGTGCTCATTTATTGATAAAGTGTTTGCTTTTGAAAAAGGCTAATAACTTTATGTACTACTAGAGTTGGTAAAGTATTTTAGATGCAAATAGGATGCTTGATGTGATCCTTCTTAAAAAAAATATGCTCTTTGAAAAGGACTAATAACTTTATGCACTTAGGGTGGTAAAGCATTAAATGAGAAGGGGTACTTGTGTTTAATTTTAATTTGACAACAAATAAGAAAGTGGATCACACGATGCGAATTTAGTGTGTTCCATTTTTGTTGCATATGTACTATTCGCTTGGTGTGATCCTTCTTGAAAAATAATATGCTCTTTGAAAAGGGATAATGACTTATGTACTTAAGAGTGGTAAAGCATTTTAGATACAAATAGAAATGAGTACTTGTGTTTAATTTTAATTTGACAACAAATAAGAAAGTGGATCACACCATGCGAATTTAGTGTGTCCCTTTTTTTTTGCATATGTATTATTCGCTTGGTGTGATCCATCTTGAAAAAAAATAGCTTTCAAGTAAAAGGAAAGAAATAAATATCATATCTAAAGTGTAAAGTGTTAGTATGTAAAGTGTTGGTTTATTAAAATACTATTTGTTTACGCTAAGTTGTAAGTTCAATATTTGTGTTTCTATTTACTTTTTTACACAAGGATCACACCAGGCGAATTTCTTATATGCAATTACTTCTGCGCATGAAGATTTCGCATCATATGATCCTCTTTAAACAAGGATGGCTTTGACCTTCAATGTTCATAAATTTTATGAATGTTTGCATATAAGAATGTCACATATCATATTTTCTTAAAAAATGGTCATCAAATGGATAACTAGTCAAAGAGTTCTTCTACTACTTAAAGAGTTTCAAGACTCATTTTTGCTATAATTTAAATAGCAATAGATTTTTAAAGGAATCTATTGTGAAAAGTAGTCAAAGACTTCTTGTATTAGAGGTATCTAAACACAAACACCATAACCTTTGTACTTCAAGGATGATATAAACCCTTCGCATTGCAAAGTATAATGTCATTTATTAGCATCTTCACGGACATTTCCCCTTCCTTATCGGAAGCAGCTCATCTCAAGGAACGTATTCGATTAGAATGCCTTCATCCTCTCTCAATCTCTTACAATATCCCAGAGGCCGTGCGGAGTTACCGTCACCATAAAATCGGACTAAACTTGAAACGTCCCAAATGGCGGTTTCTTTGCCACTCAACGGATCCAATGGATATAAACGCCATCCTGCCCAAATGTCGACACTTTTTGAGCCTACAAGGCGCTTGACATGTCGAGGTCTAAGTTCTTATTTTTTAGACCTCCTTTTTTGCGATTGAAGACCGGGAGCATATTAAATGAGTCGGTTGGATCCTTATCCACACATCATTTGGAGCTTCCATACTGCGTGGATGTGACGGCCAAAAATGAAGGTGTACAATTTGTATGCCCCAAATAATTAAGCCGTGTGCCGAGCGTCCGTACTAACCTCGTTTTTGAAATTTGCAACGTGCATATGGAAATCGAAAAGTCCATTCTCCTACAATCCATGCTTTTATACATTAAGCAAATTCAAATTTCGAATTGTAGGGGTGGGAAGCCTATATTGGGATGAAGTAAAGATCCCGTTAATCTTTGGGTTCACATGGATCTAACTGCTGGCTACCGGCTTAAACCCTGAACTTGGGCCTGAGGCAAAAAAATTCAGCCCGTTTTGAAAAATCAGCCCTCGCAAAGATCCAATTTATGTAGCTGATCAAATAATTGAATTTTTAATCGGTCTTGACTCGGCTAGAACTTCGGTGGAGGGCCTAAACTTCTCCATGTGAACCACCCATAAAATAGCGAAATTGCAAAGCAGCCCTCGAAATGAAAGTTCGATACAAAGCTTCAACCTACACATTCAAATTTTGAAATGTGGAAGGCGGGAAGCTTGTATGGCCATGGCCTCTAAATGAAATAGCGCAAGAATCGGTGACGCGCACGCTTGGTATCTGACAAACCAAGAGACACGTGTTGCATCAGTCTGTCTGACAACCAACAGAATTAAATACATATGGCGCCATGAATGCGCGATCCCCCTTATTCCGGGAGAATATTCCAAGTAAATCTGTAATGATGAGATTTTGGTATCCTAGGTGGCATGGGAAAAAAGGAGCAGAAATATGACGTGGAATGGCTGATAGGAGGCCATTTTGAGACCCCAAATCTGCCCTAATGTGACTAACAGACGACCTTCTTTCACCGGCATCCATGCAAGTGTACCAAAGGTCTGTGTAGCAGTTTATGTTGCTCATTGTATCAGTCAATTACCCCACAAAAACAGACAATCTGCCATACAGACCATTTATTCAACAACTCCCAGAAGGATCAAGTGGGTCAGGAGAGGACACAGTAAACCAGGCACTACTCTTGTACCAATAGGGTTCACTGGCCGGGCAATTTTGACCACTTCAAGAGTTACAGTACCTTGTTCCTTAGGGAACCCATTTGCAAGCAAGAGCCATGAATACAAACAATCCATGTTAAAAACTAACAAGGCAATCCATGCTAAAAACTAACAATGCAGAAAATAGCACAAGGATTCCACATCTCGAAGCAAAATTCGTTGCATCCCTTATTACTCTGGGGAGGGAATCCGGCATCCTGAACAAAGAGTAGCAAGTTACAACAAAGCAAGGCAAGGAGCAACAATGCAAGTTTGGCTAGACCAGCAGACTTCAACAACAGAACAAAAATAAACCACATTTGACCTACAAATTTAAGATAAGGACATACCAAGATAGAATATCCATACATCCAGACATGCATGCCAAGATTCAGCCAAACCAGCGCCTCGCTTACCAAATAGGAACTCCAAGAATCTTGCTGCCTATCCAGCCAAAATACCAACAGTACAAAAATGCCTTAACCCTTGCCATACACAATGGCTTACCATCTACAAAAACCAAAAACAACAATTCCCACTACCATACAGTTTTAAACCAATGCAAACCAATTCGTTAGATCCTTGCGAGCCACATTTTGATGTAAAGTTATATTTTGATTCATTTCACTCCTACTATGCCCTCTAAACATTTGTATTGCTTTCATTTTTAAACACTACATTGATGGTACTTATGCTTTTATCTATTTTGGTCATATGTTATTCCTATATTATCGATTTGTGGTGCCATTCAAAGTTTCCATTTCATTCTTAACAATTTCTATTGTATCAATAAAACAAAGAGTACTTGGCTTGCAAGCAAGAGGTCTTGGGTTCGATCCCCAGCCTGTCCGCCCAATCATAGAAAGCTCATTTCTCAACTTGGTGCAAGCAAGAGGTCTTGGGTTCGATCCCCAGCCTGTCCGTCCAATCATGGAAAGCTCATTTCTCAACAGGTATGGAGATGGAGATGGATGGATCGGAAAGATGTTAAGAAAAGAGAGAAAGATGAGAGCAAAGGAATTGAGAGAGTGAGTGTCCAAGGTAGGGAGGATCCAAGCAAAGGCAAGTTCCACGAGCGCAAGAATTTGAATGGAATCAAACAATTGCTAAACGGATTTGAAGGGGTCAGATGTGCTTGAAACGGGTCGATCTCAAAAGCTCCTCCTGGTACTCCCATTTCCTGTAACAGTGTTTTGCGTGTTTAGCAGGGTTGCCTAACCCCCCCTGCCCGATTTCCTGCATTCCTAGCTATGCCACGTGTCGTGTCACGTAGGCCAAATTGATTTTAGCCGTTAGATCTGTCTATTTTTGCATCTAGGGTTAGGAAAATTAGAAAGTAAAGAAAATTCCAGTTAGCATGGTCTTCCGGAGATGCCCGCGACGGCAATCCGTCGTCGTATCTCGGCCTCATGGCCATCAGTGTCTTAGACCTTCCTTGAAGGATCTGGCCATCGCTACAAACGGCTTCAGCTCCAAATGCGTTCTTGGCGCCATGCTTACTCACCACGCTATACCGGAATGCAGTAAGTCCCTGTATTCTATAGGAAGAAAAGATGCCAGAGTTCTTGTTTCTAATTTCTTAGTCAGAGGGCAAGGAAAAGTCTATAAAAATTTTCGGTCGTTGGGTGTATACTCTCAGCTTTGGGTCTGTGAAGTCTATATACTGACTCAAATCAAAGCAAAGCAGATTACTACTTAACTTTTAATCTTAACTATGGCTAGCAAGATATATTGAGCGCATCAATTTGATAAACTCCAACCAATTAAATATTCATGACCATGCAAAGAAGCAAATACAAAGTTTAAATCAATACTGTAGCTTGTCACTGTAACTTTGCTGACCATGTGAATTCGACTCCTTCCACCTTCAAATACATCAACGATGCTGTCACGGCTATAATCATAACAGTTCAAAGTCCTTACAGGTCGGTCCGTTCATTTGTTAAACGATGCTCAGGTGCTCACAACAGACCGATTTCGTTACTGTACATATTTTCATTTTTCACCAGCTTATTTTTAGTTAGCATTGTTTCCAATCACAGCCTTACCCTTGAACGTTGTCACTTGGTAGTTAATCCACATATGTGTATATGCTTCTGACCATTATGAGCCAACCAATTCTTATCATCAACAAACACTTATTATAACATGAATCCTTAACAGGGTCCGATGGAGAAGGCAGATTTAGGAGATCTCAGAGTGTGGCTGCCAGATTACCTCATGCCAAAGTTTCCTACAGGTGTGATTCACAATCATTTGCCAGAGTACTCTACCAAAAGTGAAGGGCATTATATAGCTGTTGAAAAACTACATTATCTGTCACGTTTTGATTTGAAGGTTCAAAAAGCTGCTTGTTTTTCGACTCATGATTTAGGAAGCTCCCTATTCTATTCTAACTATGCCAAATAGACAGGTCAAACTCCTTTCTGGAGCCAACACTCCATTCAGGAGCTGAAAGGAAATTAAGGGATTTCGGCAGATGCAGACACATGTTCTTAGAGGTAAGCCTTCTTTCTTAGAGGTAAACTTGATTTGCCACATTGCTATGTTCAAAATTAGTAGAGAAATTCCACGCTTGAGGAATACATCATACATCCTAACTGTGGCATTTTAGCATTCTATTCTGCTAATACAGGGTTGTTCCATATGCTAAACTGGCAGATGCTTAACCTCTTCTTCTTTTTTGTTTGCCGTATGCTTATATGGCATAGTTAAACTAAGTCTTCTCGCTGCCACTGCTTCAAGAAGCAAATTTTGTACCTCTCGAGATGTCCAAGTCACACCTTCTGTGTTTGTGCAGTGGTAAATAATATGAATGTATCTTCTACTCCTTTCATAAGAAAGATAATTATAACATTTTCTGTGATGCTTCCTCCAGCTCCTATTAGATCTTCCCCGAACTTTGAGATATACTCTACTGTGCAACAGTAGAACATTCAGTAAGTGTTAGCTGATCCACTTGCCCTTTGACAAATACTGAAGTGTACATGAACCTTTCAGATATTTACATACTTCAGCAAAGGCTTTGAAAGAACCAAGTTGCCTTCAAACTCACTAGATTGACAACAGCCTTCAAGAGAACACGGACTTTGTCATTTGTAGCATTTCAAACTGTTTTCTTCAGATATGTAAGACCAATGTAAACCACAAAGAATTCCATCCATGGATAATTCAAACCATTCAACACTGGATTAGCAGCCGCAATAATATGGATTTTGGATTGCGTGAACTTCTATCTGGACATACGGCATTTATTTTGATGACATTTATCTTGACGTAGGATTATTGTATTTATGGTATGCTATTGATGGTTGAGGCTCTTGAGGATTCCAGTGCAGCCTAATATGACCTCTATGCTGCCTTTAATAAGTTGAAGATAATGTGGTTATTATAAGCATTATATGCAAGTAACATTATTATCCAAGTGCATGTTCGTTGTTGGGTCTTTGTGTTCTTGATGTAATGATTGCTTATAACAAGGTTGTCAAAAGCTCCAGCTTCCTGATACGAAGTTACTGCAGGTGTTGTAATTGTGTCAAACACCTTGTTTTAGTGGATGCTTGCAGGGGTACACACATGTTTCAAAAGGTGGATTTGCTGGTAAGCTAGTGCTGTCTCCATTATGTTGCTTGAATGAAGGCCAATTTGCATCGATAATTATCATTATTCACAGATTCTAGGCATAATTGAGAATATGAGCTACTTTAGATGCCCAAAATGTGGAGATGTGGTGCATATATTTGGGCATGTTGCTGATTAAGCAGACAAAAAAACCATCCTAAACAGAGTACACACTAAATAGATATTGACATGGTTTAGCAAAAATAACTAATGCTTCCAGAGTAATTGGCATTGATTCCAATTCCACCAAGTTAACAAGGGTTTTTATTCAACACTCTCATCCTCTGCTGCAAAATAAAGATCATTGCTTGCACGTCTCGTTCACATTTGTTTCACAGCCAAAGCTCTCAGACCAACAGATTTATGTAAACCCAAAAGAACTGGATAAGCCAGTTGAATAGCTCAGATTCATGAAGATCAAATCAGTATACCATTATAACAATGACTTTCCCTCAGTGCCACAACAGGCTAACTGATGGAAGAACCCTGCCTTATTTTGTAAAGCATCAGAGATGAGCTGGATTTTTTACCCTGTTTCTCAAATTGACAAATACATAAGCCATATGTACATCCAACCAAGCATGGTGGTTTGCAATTTGTTAGTTGAAGGTTGTGGATGTTGTCACTAAATGCCTATGTTAATATCTCATGCCATCTATTGCAGAAAACTATAATAGGTCCACACCTATACAGGCCACTAAAGCTGCGTGAAGTTGCTCATGAAACAAAGCATCATAGGAACAGAAAGGTCGATATATATGTCAAATCTGTGATGATACAATTCTTGTTGCAGTTGGATCAACTTGGAAATTCAAGAGAGGATGTCTATACCCAAGGTCACGGGTTCAACGCCTCGTTGTGAAAGTGGCCATGCAATGTAAAGTTGGTGGGGGAAGGACCCACTTCAGCAATGTAAAGTGGTGGGGGCAGGACCCATCTGGGTGTGTTGTAAAGTGTCACATGTCCGATAGGACGCTGCCTTGTGGCGTGACGTTAAAATCTCTTCTTCTTCTTCTTCTTCTTCTTCTTCTTCTCTTGAAACAGTATAAAGTTTACAAACAATATAAAGTTTGAAGTTTTATAGTTCGCCAAACTACATCCTACCAGCCCCCAAACCATCCCTGCCAAATCTAGAAGCATTGCAACAGTCTTTTCTCCACATAATTTCAAATATAATTTATGTCCTTTGGTGCTACTGAAATTAAAAAGTTGGATTTTCTATAAGAATAGTGACTAACATTTTGAAATATTATAACAAATGTTGCCTTTTTTTTATGCTTAGTTATGCTTTTACACACTAAATTGTTTCACATATAGTACCATGTCAAATTTGTCTTCACTCCATTTACTACAAATGCTCTCCTCTCCCTTCCTCTTACAAAAAGTTATATGTCTTAAATATTATAGGGTAATTAATGCACATAAATTTACATTATGTTCTATGTATTCCTACCGTGATATTAGATTTTTAAGTAATTTTTTGAATAGTCTCCTTTTTACTACCTACAATGTTCATAACCTATTCAAATGCTCCCATTTGTTCTTTGAATTGCAACTCCTAGATCATTTGAACATTCCTCCTACTCTCTATCACTAGGATCTCCCTATTTTTCATCTTTCTTCCTCTATCCAATCCTTTACCCCAACCCTGCATTTCTGCTAGTTGATGTTAGCAATAACAACAGACTTTCAGGATGTTTTATTTAACGTGTTCGGAGATGAGCCTCTTTTTCTCTTAACGGATAATTTAGGTCCTTCACCCATTACTCGGCAAATTCTGCAAGCACTAGTTTTGGGGGTCGAATTCCGTCCAGCATTGGAGCTCAATCTGCTCCATACCATGTCTTCCTTCAAGTTGATCAGATGACCAATAGTTTTTCATTGAGCGTGTGCATGTCGTCACAGGCTTCAGAACAAGAATTACATTTTCTTTCTAAAACACTCAATTTTGCAGTTTTTGAAAATGAGCTTAAATGGAAATGAACGAACAGAGGCCAATATAACTACATGGACGTTGATGCACTATGTTGATGCACGATGCATATGGACCCATATCAAGACACCTGTTCTAAGGGGCAGTGCAGAGCACCTTATTTTCCTTTCTTTGTTCCCCCTTTTCTTTTTTTGCATTGTTGGAGTTCTATTGGATCCCACTAATACCTAGAAAACTAAATCTACCTTTTGGAGGGGGTTCTAATGCAGTTGTTTTTTCCATACTAAACCGCCTATAGCAAAAGTTTGGCCAATGCTCCTCTTTTGATATACTTTCAAAATGTAACATGGCAAACGGTTACCTGAATAATGGAAAAGCAGGAATGGAAAGAACAATCAACAACATATTAAGAACTGCACTTTCCCCCGTAAGTATAGATTAGTATCACATCGCCATAAAAGATCAAAAGCTGCCCAAGGCATTAAGAATGGAGCTTATAAAGTCATGTGTCTAGCAAAGCATGAAATCGCCTGCCAATGACGTATTTGAACATCTATGCCGAACTTTCTAAGCTCTACATCTGCCTCAATTACCTCACTGATATTATATTACAGGCTTCTTCTTGTTCCTAAAGAAGAAGGTAATTTACATTTCTCATCGTCGATTTGGACAATCTGTTGATCGATGTCCTGGCTGACCACATGTGAAGCACGTCCCAGCGAAACTCCTGCAAGCATGATTGTTAGTAATATCACATGGGCCTATCTGCTCCTGAAGAACTAGCTTTCACCTGCTTCCAGATCCTCCGCTTGATGATCTTTCGTAGCCTCCATAACTTCCAGCTGATTTTTCATAGCTTCCTGATCTGCTATAGCCTGAGCTACTGCCATAACCACCAGAACCACCATATCCGCCAGATCCGCCTCCATATCCACCATCAGATGCACCTGATCTACTATAGCCTAAGCTACTGCCATAACCACCAGAACCACCATATCTGCCAGATCCACCTCCATAGCCACCATCAGATGCACCATATCTGCTAGATCTACCAGCAGAAGAGCTTCTGAATCTTCCACCTCTTCCACCTGATTCTCTTCCTTCAGAACTACTCCTCAAGCTCTCTTCCAACCTAGGAAGCTATTAATACAATTTTATAACCAACATGAATATTTCGTTGGTGAACTCAAAGCAAATAGATATAAAAGTTAAGAAAACCGACCTGTTTTATAATGTCAACCTTGTCACCAGGAGGGGTGGGCTTTGAGAGGAGTTCTTTTGCAACATCCTCAGGTAGGTCAAATACAGCCCCATCAACCTAATTAACAAATTTAAAATCCATATCAAAGTTCAGAATCCTCCACAACAAGATGTCAAGAACCATCTTCACTGGGACATGTAAATTAAATAACATTGCTAAGTAAACAATTTACACATGCATTGCAGAATGAAACTGACAGTACTTACAGTTTGACTATCTATTATATAAACCTTGCCCAGGTGATCAGCAGCAGACTGATAGATGTCGCTTATAGCGCCGAGAACATTCCGGGCAGAAAATCCAAAACCCCTTGCTGGGGACCTGGTAAATTGTAAGGTCATGTAACCCTGCTTACAGTACCAAGCAACAGTTATAACAAAATTACGGGAAAATAAAATGGGATTCATGAGACCTTGTTGGATAGATACTCACTGTTTCATGTGTGATAAGGGATCGGCAAGCAGGAGGTTGGCTATATCCACTCATGTGTGCGATTGCAGCTGCAAATGCACCTACACCTTGTTGTTGCAATATCTTTTCAGCAACAGGAAGAAATACTTCCTTCAATTCTGGATGAACCTTTTGCAATAATGAAGCTGCTTGCAAGGACGAAGCATTTAACACATCCTCCACATGAGGAGGACCAATATCAGAGAACCTGCAGCCAACCTCCCGCTCTATTACTTTCACATTCCGTCTCTGCTGATCAGTATACATGAGTATAGTTGCACCCTCTTTCCCAGCACGGCCAGTTCGGCCAGACCGGTGGACAAATGTTTCTGGATCATTTGGAAGATCATAATGTATAACCTAATAATGGCAAAGCAAGTAGAAAGTGAACTGTTAAACATATAAATTGTCTATTTGACAGAGGGTTCAAATAGAGCTGCGACTTACTAGATCAACATTTGGAATATCGAGCCCCCGTGATGCAACATCAGTTGCAACCAGCACTGCAAATGTTCCTTCACGGAATGCATTCAAAGTCTTCTCCCTCTGCAACTGCGCTATATCTCCATGCAGAGCTCCACAACCTAGTGATTTGCTCATTGCCAAGGAAACATCTTCGGCATCTCTTTTTGTCTGGGTGAATACAATTGTTTTACCTCCACGTGCATAGACCTGAGGTAAAACATGCATTGTGTCAACAGCTGGTTTAAGGGAAAAAACACCTCATTGCTCAGAAAACACTAAACAAAGTTCCACACAACATTGCATAATGACCCTCCAAAATACTTAAGTCAGAAGCATTCATTTACAGGAAACCTTATTACTGATACCATTTGTTGGAAATAATACTTCAGCAAAAGATCAAGTACCGAAATAACGTCATTCAAAATTGCGCGCTTTGCTGAATGTGTAGTTAGCATTCCGTACATCTTGATGCCCTCTGCAAGCTTCTCATCCGACTCTCCAACCTAACAAAAAATCAAAGTTGCATACAATGTTCAGAGATTACAAAAGACCAGAATAGCTAGAGGGCATGACAAAGATAATACTCACCAGATCAATTGTAAGTGGCCGATTCAGATATTTTTTTGAGATCCTCTGAACCCATGCTGGCATAGTTGCAGAGAACAACATGTTCTGCCGCTGCTGTGGCAATTGCTCCATTATCTTTTCAACATCTTCTTCAAACCCGACAGCAAGCATCTGGTCAGCTTCATCCAAAACTACATACTGAACAGTCTTTAAATCAAGTGATCCTCTTTCAATCAGATCAATTATACGGCCAGGAGTACCAACAGCCACATCAACACCACGACTTAGTAGCCTTTGCTGAGACATTATAGGTACACCTCCATATACGCACACAGTTGAAAGACTGGGGGCAGCAGTCATGAACTCCTTTTCGACCTGCTTAGCCAGCTCCCGTGTAGGTGCCAAAACTAAAGCAGAAGGTCCCTTTGTTAGCTTCCTGCAAGAATGCCATGCAGGAAAATGTGGGTCCTTGATCCAACAGAAAACAATATTATGCATAAAACTAATAATAACTTTTACCTTTCCTGTTTACGGACTTGGAGAATTCGGTCCACAATAGGAATTCCAAATGCCAACGTTTTCCCAGTCCCAGTTTTTGCGCGACCAATAAGATCTTTCCCTTGCATTGCTGGCTCGAAGACAGCTCTCTGTACAATCAAATGAATTTAAAAGAGAATGACAAAGCCACAATAAATGTATTATTACTAAAATTGCTACAGCATGTTGCTCAAGAAACCAATGCTTCTCATTCCACTTCATATGAAACCAATTAAACAATGCAAGCATAAAACCATAAAGTAGGGTCCAAAGGTGATAGGGAAAAGAGTAGCAGTAGCATGTACATTCATATGTACCTACTTCATACCTGAATAGGAAAAAGATGTGAGATGCCTTTGTCTGCAAGAGCTTTCACGATTTCTGGATTTATTCCCAATGCTGAAATAGCCAAACCATCATCATTTGCTGCAATCTTGCTATCAACTAGAATTTTATCCTCCCCAACAGTCTGTTGCAAGGGGGTTGATATATAATGTGGACTCCCAGTGTGGTTCCCATATAGCTCATTTTGAGACAATGCATAATCTGCTGTTCCTGCAACAGCAGAAGGATGGCCTGCATATGGATAGTATGAGGAGAACTTAGCAGCAGGGTCTGAATTCCAAGCAGGAGAACTATCATCTGTCTGCAGAGAACCATTTTGCCCACCATCATTATAGAATTGTGCTGTGGTACTCTGTGCATTTATCCCTTTTCCTCCAGTTGGAGCTAATGAAGGTTTCAGACCTTGACCCAGTTGTATTCTGTCACCAAGGAATGCTGAGGATCCCAATGCAAAAGAGATTGATACTGCTGCATTGCCAGAAACTGCCCTTGTAGTCCTTCTGGTGCTTTCTACAGGAAAGGCCTGTAATGAAACGCAAGTACTGGGACTTGCTGCAAGCGCCATAGCTTCAATTAACAGAATTACAACTGAGCTTCGAGTCCGAAAAGGATAAAATGAGATGCGGATATTGAACTTCCAAAACCCTACTAAAATAACTTCAGATAAGGTTCCGTGAATCCCACTTTGAATCCTACCCAAATGAATATAAAGGATAGAATCAGCTCCTGAGGTAAGGAAACAAAACCTGAGATGGGGTTATCAAATTCGTTCCAATGGAAAGCAAACCCAATATGAAGGGAATGCTGATTCTATGAAGAGGCACGAATTGGAAGAACACAAACCGCCTCCGTTGCGGGCAGGTGCTTGCTCGCAACGTAGAGGGGATTGCAAGAGGATCGCAGGGGCCACAAAAGAGCAGTTCTATGGACCAGAGAATGCCCGCGGGCAGATTGAAAGGGTTTAAGGTTGCTGGGCTATGCTTAGGCCACGTTGTTGATAGGGTTGTGACAGGATGCATTCCATATGTTGCCATGTCATCCTTAGGTCTTGAAAGGATATTATGGAATATTTGTTCATTAAGGCAATATATTCCTCGCACAACCCTATCAACAACGTGGACCGAGCTTAGCCCAGCAACATTAAACCCTTTCAATCTGCCCTATGGAAACAATGTCTACGCTCGTTAATACATGATAAGTGTGTGCAATGCAGGACAAATGCAAGTAAGTTTTTGAAGCAAATTCGTATACAAAGTTTTCCTCTAAGTGTGAGTCTAATGTGCCAAAAACTTGGGGGATATCGGAATTTCTTATTAGAATCCAACAAACAATTTGCCTCATGGTGTGGCACCCTTGCACTATTGGCATGATTTGTTTATATATTGTAGTCTCTATTTGCACCTATCAGATGTCCCAAAAAAAAAGGGTACTATGGCATGAGGGGTTGCACTTTGGTTGGCATGCTTTATGTTATTTATTTTGATAATCAATTGTTTAATTTGTGAGCACCTCAGGGGCCTACATTCAGGTTGTACATGATACGATCTAGAGAAAGTTATAGGCATTGTTAGCTTACAACTTGGCATCCTAGATGAATTTTCAAGACCAAATTATGTGTTGTCGATTTAAGCAAATTCAAACTATTTGAGAAATAAGGAAACTATTAGGACTATTTAGTCCTAATTTATTTTTATTTGAGCCACCCTAGTATGCTTGAACCCAAAGGCAATGTACCAACGCACTTGAAAGCTTGAATTACCATGCTAAGGCTCTACGTGAGTGTAACAAAGGGATGCTTGAGCACTTCTAGGAGCCAAGAAAATCAACTTGGAGTTTATAAGGTGAAAATTAGACTATGTACTAATTTATAGGCAAACTCTAATTTTAAAATTTTCTAATTTGGGACTTTTGAGGCCATTTGAGTTATTTGATGTGATAAGTGCATGCATGACCATCTAATTATGACATCTACTACACGTACATGATACCTCAATCGTATAAGAATGGGAGATCCCCTCCTATCAGCTACTGACTCGCCAACACAAGGTCGTCTATCAAATGCCAGACTCTTCATGGTGCACAAGATCTGACGTATAGACATCTCATTATCCCTTCTCCCTCGGGATCAATCTAGCTACGGGAGCATATACAAACATAAGCATGAAAAGAAGCATATGTCATGTAAGTACCTCAAAGGGTGGGATTGCAATCCATACTACTGCAAAGACATATCCAACACACATTAGAACATAGGATATTTTACCCAGGCTTAGACTCTTGGGGGATTGACTAATGGCTTGGTCTTTTAGAGATCAGTCAGACAGAGGTATGAACAATGAATAGGGCTAGCAAAAGAGCATGGTCATTATAGTCCTCTCCATCCGCCCCTCCTATGCATACTTTGCAGATAAGCTAAAAAGTATTGGGACTTGATTGTAGCCTGTCAAGATATAGTCGAGGGGACTATTTCAAGGTTGGATCTCCCCTGGCCCGATGAGGTAGGATGAGACTGCTCTCTTCTAAAACTACATGTCAACTGGAGGTGGCTAGAGGGCTATGGTTTCCCATGCCCATACTCAACCTAACCTCGCTACGACAAGGCATCACTTAGAGGGGGTATACCTTTCCTACATGCAGTGACAAGCTATTAGGTCTAACACACAATGTTCCCTTAGTAGACATAGCATGCCAAGTGATCTACTACAATTGGATAAGTCTTCATCATAAGCCAGTTTAGCCCAGCCACCCACAGCCAACAGGACTCCTATGCATATGCCGCATTTATTTAGGAATTAATGTGGTATGTCTTAGAAACATATCTAACATGGTTTTTGGTCTCTACCCCACTTCCCCAAGCACAAGAGATGCACAACAAATATATTATCCTATCATCACATAACAGAATGAATCATAATAACAAATCTAATCTAGCTAATCCAATCATACATATCAGACATGATTAGGATTCGTTTTAGTATAAATTTTAGGTAAAGATTCTTAAGCTCAAAAGATCATCTAAGGCTAAGGCTAGATGCTACTTTGGGTTAAGAACGGACGTCAAGCTTGCATTGAATGCTAGATTCATCATTCACTAGATCCTTGGCTAGCTTCAATGCCTTGGAATGCATCCATTGTTTGGGGTCTGGGTTCGGGAACTCCTGCAAGACAGCCCTCTATGAGGACCCTTGGATCTAACAGGAGAATCCGGGAGCTATGTCACGCGGGATTTGCAAGAAAAGAACAAGAAAAAAGAGAACAGAACGAAAAGAGAACAATGAGATCACAATAATGAGAATAACTTCCTTGATGTCAATGAAGATACATGAGCTCTCGAAATCGAGAGAAAACTGATGTGAGATAAGACTCAAAACTCATCTAAAAACTCATGTGCTAGCTCTACTCATATATATAGTACAATGGCCTTTGGCCCAATATAGACACTCGATCGATCTCTGCGTCGACTCTCGAAGGAGGCCTGATTCTGAGAATGCTTTGGCGGTGCCTCTTGAAGTGCTCGAATCACGCCGACGCCCGGCGGATGGGCCGCCACTTGTCCGGAAGGCCGCCTCTTGGTAGCGTGACGCTGGTTTTGATCGTGGTGGTTCCGCCGCTTGGTCTTTTTTTGGGCCTTTGACGACCGACTGCGGCCCGATCAGATCCTTGGCCTTGACTTGGTCCGTCAGATGCATGAATAGTCCCCGCACCAGAGGCACAGACTAACACTCCCCACCAAACGCGACACTCGGCAGAAGAAAGGGAGGAAGTGTTTCCGAGGGCGGAATCCAACAGTTTGAAAGTGATCCTCACGAAATGAGGACGGGCGCCATTATGGTAAGTGCCAATGAGGTCCTGGCGTGTTTGAAGTGCGTCAGGAGTGTTGAGCCCAAGGGCAGGATCGCATCAATAAGGAATTGAGAGCGCACCATGTCTTCCGTGGCATGGGCTTCCGGGGAATGAACCGGCACTCCATGAGAAGAGAGTCTGAAGACCGGCGCACCGACGCCGGCATTCGGGTTGCAATAAAAGATGAGATGCTGCCGATTTAAGGAGCTGACCAGGATACATTTGAGAGCAGCATGGGCCGCCTTGACGGTGAACCAAGGGTCGGGGAGGTGGCGGCGATCTCGCAAGAAGGTATCAAGGCCATGAAGAGCATCACGGGCCGCTGCCAACCATGCTCATTAGCAATATAGATCCAATTTGCGGTGGTTCCAAGGTTGCACCATCTTCCCACTCCGAAGGCCCGACAAAACGGGATCCCACCAAAGATCCGGCGAGATCCGGGAGGAGTCCACCCAACGTGGCCCATCCATGACCTTCGGCCCAAAAGGGGAGACGCCAATCAGAGGTGAGGAACCGGGGGCGTGGAGGGACACCCAGTGAAGCATATGGAGAGGGAGCCATGCCCGTGGGCGTGGGCTGCTGAGCCTGCTCCTTGAATTCACGTACAAGGTCGGGATCAAGAGCTTTGCACCACTGATCCCACTCAGAAGTAGAGAGCTGAGTATAGATAGGAGGACTATCCCATTCCGTGGGTATTGTCTTGCTATCCAGAAGGGCACGCAATTGATTGTAGCCTGCCAAATGCTGCATATAAACTTGGGCAAACGGAAGATCCTCAGGATGCCCAAGATTCTTCCGCACCTGTTCCAGCGTTTCGGCTTGCCATAGAGGTAAGTGATGAGCAAGCTCGGGCATGTACTCCTGATGAAGAGCGTGAGTCCGATCATGATCTGACAGGTAGGGGTTGTTATCCAAGAGCAACCAGTGAGCCTGTGAATCACCCTGAAAGTTCTGATGTGGCCCATCACGAAATTTGTCCTGTGTGTCAGCCAGATAGAAGTCATGAAAGATGTATGCCATCGGCTGAACAATCCGGAAGGTGATTAAATCAGGGTCTTCACAGTGAATGAGGTCGAAGACTAAGAGGGCACAGAGTAAGCCTTTGTCTTCAACGGAGAGGTCTGGCCAAATCCGGAGAAAATCCTCAGTGCGCATGTGGGCATCAACCTGACCATTTGCCGCATACCACTTGAAAAGAAAGAGGTGGCATCGGGCAACCACATAATCGAGGTAACTGGAAGGAATAGCGAAATCCACAGACTGGTGGAGAGCTATAGTAATGTAGCCCTCTTGTTTAGTTTGGGCCTCTTTGGCAGATTGGACAGCTTGCTGGAGCTGATGTTCAAGATCGCGGATCCGGTTTTCCTTCTCGAGCAGAAGACGTGACTGATCACGGACCCGTTTCTGAGGAAGCGTGGCATGTGAAGAGGATTGCCCAGGAGTATGGAGTCGAAGCTTTGCAATCTCTGCATCATCAAGTATCTTTTGCTTCTGGGCCTCCGTGAGTTGATCCCGAGAGGCGTGGAGCCGACCGGGTCGGCGCGGGAAAGCCGAAAGCCAAAGAGGCTATTTGAGCGTCATGCGCTGTAAGGGCATGGCTTGAGTGGTGTAATTCTGAGAAAGCTCGGTGTACAGCATGGTAAGCTTAGCAATGTCTGTATCCTTGTCAACCAAGAGAGTCTCCCTTGCCTTGACCTGCTCCAACAATTCCTGAATGGTGGTTTGCAATTGAGCCTGCTGATCAGCAAGCAGACTGTTCTGATCGTGGGCACTCTTCAGATCCTCACGGGCCTGCAAAAGAGCCTCGTGCTTTTCTTGAAGCTTGTCCTCCAGAGTGTGAATTTGCGTGTTAGCAGCTTGAAGGTCTCTGTGAACCGCATCCGAGGTCTCCAGGGACGCTTGTACCCCATTCATGAGAATTTCCTGGGATTCTTGCAACTTGAGAGCAGCAGCTTGAACATCCTGCTGGTATTGATACAGAAGCTGGCAAGGATGTGGAGGTGGAGGGGCCTGCTGTTGCCTTGTTTGGGACGTTTGAGAAACATGAGGAGAACCAGAGGGCATGGATTCCGTGGAGGAAGAAGAGACTGTGACATGTGTGGCTGTGCGTTGAACATGACCAGGAGAAGAAGGGTGTGAAGGGGCAGCCTGCTGAGTGTGAGGAAGGGAATGAAGGGATTGCTGAGTGGAAGCATGAGAAACAGAAGGTGAGGGAGGAAGGTAACGACGGAGGATGGCTTGAAGATGGCCACCCACTGAGGCTTCAAAGACAGAGGAGGGGGCAGCCCGAATGCGGTCGACTTCATGAAGGAGGCGAGAACAACAAAATGGCCAATCAATATGGTGGTTGGAGCGATGGTCGTGGATCACCATATTGTAGAACGGCTTATTGATATATGGGTGTTCTTGATAGAATACCCAAGCAATTTGCGCCACAAAAACTTGACAAAAGTGTCATGGGACTTTGCAATATTGGTGAGGCGATGCATGTTTGCTTGATAAGAAGGAGCGCCGAACTGAGTGACATCGATGTCCTGTAAGGCATCCCAAGATAAAGAAGGGGTTTGCAAAGAAATACGGAATACCTCAGAAATCAGTGGCTGAATAAGCAAGATGGTGGTGTCGCCGACCACGAGCATATCCTTCCCGCCGTTGACGATGTGAGCCGGCGAACCGCCCAATTGCAGGGAGATCCATCTGTGAGAATTCATAAAGCTTCTGACGTTCCGCAACTTCACGACTCGGGCCAACGAGGGCTTCACGAAAGGTGGGCGTCAAGAAAGACACATGCACTTAAAAGAGCCGATCCCCGGGAGTAGAAGCTTGAAGTGTAGGAAATTTGGGTGCAGCCATGGCGAAGAGCCGCTCTGAAAGGAACAGAAGAATGGAGATGCAAAGGCGAGAGCTAAGACGAAAAACGCAAATAGGCTTAAAAGGTTTTAGGGCGCACAAGTGTTGGCGAAGGGGCATGATGAGAAGGAATTGGCAACCGTTGATGTTGCCATGTGGCAACAGATGCGAAGGAGGCGATTGAGAGGCAAAATTTTGGCTAAGTCCCCAAATGGTAAAGGGAGAAGTAATGAACGGCGATGAGAGACGTAAGGGAATGATCCGATGTGACAAATGGCAAAAGGACACACCTTAATGTTCGACGCAGGCGGAAAAGAAGGAAGGTCATTTAATGCCGGCGACTGGGTGGGATATCATTAAAACGGCGGTGTCGAACGCACCATGGCTAGATATGCTACGGAGAAAAGATTCGAATTAGAAAGAGCCTTGCATTGCGAACATGCTGGCGAATTTTCTGATTGGTCCACGTCGACAAGGAGGTCCTCGGTTGGCTATATAAGAGAAACAGTGGGTGAAGCTGAGACACCCGATGGCGCTCAGTATGTCTGCTGCAGGACTTCACGACAAGTGCACCATGCCCTCGAACTGCCTGGAGTGGATAACATGCAAGATGGACTGCTTGGACCTCTGGAGGTGCCACAACCGTGGCATTCCCATGGATGGGTGGTGTGCAGGGATGGCTGAGCATCCCGATCCCCACACCAACGGGATGGAGGTGGTGCTGCACCTGCGCTGGGACCCCGAGCAGAACTGGTACCACATCCTGCGCATCACCTCTGCTCCAAACCCGGAGTAGAGGGTTTTTCTTTTTAGGATTTTGTAAATAGGGCACTGCCCATAGAGCTCTGCTCATAGCGGAAATAGATGGGTGCCGCCATCATTTTGTAAAAATTTGCCTCTATAATATAAATATGCGTCTTTAGTCACTATCTGGGGATTCAATTTCTTGTGCTTCATCTGGTGTATGACTGTCTGTGT
Source organism: Isoetes taiwanensis (assembly GCA_021234155.1). NCBI lineage: Eukaryota > Viridiplantae > Streptophyta > Lycopodiopsida > Isoetales > Isoetaceae > Isoetes > Isoetes taiwanensis. Next base: position 5,584,988 of record JAJEKV010000066.1, on the reverse strand, counting down.
TTGTTGCATGAAATTGTTTGAGGCGAAAGCCATTAACCAGTGTAGGTAATGGAGTGCCATCTAATTCTGCCAGCTTGAAAACGCTGGGTTGTGCCACTTGAACAATTTGATAAGGACCAAGCCATCTAAACTTTAATTTGCCCGGAAATTTTTTGTAGCGTGAATCATAAAGAAGAACCAAATCTCCTTCTTTGAATGTTTTTGTCTTAAGTCTTTTGTCATGCAATGATTTCTGCAATTGTTGTCCATGAAGAACACGAATGTAAGCATCGCGCCTAAGTTCATCCAACTGTTCCAATTGATAAACCCTTTCCTTGAGTGCCGCAGGTGGATTATGGGCTGTAGCAAGTTGAAAACGGAGAGTTGGAAGAATATATTCAAAAGGCATGAGAGCTTCTTGACCATAAACCAGTTTGAAAGGAGTGTGACCAGTAGCTATTTTGAAACTAGTGTTGTAAGCCCAAAGAACAGTAGGCAACTTTTCCTGCCAATCTGTTCGCGAAGCGTCACAAATTTTCTTGAGAACTGTGATGAGTGTTTTGTTGGTACTTTCAGCCAAGCCATTTCCTTGAGGATAATAGGGTGTACTCTTCCGGTGTTGGATGTGAAGATAATCCGTCAGCTCGTTGATGGTATGATTGACAAAATGCATGCCACGATCACTAACAAGTTCCGTGGGACAACCAAAACGCGTGATGATATGCGTGTAGAGGACCTTGGCTGTGTTGGCAGCAGTGTTGTCGGGAAGTGCACAAGCTTCTGCCCATTTGGTAGCATAATCCGTGATGACCAGAATATAGCGGGCACGGGTGTGTCGCGCTGGTGGGTCCATGGGCCCCACAAAATCCATTCCCCATTTGCTGAAGGGATGTGGCGTGGCGACCGGCGTCAATGGAAGAGCGTCACGGGCCGTGGACTTTCCCACACGTTGACAGACGTCACACGTGCGAGCATAAGCGTGGGCATCTTTGAATAGCGTGGGCGGCGGTATCCTCGCCAAAATAATTTTTCGCGTCGCGGGCGGGCGTCACCACTAAAATGACCACCACCAAGCCCATCGTGGGCTTGTTGAACAATATCGGGCACCTCATGAGGGAGGACACAACGTCTGAGGACCATGTCTTTGCCGCGTTTGTAGAGATGACCTGCAACCATGGTATAGTCGCGGACCTCTCGGAGAAATTGACGACGGCGTGAGCGAAGCTTGTCTGGAGAGAGTGTGGGATCTTCCAGAGGAAGAGCACCAGTGAGAAGATATTGCTGAAAGTTGTGAAACCAATGGGGCATGGCCGTGACCAGGAATAGTTGAGCATCCGAAAGGCGCCGAAACACCCGCGGAGGGATCATCCGCGGTGGATGCGTGAAAGATAATCGGCACCACATGAGACTTGCCTGCCTTATGAACAATTTCGAAGGGAGCGAATTCTTGCAGAAGAAGGACCCAACGAGCAATGCGTCCCGTGGGCGTGGCTTTATTGATCAAATAAAGAAGAGCTTGATGATCAACAAAGAACTTGATCTGGCTTCCCAATAAATAATGGCGGAAGCGTTGGACACAGAAAACTAAGCCCAAAGCTTCCCGTTCCGTGGCAGAATAGTTGCGCTCAGCAGGATTGAGTTTCCGGCTGGCATAGCGGATTGGTTTATCCGTGGTTTCATCATAGGCCTGAGAGAGAACAGCACCAATGGCAAAAAGCGAGTAGACGTCAACATGAACGTGGAAAGGCTTGTCCCATTGAGGAGGAACAAGGACCGGGGCCTGAGTAAGTAACAACTTCAACTTTTGGAAAGCAGCTTCCGCTTGGGAATTCCAAGCCCAAGTGGATTCATCACCCGTGAGTTTATGAATGGGGTCAGCTATAGCTGCAAGTCCAGGAATGAAGGTAGAATAGTAATTTACCTTACCCAGGAAAGAGCGTGTCTCTTTGATATTAGACGGTGCTTGAGCTTTCAGTACACAACTGATTTTAGCGGGATCCGTGGTGATGCCCTCTTTACTGACCACATGACCCAACAGAACGCTTGAGGTGACGCAGAAAGTGCACTTCTCAGGATTGAGACTAATGCCAGATTCATCACATTTTTGAAAGACAAGCTCCATTTTGTCCAAATGATCATCCATGGAGCTATAGGCAGAAAAATCATCTTGGAAGATCTGAAGAAAAGGTTTATCCTTCATAAAGTCTTGAAAGACGGAGAGCATGATGCGCTGAAAGGTTGAAGGAGAGTTTGACAAGCCAAAAGGGACCACCTTGTAGGCGAAAGTGCCCCACGGGGTGGTGAAGGTAGTTTTGAGTTGATCTTCTTGCTTGATAGAAATTTGATTGTACCCAGAAAAACTATCCATGAAAGAGTACATCTCATGACCAGCAACTTCTTCAAGAACCTGATCGGTGAAGGGAAGCGGAAAGTGATCACGCTCCGTGGCTTGATTGAGTTTTCTGTAATCCACGCAGACGCGGATCTTACCATTGTGTTTGAGAGCAATGACGATGGGGCTCACCCATGCACGTTTGACCTCATAAATCGTCCGCCAGCCCAAGAGTTTGTCAATTTCAGCCTTGACGCTCCGCGGTAATTTGGGTTGAGCCCTGCATCGTTGCTAGATTGGGCGTGCATCGATTTGGTAGGAATGGTGAGTTCCCCAACTCTTTTTGATACCTCGAAGGTCTTTGTAGCTCCAAGCAAAAATATGTTTGAATTTTTGAACAGCATCACAAATGCGTGCTTTATAGGTCTGGTGGGAGTTTAGCAGCCTAAGCGGACCGGTTGATTGTTTCCAATGTCCACGATTTCCACCTCCGAGTTTGAATATGAGGAACAACCTCCGTGGTCCCGCACTGATGAGCGTGGAGGTCTGAAGCATGACCGAGGAGCAACATTTTGCGTGGTGAAGGCATGAACATCAACCTTCATGACTCTCATGAACATCAACCGCCTCAAGTGGGGTCGAAAAATGATCAACACGCTTGAATGCGATTGCAGGAAGGCAGGTAAGGGTCCAAAAGAGCCGCCATAGCCTGGTCCTGATCGAGCGTCATGTCACCCCAAGGATCAGCATACTCAGGGTAAGATGAGAGAGGCTGACCCGCTGGAGGAGCTTGAACATGATAAATGTTTTGTGCTTCTTCAGAGTCAGTGTCGGAGATGGAAGGTTCAGCATTTTCGACAGAGATCAATTGGCCAGTTTCCAGATCCACTGTGACATTGAGATGGCCATCAGTGATAACAAGTTGGTCCATGGCCCAGTAATGAATACTCTTTGCCTGTCGGAGAAAAGGTCTGCCAACCAGTATTTCATAGTCACCAGGATCCTCTCCGGCTTTCCAAACTCCAAATTCCAAGGGGAATTGGAGATCACCAATGCTGATATGGAGAAGAGGAGTGACGCCTTGAGGTCGCGTGATATGGCCATTGGCCAACTTGATGTCATAAGGGGCACGGTACAATTGTTTGATGCCCAATTGCTTCCGGAGCTTATCAGTAATGAGATTGACAGCACTACCACCATCAATTTGGACATGATTGATGTGCTGATTGCCCACCGTGGCATGCACCGTGGGTGTGGAGGTCGCAACGGCTCCAACCAGAACCGTGGGAAGAGGTAACCATATTTGAGAGCCGACGAGTTTCGTAATAGTGGCCAGGCTCAAAGGAATCTTGATCTTGGCAAGTTCTTCCTGAAGTTCCAAAGGAACATGTGAAAAAGGATCCGCAGGGTCTAGTGGAGCTGGAGTCTGTGGTAAGGAAGCAGAGACTTCTTTGAGAAGCTCGACCTCAGCAGCAATATTGGGATATGGCTGAGAGCGTGCGCTGGTGGATGATGACGGCGCTGCCTGACGCTGCTGAGCCCTAGTGGTGGCGTGAACATTTGCCAAGGTGCGACCTTCCGCAGCCTGCATGAGTTTCAGAATACTTTGTCTCACTTTAGGCATGACGTGAGGCATGAGTTTGTCAAGATCGGGTCGCGGTGAACTTTTTATCATCTTCATGAGGAATCTGTTTCCACAACAAAGCAAAGTTGCGTGTTATGAGGAATGATGGTCAAAGGGCGTGAAGCCCGTGTGTGACGTGAGACAAGACCAACCCAGTTGGACTGTTGGACAGGAGGGTTGAGAGCCTGATAAATTTCCTCCTGAGCTTGTTGATCCAGAGGATTGGAAGTAGACGCGGCTTGCTGAGGTCGTTGTTGTTGAGGCGGCCGAGGAGGCTTTCTCAAAACAGGACGAGGGCCCTGTTTCCCGTTGGCCACCCAGAGTTGATAAGCCATGAGACGGACAGAAGCCGGTTGATTGGAACCTGGAAGTTGAACTTGAACTTGAGGAAGTTGAGGACACACCGTGGTGGTGTGACCCCATTCATGACAATGATAACATTGAGCCTTGGAAGGATCAAAGGGAGGACGGTTGCCTTGTCCCCGTGGCTGCTGAGATTGCTGCGTTTGTTGATACTGCTGCGGTTGTTGAGTTTGATATTGCTGAGGCGGATATGACTGTTGTGGTCGAGGCGTGGTCTGGACTTGAAAAACCATCTTTTGCCTAAAAGGGGTAGGATGAGAACGAGTGCATTCCTCCGTGGCGTGATTGCATATATTGCACCTTTTACAGTGAGGGGGTCCATTGGATGAGTTGCATTCATTCGCCAAATGGCCTTGATATTTGCAAAGATGACACCAAATCTGTGAGCGTTGAGGATTTGTTTGCTGAGGCTGGACTGCATTCTGAGGAACCATGACGGGGGGCATGAAAGGAAGTTCCGTGAGAGCAACACCTCGAGAAGAAATATTGACCGAAAGTGATTGACCAACTCAATGGCCTGCTCGCCTGGAGACTTGGGACGCAGGTATTCTGGTCATGAGTCAATGGCCGAGGAAGGCCCCCAGAGAAACCGCAGACGAGGATCCGGCTTGCGCTGGGTACTCCCGGAGTTTACCGACGAGAATGTGAAGACGGTCCGCAAAATCCCCGGCCGACTCGCGGGCTCTTGGCCAAGGTCATTGAGTTGCTTGAGGAGTAATTGATCATCGTCCGGTGGTGCCGTAATGAGACGTAAAGGCGCTTTTCATTTCTTGCCAACTTTGTTTCCGCAAAGACTCTTATTGGCCATTAACCATCGATGAGGGGCCTCTCCGAGCGTGGTCGAAAAAGATATGAAATTTAAGTTGGGGCTGAGCATGACCATTCGAAATGGCCAAGGCTTCAAATTCCTCCATGTGTGCCGGGCACTCGATCCGAGGTTTGCCTTTAGTGTTGCCAAAAGTGGGATAAGTCAACTTCAAATTATGAGAGGGCGATGAAGGCGAATCAATCGATAGATAGGTGGATTCGGTGAGAGGATATGCGAAAACATAGAGAGGTGGCACATGTACCGAGACCGAGGGCAAGGGGTGGAACCAAAAAACATGTGGTCCAAAGAAAAAGCAACATCTGGTGGGGAAGGGCCTTGGGAGCCATCCTCATTAGGCTTTAGATCAGTGGTTTGGTAAACAGGAAGAGCATGTTGAGAAGATGGAGAAGACTGAAAGTCGTGAACGTGGGTAGGGCCAAAAGACACTTGATGGTAGCCCATCCCACCAGGAGGTGAAGAAGGTTGTGATGGAAGAGGGGTGTGGCCTGAAGGAATATGGATGTAGGTGCTGTCAGGAGTCTGGAAATAGTGAGGCGTGGGCTGAACAGGGGTATGTTGTGGAGATTGCGGTTGAACAAAGGATCGACACACGTGGGGAGACCCTGGTCGAGAATGAGCACGAGGGGTAGGAGGTGCCGACTGAGCTCGTGAGCGGATACGACCTCCCTCAATGTCATAAGCAGTGTCATACATATCCCGGACAGCCTCGCGTCGTTGATGACGCTCCAGTCGAGCCGCCATTTGACAAAGAAGTTCTTCAGGAGTGAGACCTCGAGCAGACATGATGGAAAGAAAAGAAAGATCGCACCCGTGGCGGCGCATGTTTTGGGGTCCGGGTTCGGAACTCCCCGCAAGACAACCCTCTATGAGGACCCTTGATCTAACAGAGAATCCGGAGCTATGTCACGCTGATTTGCAAGAAAAGAACAACAAAAAGAGAACAGAACGAAAAGAGAACAATGCGATCACAATAATGAGAACAACTTCCTTGATGTCAATGAAGATACATGAGCTCTCGAAATCGAGAGAAAACTGATGTGAGACAAGACTCAAAACTCATCTAAAAACTCATGTGCTAGCTCTACTCATATATATAGTACAATGGCCTTTGGCCCAATATAGACACTCTGACTGATCTCGGTGCCGACTCCTGGAAGGAGGCCTGATTTGCAGGAATGCTGGCGGTGCCTCTTCGCGGGCGGTGATGGGCCATCACTTGTCTGAGCGCCGCCTCTTGGTAGCAGACGCGGGTTTTGACTGCGTGGTCTGCTGCTTGGTCTTTTGTTGGGCCTTTGACGACTGACCCGTGCCTGACTGTAGATCCTTGGCCTTGACTTGGTCCGTCGTATGCATGAATAGTCCTGTACCAGAAGGCACAGGACTAACATCCATACTGCTCAAACTGATCTACTACAATTGGATAAGTCTTCAATATAAGCCAGTCTAGCCCAGCCACCCAAAGCCAGGCGGACTCCTATATGCACATGCCGTATTTATTTAGAAATTAATGTGATATGTCTTAGAAGCATATCTAACATGGTTTTTGGTCTCTATCCCACTTCCCCAAGCACAAGAGGTGCACAACAAATATATTATCCTATCATCACATAACAGAATGAATCATAATAGCAAATCTAATCTAACTAATCCAATCATATATATCAGACATGATTAGGATTCGTTTTAGTATAAATTTTAGGTAAAGATTCTTAAGCTCAAAAGATCATCTAAGGCTAAGGCTAGATGCTACTTTGGGTTAAGAATGGCCGTCAAGCTTGCATTGAATGCTAGATTCATCATTCACTAGATCCTTGGGTAGCTTCAATGCCTTGGGATGCATCCATACTGCTAAAACTGATTAAAACTTTGGAGATGCGTTAGAACATGAGCTTGGCTGCTGCTGTCAGGCACTGCCCCAATTCATGCAAGAGTAGATGGAACCAAAAAATAAGCTTTCAAGGTTCTTGTGCTTTAACAAAGTTTATCTTGAACTGAAACAAACACAATAAGTTTTGTAGTAAAACTTCTAAAAGGTATAATTGGCACCCTGATTCAGGTGCAAGTGAACATATGACAGGGAGAATACACTAGTTCCAAAGTATTAGGGAACGGAAAGACAAAGATAGGGAAGGAACATGGAGCTTGCCACAGGCCACATGCAAAATACAACTCAAGGACACCTCATATGAAACCAATTCTAGTCTAAGATGAATGATGCTAAGTTGTTTGCTCCAGTGTTTGCTCGAATGCTATTTTACTTGCAAAACAAAAGCTTACCAACTTTTCTCAGATTTTCTTTGTCGGATTTAAGACTTCGGAGAGGTAATAAACATAACTTTACACTTAGCCTTAGGCCTTATTCTCATATTGAATTCAGATAGACTTATACCTCGAGTCTTCTATAGAAAAAACTCCAAGGGACTAAGGAAATGCCATGTCTGAAAGCTTAAGAGCTACCTTTGTGAACTGCCGCGAAGGGATCGTCGTCGTTCAGCGACTTTGAGGCATCGTTAAACGACGTGTTGATTGCGACGAGTATTTCGACGTCACGACGTCGTTGAACTATGTCACGACGTCGTTTAACGACGTTACGACGTCATCGAACGACGTCTAAACGTCGTTAAACTACGTCGCAATAACGACGTAGTTAACGACGTCGACACGTCGTTTAACGATGCCTCGACGTCGTTGAACAACGACGATCCCTTGTAGAAGCTTGCAGAAGGATGAAACCAGATCACAGCGGGCATAGAATGAGAAGTAAAAGAAGTGCATAGGAGAGAAAAGAATGAATTTTGGACTATTTTCTATTTTTCCAGACCATTGATGCAGAAATTTGTACATCCAATGGCTTAGGTTCAGTTTTGTCTAAGTGGCAGTCAAGGTGGACAGGCTAGAATTGTAGCAAATGTTGCAGGGAAGGTTAGGCAAGCCTGCTAAAAACACAATGAAGTGCATGAATTCGTGAGATATTTCCCAAGTGATAGTAGTCGTTTACGCCAGGGTTCTTGTCAAACCTTTTCCTCAATGTATGAAGCCTTCTGCTACCTAAAGCATGAATTATTTTAAAGGTTGTTTGACAGACATTGTGCCCATCAGCTATGGAAGAAAATTTATCACCCTTGTCAAGCCTTATATTGAAAGATACATAGCCCCTTTGTTTGAAATCATACTCTTTCAAGAATTCCATCCACCTTCGTTGCCTCAAATTTAGGTATGGTTGCATGAATACATATTGGGAGATTCTGATGATCGATATCCAAAAGGAACTTTCTTCCCAACAATGTCTACATATCTTTAAAGCTCTGGCTTTTGCTAGAAGTTCTGGATCATGGATGGTGTAGCGTGTTTCGGCATCAAGAATCATATGCAAGCACTCTCTTCTCCTGCATGAGAACTGCATCGGTTGCAATCTGACTTCCATCTGTTGCTACTAACATATCATTTTCAGGATCTGAGAGAGTAAGGACTAGTGCTATTGTCAAGGCTTCCTTAGCTTTTCGAAACATGCTTGGGCTTTAGTCTCCTAATGTTTCTTCTAGTGGACAAGTCATAGTTTCATCTGAGCCTTTGCCCAAGCTTTGTAATATTTTCATTATGTTTGGTGATGTTCTGGGTTATTCTAACCCATTGTATAGGTCCCATAGTCTATTGGTCTCCGTGGACGTTAAACAAATTTATTTTATTCTATCATATTCTCGCTTTTGGTGAAATCTGATAGTGATGCAGTTATTTTGGCAAATTTCTTGAGGAGTACGCTGTAATAGCCCAATAAGCCCAAAAAGCTTCTCACATCACGAACATTCTTCGGGGCTGGCCATTTCAAGAATCTTTGTCAGGCCAGTTGAGATACTGTCGGGCAATCTAATGTGCCCAAAATACTTGATTCTGCTTGTTGCAAAATTGCTTGATAACTTAGTATAGAGTCGGTATCTCCTTAGCTTTTGAAGGATTCTTCTCAATTGATTGACGTTCTCCTCCAAAGTCTTGCTATAAACTAAGATGTTGTCAAAGAAGATGTTTATGAAGTCGTCGATAATTCGAAACTCCAAGAATATATCATTCATGAGCCTTAAGAATGTTGTCGGAGCATTAGACAATTGTGACGCTCCCTACTAAATATACGGCTCCCAGCCGTACACTCTGTAGGAAATCCCCCATCCGGTCCTCCGACCGTACGGGCCCTCCGTCTATCCCGCACTCTGGGATCACTGTAGTGCGGGAAGGGGACACGAAGGTGTCTTGCGCGCCTTTCCCCTAGGGGCTCCTATCATAGCAGAAGCATAAACATCGTCAGAACTAGCAATAGCAATACATCATACTACCTCGATGGGTAGCTCATCCACATATCCATAGGTGCAAAGAACATAATCATATACCATAAAACATGAGAGCTCCTACTCGTGGTTCAGACTCATAAGGAGGTAGACTGACCGGATAGGCCTCAAGATAGAGCAGACCGAGTCATAACATAGACAATGGCTAGGGTTGACCACTCCATCCGCCCCTCCTGTGCATACTTTGCAGATAGGCTAAATCAGGCTCTGACATGACTCTAGCCTTCCGGATATGCAATCCCATGGCATCACCCATCGGGACTACTCCAGGTTGCATCTCCCTGATCCATCGAAGGGTTGCATCTCCCCTTCCCGGGGCCTAGAGGCTCCTCGGGCGGCTAGAGAATCGTGGTGACACACGATTCATACCCGACTGAAACCCCCAAAACAAGAGCCAAGCTGACACTTGCAACTCGTGAGAGGCAGGGCGACACCATTGCCCCAGAAGGTGTCGGACCCATGCTCGGCCCACACGAAGTGACCGACCATAAGCCTAGCCCACTATGGGATCCCCCGTAGCCCCCACTCGGCAGGGATCCTCCCTCCGCATTACCTCTAGCCCCGTTGTGTAGTGCTGAGTAACGTCATAGCCTCAATAGTCCGGTGGGTTCCTATGCACAGGCCGCATAATAATAGGAACTAAGGGGGTCTAAACTAGGAGCATACTACTAAGTAAGGCTACTAGTTCTCTACCCCCCTTCCCAATACAAGAGGAGCAAACATGATCAACCATCATCTCATCACAGCATATCATGGTAACATCATAAGAACATCTTAACCTAATCATACATATCTAACTTACAGTTAGGATTCCTTGACTAGGGTTCAAGATGTTCAACAAGGGTTCTAGGATGGCTCTACTCAAGATACAACATACAGACCCATCTGGAGTGCTAACTTCCAGATGATCTACCATGACTCTACTCCACATACCTGCTCCAGAAGCGCTTCCTCCCATCCCTGGTGTCTCCATTGCTCCTTGACGTGGTCGAAGTCGTGCTCCCTCCACGATCATGCACACACTTCGGGGGCTGCTGCACCAGGCTATGCTACGACGAACGATGCTCGAAACGGGGTTTCGAGTGCGTAGATGAGTGTTCAGGTGCTAGAGTCAGGAAAAAGGGGTTCCTTGAAGAAAAAATTTGACATCTTCATGCTTATTCCAATTTTAAGCATTACCATACTCTTAAAGCTTTTATATGCAACTTGGCACCAATCCTTGATCTAGCAAGTGAAGTTTGGTTGGTATGTGCTCCTACGTAAAGAGAACACAAGATTATATAATGTATTAACAGTAAAGTAAACTCACTATATACTATAGTTACTAACCACAAACTGCTGGTGGCCATTCCCAAAGAGCCCCTGCAATCTCAGATGTCAATTGTTTTTCACCTCGACTCTTTTGCAACAACGGTGACATCTAGCCCTTTCTCTAACATGACCCATGCTGTAGTTAAGCCAATAACGCCGCCTCCTATTATTAAGACCTTTGGGGCGATTAATTACAAATCTAAGAGCTAAAGACTTCTTACAAGATGGAATCCAATCTGCTATGTTTATATAGAGTTGGGCTATGTGGTAAAAATTCAACCCAACATGTGAAGAGTCCATATTTTTATTGTTTTCCAATAGTTATTTTAATATGCTTACTTTTTTTTCTTTTTTTTTTTGAAGAACTGTGTCATCAATGTATTAAAAGAATGGTAATGCTACAAAGCAAGTGACATTAGGGCGGATTTGGGGTCTCAAAATGGCCCATATCTTGGATGCCAGAATTCCACGTCATGTTTCTCGCGACCAATGATGTTTGTGCATTTTTTTCCAAAGTCAGTATTAGTTGGCAAGTAGAAAGAGGAGCAGGCTTACTTGGCATCCACATGGCAAAATTTTATAGGACATGTTTGTGCATTCATTGCAACCACATTAATGGCCCGCATTTTTCGAAAATCGTATCGCGGACCAAAATAATGGCTACTTTTCCCGCCTACTGTGCACATGCCCACATGCACCAACCATCTTATCAAATTTTGGCACCAAGATTTCCATTGTTCACATTAGCGCCGCTTATGCATCATCTCCGCCTTCTCTTCATTTGGAATCCAAGTCTCCAATAGTGTCCGTGTTTTTATGGGCGAGCATAGAGTTAAGCAACAACGGCGGGCGATGTCGGACAAGCAAACGTCGTTACATGCCATGTTTTTACTACCCAAATTTTCATTCTCAAGTTTTCCTACTTTTCAGCTCTTCCCATTCATCGTATTGCTCCGCCATTCATTCTTACAATTCAACGACCGATCAGATCTCTAATTGCATCCATCATTGCTCCTAGTACTCCTACATTGCTTCAGCAGTTCATCACTTACAAAACAATAAAGGCATGACGGTGGAAGGATATCAATCCATAGGCTTGTGGGTGAGAATGCTATCCTTAACGAAAGGGTGACTATGGAGTTACATCACGGAGGCGACATTCATACGCAATGAATAGGTAGAACTATAGGGTTCAAAATAAATGCTATGGATAGTATATTGCAAAAAAAAAAAAAAAAAGGGAAGGGGGGGGGAGGGATTTGAAGAGGAGGATATTTGCAAATTTGCACCCTTAATAATACATGGATCACACCATGCGAAAAATGCATATGCACTTTGTAAATGTGTAGTGAGATTTCAAGTCATGTGATCCTTGCTTCTTTTTCCCTCTTCTTGATTTATATTCACTCACCGAATCAAATATTTTTTTTCTTTGGGCTATATTTATCAGATGTCGGGGATTTGAGACTAGGGTAAAGCATTACTAGCATCGTTGTTGTCCAACATATGGACATAAGAGACATGCTTTTCCAAGATATACATTCAGGGCAATGGGCATCTAGTTTTACGTTGTAAAGTTGTGGGAGCCGAGCTTGAAAGTCGTCCCATGACCTCTTTTAAGCGAATTGTGCAAGCCTTATGAGAATGGTGTCCTTGCAATGAAGAAATGTTTGATAAGACGTGCATCCAGGGTTGTTGAAAAAATGAGTTACAATATAATTTGCTCCGTTAGAGGTGTTTACTAATGCCACGACACAAAAGCTCCAAAGATATATTGTATAAAATGTCGCTTTCATGAGCCTTTGGAGCAGTTATAGGGTTGAGCCAATAGGTGAGGGTCCACATGGGATGCCACGTGGCACCACTAGGATGGGGCCGTGTGGCGGTTGCCCAATAGGATAAGGCTATGTGGAATTGGGCCTTATCCTAAGGTTATCTAAGTTAAACAATTAACTTAGATATGTGCCCCTTGCCACTTCTAAGGTATACAAGGCTACATGTGTAGACTTGTATAGTGACGGGTCCAGGAATATACGTATTTATGGCGTATATTCACCTGGAACGTCACATTCTCCCCCCCTTAGGACAATGCTGTCCTCAGCATTGCGCTAAGGTGACGAACCTACCCTATCCCTGCAAAACAACATAAGTATGCAATTTTAATTTAATTTTAAACGATCAACTTCTTATTAAGAGTTAATTGTCAAAATTTTAGGCTATATTTGTATCTATACAAAATTATATAGCCTTAACAAGGTTACTCCTTATAATAAATCAAAACATTATTATAAGAGTTATTAGGGTTCATAATTTAATCTAAATCATGGTTCCCCCATCTTCTCGTAATGTGCACCTCCTCGATGCTCGCTTCTCACTTGCCTGCACGAGTAGCACATTACGTTAGTTTAGTTAATAAATTTGTGGTTCTAGGGGACCACCCCCCTTACCCAATACTCTGCACTCGATCATGGTCCTTTCGGATTTGAGCTTAAGGACCATTTAAGATGATCCCATCATCGCCCATGATCAAGTGCTACCTTGTACTCGGTTACCCGGTGCCGAGTACCCCTAGTGCATCAAACCCCAAGGGTTTTAAGTGGAACGTCTCACGATCCCATCATCGCACATGATCACTTTGACCTTCACCATGACCCCCCTATGGCCAGGTGTGCGAGCCCCGCATCGTGGCATAGAGAGCATCCGACCGATGTCCCATCATCGCGCACCATGCCTCATTTCCTCTCTCGCATGACCCTATTGGTCATGCGCACCTCTTGGTGCATGTTGACCTAGAGAATGCCTTAAAGGCTTATCTCATCATCGCCTACATGTTCCAAGATTCTGGCATATGTATTCCACTAGCTAGAATACATCTGCTAGAGCTAAAGCTAACTAAGAAACATACTAAGCTAACCTCTTGGCAAGTCGGGGTCGACCAAGTCGGAGACGACTCGCCCATCAAACTCCTTCATAAACTCTGGGTATTGCTTCTCAAGGTTCTGCTTCAATACCCATGTCGCGTCTTCCACGGGCAAGTGCTTCCACTTGACCAAATACTGGAGGAACTGAGACCTCCTAGTCTTCTTGAATGACTTATCAAGAAGCAATTCAGGCACAATTTCAACTTGCTCTTCTGTCATTTCCAACAAAGTTGGAGTATCCAAGACCTCATCAGGGTTAGGATTGTGCCTTTTTAATAAACTTACGTGGAAGACCTTGTGAACTTTGAGATGGGCCGGAAGATCCAATTTGTAGGCTTGAGAGCCCACTCTCTCCAAAATCTTGAACGGACCAGCCCACCTAGGGGCGAGCTTCTTGCAATTCCCTATGCGAAGCTTAGCTTGCTTTACCTTGATCTTCAACCACACGCTATCGCCTACCTTAAACTCCCTTACGGTCCTGTGCCTGTCGGCTACACTCTTCTGCCGACTTCTTGCTGCTAATAAGTACCCCCTTACTTCTTCCATCAGCTGCTGCATATCTCCGAGCATCTGCTGGGATACTTTAACTTTTGACACAGGATTATGCGAAGTATCCGGGGTTAGGCACTGGTACCCGTAATTGATCATGAAGGGAGACATCTGGGATGACTCCTGCTTCGTAATATTGTAGGCGAATTCTACCAAGTGGATGTAATTATCCCACTTGGATTGCTTATTCCACAGATAACTTCTGAGCATATATTCGATGATGCGATTCGTCCGCTCCGTCTGGCCATCCGTCTGAGGATGGTATGCCGTGCTCATCGAGAGCTTGGTCTGGATCGTAGCAAAAAGATCTTGCCAGAATGCACTCATGAACTTGGAATCTCTGTCTGATATTATCTCTCGAGGCATGCCATGGAGTCTAAAAATCTCCTTTACAAATAGCTTGGCAGTATCTAACGCTGTGTCCGTAGTTTTGCAAGGCACAAAGTGTGCCATCTTAGATAATTTATCTACGACCATCATTAGCGCATCTTTGCCTCGTAGAGTTCTAGGAAGTCCTATGATAAAATCCATGCTTACCACTTCCCATTTTGCATTCGACACTGCTAAAGGTTCCAAGGCTCCCAGAATTCGAAGCTGCTCTGTCTTAGTCTGCTGGCACAGTTGACACTCCCGAATATATCTGGCTACTCCGAATCTTGAAATACGTCTTCATAAACCCTGCGTGCCCTGCTATTGGGTTGTTGTGTGTGTCATGAAGAATTAACTTCCTTACCCCTGACGATTCGGGCATACACAACTTGTCTTTGTGGTACAACATGTTGCCTTCCTTCCTATAATGCTTGAAGGCTTCCTGTTCCTTATTTGTTCTAGCCTCCTTAGAGAGGCTTGCCCATACCTCCTTGAAATCATCATCAGATGGTAATGTCTCCTCAATTTTCTTGCCATAGCCACTCGAAAGAGTTGATATAGCATTACAATGTGTTCTCATCTCAAGGGGTCTTCTAGAGAGAGCATCAGCAACCACATTCAACTTGCCCGGCTTATAAGCAATCTCGGAATCATACTCTTCGAGGAATTCCATCCACCTCCTTTGCCTTAGATTGAGGAGTGGCTGGGTAAAAATGTATTGGAGGCTTTGGTGATCAGTATCTAACTGAAATTTCCTTCCAAGCAAATAATGCCTCCAAATACGAAGAGCTCTCACAATAGCTAGAAGTTCCTGATCATGGGTTGGGTAACACTGCTCGATGTCGTTCAACTTCTTAGAATCATAGGCTACTACTCTTCCTTCTTGCACTCCACCTGTTGCTATCTTACTTGCATCCGTTGCTACTATCTTGTCCTTATCTGGATCCGGCAGAACTAGCACTGGTGCTGTTGTTAAGGCTTCCTTAAGCTTTTCAAATGAAGCTTGAACATTTTCTAGCCAATGTGCTCTCTAATCTTTCACCTTAACACTTTTAGTGAGGTCCGTCAAAGGGGACGCCCACTTAGCGAAGTCCTTTACGAACTTCCTATAATATCCTGCCAGACCTAGAAAGCTCCTCACTTCTGCCACATTCTTTGGAGCTGGCCAATCAACTACTGCTTCGATCTTTGCGGGGTCAGTGGAGATCCCTTCCGCTGATATCACGTGGCCCAAGTACTCCACTCTTTCGGTAGCGAAGTGGCATTTGGAGAGCTTCCCATACAACCGATGCCGTCTCAACTTTTCCAATACTCTTCTCAAATGCTGACAATGATCTTCTATGGACTTGCTGTAGACTAGAATGTCGTCGAAGAAAACAATGACAAACTCATCTAAGAACTCCTTGAAGATGTCGTTCATGAGACGCATGAAAGTTGCCGGGGCATTCGATAAGCCAAAGGGCATTACTGTAAACTCAAAGTGCCCATACCGCGTTCTAAAGGCGGTCTTATGGATATCCTCTTCCTTTATCCTTATTTGATGGTAACCTGACCTTAAGTCAATCTTAGAGAATACTTTCGCTCATTGGAGCTGGTCCATCAAATCATCTGCCCTTGGCAAAGCATACTATTCTTTATCGTCTGCTTGTTGAACTGGCGATAGTCTATGCACATTCTTAAACTCCCGTCTTTCTTCATCACGAAGAGTATGGGTGCTCCAAAAGGAGACACACTTGCTCTAATAAATCCAAGGTCAAGCAATTCCTGTAGCTGCTTCTTGAGCTCAATCAACTCCGGGGTGCTCGTCCTATAAGGTGCCTTACTGGTAGGCTTAGCATCTGGAGCTAGTGTGATTTCACACTCTACACCCCTATAAGGTGGTAGGCGGCCAGTTTGATCCGAAAATACATCATTGAACTCCCTAACGAGCCTTGCTACTGGCTTGGGCAACTGATTCCCACTTAGGTCACTTCCTTTCTCTTTAGTTGGTTCAATTGCCTCTAACCTCAGAATATACTCCACCTTGTTTCTTTCTATACTTTTCCTTAGCTGCTTCAAAGAAATACACTGCATGGGAGAAGCTACCTTCTTACCTTTCACTATGAATCTGGTGCCGTCCGGACTCCGGTGCAGTCATGGAGATCTCATTACGATCGCAGTCAATCATCGCTTTAGCTGGCTTTAGGAACTCCACCCACTATAAGGTCATATTTTCCAATATCCATGACCTCTGCCCCCATCGGCCACTTGCTTCCACTAAGGTCTATGTCAAACGTGATCCTCCTCCCCTTAGTGTGGCGAATGGCACCGTTTGCCATGCTAGCTGGCCTTGGCTTAGACTTCAAGACTTTATTCTTCATTAGGGCAGCCAGCCTAGGAGAGGCAAAGTTGTGAGAGCTACCTGTATCTATCAAGACTAGATATGGACTGCTATCTATGATTCCCTCAGCCGCAATGACTGCGGAGTGATTTTCAACATCATCTGACTCAATAGCTGCACAAATATGGCACTCACCCTCTATGAAATCTTGCGCCTCCTGCTGGTCATCCTCTTCGTTGTCTCCCTATAAATTTTCTCCCTTGTTCAAGTTGTTAGGTACCCTTCACCATTATCTATTCCCCTTCATCTTTCTATCATTCTTTCTATCCAAATCATTCTTTCTATCATTCTTTCTATCAAGTAACATTCCTTAGCGCAATACCAAATCTTTAATGATATATGAATACCAAACTCAATTCTACTAATATATTAGATACAAATTGGATGGCATTATGTTATAAATCTCATAGAAATGTTATAATGATGGAGTTATAAATTTGTTAAAAAATTGTTGCAACAACCCACTTAAATTGCAATATAAAGTTGACAAAATGCTCCTCAAAGCTCCGTTAAGATATTAGATGAAATTTTGGATAATCGTTTGTTATAAGTCTTAAAAAAAAGTTGGCACAACTTAGCTTAAATATTGTTCAAAAGTTGTTGCAAAAACCTACTTAACATGCGATAGAAAGTTGACAAAAGGAGGTCATTGCTTTGACAAAGATTTGACACTATGCAGTAGACACAATGTTGACACAACACAAGCACTTTGTGTCAAGATAGTAGTATTCGACACAAATTTGTCACTACACATAGGACTTGTCACAAGGGTTGACACTATACCCCCATCCTCTTGTAGTGGGGAGAGGCCTAGGTCTATAAATGATGCTCAAGGGAATGATGAGACGCCCTAAGAGATTGGTTTTAGCTCAGTATTCCTTCCTTCATCAATAAAAATCTCTAAGACTTTAACTTGGAATTTTAGAATAGTTTTTATAAAACATAACGTAATCTCTTTCTTGTTGCTCCAATCTTTAACCTCTGACAAAATAATAACGATGATATTCCTTCATGTTGAAGTAAAGTACCCTCTTTGCACTTGGAAGATTACCCTGTTTGTACTTAGAAGATCAAGGTAGAGAGATACACTATTCTTCTTGTTGTCGTTGTGTGGATAACATATCCCTTTCCCTCCCTTGTATTACAGATTAAGTTATGGAGTTCCGTTGGGCTAAGACTTACATTACAACACTAAGCATCATAGAACCATCTGCATGGCTGTTGCAAGGTGATTTTTTAGCATCGTTTTGCCAAGCAGGATTGCTAATGTCAACGACATAGAACCAAATGCACAAATGTTGCAAGATGATTTTCCAATGTCGTTTTGTCGCGCAAAATTGCTCACGTCAACTTGTAGAAATAAATAATAAACGATTAAAACATAGAAAACAATTACATGCTAAATAAAATTTGCATATTTCCTACTTCAACAATATGTGGCCAATGAAAGTAGGAATACCTTCAGAACAAAAATGCAATATGTTGCCTATCTTTGACTCCTAGAAAATATGGAATCGTGAAGCTTTGAGAGTGCTTTATTCTCATTCAAGCCCAAATTTGGATGAAACACTTTGCAGCAAAATCTGACACGAGGGCCTTATCTCATAAAAGCTTCATCTCTAAAACATGTATGCAAAGACAAAGGTCTTCATGGTTCAAAATCTGCTATATCCTGCATGAAAAAAACATAAAGCTCTAATAAGCATAAAACCTACAATAATCTAGTCCAATCAAAGGGAAGATTGTGGATTTGGAGAGTTTGGGAGCAGTTGCTATGAAATTTGAAAGAGGTAAGCAATTCATGAATTCTAGCAACTGTAAAGGTTGTGTTAATACATTTGATCTACAAAACTAAAAAATTACCTTTCCAGGTAATGGCAGAAGCCTTTTTAAAACCTACATTTACAAAATCCACATACCTTAAAGACGAGATTCTACTGCTTTTTGCACGATACCAGCCATTTAAGATCGGTTCTAGAATATGGTGGCAAAGCTATGAGGGTGAGCCACGGACTGGGGGTGTATTCAAATTTTGGTTCAAATTCTGGCACATCCTTACCTGCACCTACACTTAAAACGTCCACTGTTCCACCATTGTTGCAACTCCACGACCTCAAAACATCTTGCGCGATTATGGCGGCATGTCCGACACTGAGAAAGGAAGCCGTTGAAGCTAAGACGCTCATAAAAAGGACCACTGTCCTAACTTCCTTCATAACGTACTCGTAGCGATGGATTTCCCTGGTTGCATCACCGCTTCTCTAATCATCCCTTCTCTGCTCTACCATCGTAAGCTTTGGTAGGCAACAAAAATGGTCGCCCTTTTCTGTAAATCTCCTCATTGTCCTTTTCTCTAAATCTCCATCGTCTAATTAGGGCAATCGAATCGTGGTCATTCAAATTAGGGCTAAATCCACATCAAAACATTATAATATAGTAGAAATTACTGTCTTTTGTCATTGAAATAGCAGCTTTGTATGCGGACACACAAACACAAGAACTAGTCAAACGTTTTTTCACTTCAACCCTAGCTAACATTCTGGATAAACTACTAACTAGAATCTTCGCATTGTTTGTTTGTTTATTTTTGTTTTGTTTTGAATTGTTTTGCTTTGCTTTGCTTTGTTTTATTTGAGAATGAGCCTAAATGATCTAGATGACCAAGAAAGGAGGCTTATGTTCAAACTTCAACAAGCTCTCAACCTATTACGCTAATAGAAATTGAAAACCTCATTCATTTACTGGCTCAATCTGCTTTGCTACGATATTGAAAGCTTTACCAATAGAAAGATATTCTCTTTCCAAGTTAAAATCTTGCTTCTTTTCTAAATACCAAACTTAACTAGCTGATTGAATGCTATGTAATATATGTTTCGGGCTATAGAGTATGGACTCAGAGTGAATGCCTTGAAAATACATTTTTTCCTCCCTTTCTCTTAGGATGTCCTCTATGTGATTTTTTGTTCTCTAGCAAGAGTTCCTCTAGGGCCGTTACATGTCAATTGAAGTTCCAAGAGCTATACAACAATTAAGCTGATGACAAACAAAAAGAGCTATTATGTAGAAACTTAGACGGGGTGTTTTTTTAATCGAGGTGTACAATTGAGCACGTCACATGATGTCGCGACATGGGGTGCTGATCGGGTGCTGATTACCCTTCTACTGCCCTTCACATGCCCTTCATCCAATTTCCCTCACCCGCCAAATTTTCACCCGCCATGGATCCGAGCTTCCGGAGCGGTTGATCATCAATTTCTTGCTGAGGTGCAGTCGATTTGCTAGCCATGTCATCAATCCCGATTATGCTGGTGCTTGATTCCTTTTTCGAATTTGGAATTGGCGGCCTTAGTTTCCTTTTTCTTGTTTCGAATTGGTTTCTGATTCTTTTCAGATGTTTTCAAACTCGGATGGATTGGGAAGGCGCTTTTGTTTTTTCCATTTCAAAGCTTGGTTCTAGCTTTGATCCTAAAGATCTGCTATCCAGTTTGCACTATCTTCAAGAATAATCTCAGCAGTTTCTGCAGTTATGTTCTCGCATAGCAGGAACAATTCATTTTGACAGGCCTACTGCTGATGCGCATTCGGAAGAAATTGTTGGAGAATATGAAGGAAACATTCATCTCCATGGCATGCAAGGTTTGCATGCCCAATTCATTAATGTCTTATACTATTTTTCTAATGTGCTTGCTTTATTCTCACTTTTCAGATGCTTTTGAGGTTCATAGAACAGTGGATCCCACAGAAATACAGTTCAAAGGAAATGAACCTTATGACTTTAATTGGGCAGAAGATGATCTTCATTATTTTGGTGTTGATTATGCATATAATGTAGGTGCTTCAAAAGAAAATACAAATACTCAATCCGTTACTGGTATGGAGTGCTTTTCTATTGTTTGCTTGAATTCATATTGAAGAAGAATAGACTTCATAATTTTCTTTTTATTTTTTGCTTTGCCATTGTGCAGAATGTGAGCTTCAAGTCCAACATGAGCAGGTGCAAAGCACTCTTGAAACAGGTTAGTTGGCTTTTTCTTGAACGTCATGCTTTCTGGTATAATATTCTAAATCAGTGTTACTTGTACATATCATGCAGATCAGCATACTTCTTGCAAGGAAGATTTACTGACAGTCTATAGGAATATCAGTGCACTTAAAAGAAAACAGCAAAGAGCACGAAAGAGGGCAAGGGAAGCTGATGCAGAATTTGAGAGTATCAAGTATAAAAAACCGTTGTCAGAAATGACGAACCATAATGGATTGACTAAAAGAAGAAAACAACAATTGTCTAAGAAGATTGCTAACTATGCTAATGAGGTATGTCATAGGAACTCAGAAAAAGATAGGAAAGAGGTGCTTCAGGGTGCTGCTAAGCTGTTACCAGAGTGGGAAGTTTTAAAATTAAAGGAAGTAGCAACAATGACTCAGATAGTAGATAATTTGAGGAATTTCTTGTCCAAACATAAGCTTGACAGATCCACAGATGTGCTTAGAGCAAGGAACTCTGCCATAGTGTTTGCTGTTGACAGTGGGACAAACTGCTTGGGAACTTCCAAATGTTTGAACTTAAATAGAAGGTATGTGGCAACAACAGTACGTAGGAGAGTAGCAGCTGAAATTGGAGATGGACCCTGGTCAATGTTGAAGAGGAAAAGAGGTTTGATAAGCTTAGTAGGAAGGAACAAGCAATAGTTACAGATTTCTGGACAATTCACTCTCGAGTTTCACCATGCAAGAAGCATGTGATAAAGATTTGGGAAGCCCCAGGTAAAAAGTACCTGCATCCTCTACATTTTTTGGAAGAAACTGAGGTGTGTGATTTGATTTGCTAGTTGCTTTGTTATTGCTTAAAAAGGTATTGATTGCATTTTTCGGGTTGCCCCTAGGGGGGGAAACCCTCGTTTATGTGGGTATGTGGGCATATTCAAGTATATGCTGGCATATACCTAGCATATGCTGATGACTGCTAAAAACTGGCTGCTGCCTGTAAATGGTCGGTCATCCAGCCCCATTATCAGCCTGCTACACAAACGCTATCCCCTCGGATCGAATTCCTGGCATTCAACTATGGCTATCAGATCAGAAGTTGGTTTAGAAATCTTTATGAGCTCTGTGTGTTTGGATTTGAAGGCCTAAATCTGATGGCATGGGAAGAAGGGGAATGGTAGAGAATGGAGCGCTTCTGTGGTGGTGCCCAGGAGATCCTTCCGCCATAGCAAGAAGCCAGAAAGCTAAAGGAAAGAAGTATTTGTTCCAAAAACTATGGTCCGGCTATGCTGTTTTAAGGTTTGGATCCGTTCTGACACTGTTAGTTTCGATTCCAGATGCAGCAAGAGAGTTTTTTTTACCTACTATGCCATGTTTTGCAACAAGCCGACTCTGTTTTTTGTAGGCTTAATGTCTTATAACGGCCAAGATATTGTCACTGCCCCTTACAATGAAAGCTCGAAAATGCTCAGGCTCGGCTATGCCTGACAAAGTTCTTTAGCAGAAGGCGGAGGCATGCAACAAATCGGTTTGGGCTTTGAATCACTGCAACATGTGAAGTACCAGATCTTTTTTCTTTTAAGGTTTCATGCTAAAGCCATTAACCAGATCTCCGGTAATAGGTAAACTTGAAACATGAACTTCTTTATTTATTTTTAGAAACGATATAATGTGGTTTACACAGTCTACGTATCTGTTGCAGATGCCAAATTAGAAGTGGATAAGCCATAAGAAGAAATATGATGTTCCAGGCTAATGTTCTAAAGCCCCATGATTAGTTATTTGCATAATGTCGTTCATTTATTTGAAGCCTTTGAAGACTCTTAAAGGTAACTCAATTCTGTTTGTGGACATTTGCAACATTATGCTAGATTTTCTACCAGGGCAGGGCAGGGCACGTGAACAAAAAATCTGCCAAATGTGCAACTTAGGGAGGTCGATCATATTCTATTCTATTCTATTCTATTCTATTCTGAAATAAGATAATGTCTTTTCAGGGACCCAACCACTTTAAGGCAGCTCATGAACTTTCTAGACCACTAGTGTTGCTGTGGCAGTCGAAGTACAAACTACCATCTGCAATTATCATTTTCTTCCATGTTTTGTTACATGGGTTTGATCTGAAAGAGATCCATAGCTGCATAATGAGATACTACTCTGAAATTCGTAACCAGGTGACGGTCTTGTGTTGCTAACACTTATGAGCTTAGGTGATACATTCCATCTGATTGAAAGGGAAAGAATACTAATACTGTAAATCCTTTCTTCCTGTTTCAAAAAACCTCCTAAATCTTATGGTTTGGCTACATGTCTGTTTATGGCTCTCATGGTCCCAAATTCAGATGCATGCATTATGCTCTTTATTTTTCCTTTGATGGTATGATTGCCAATTTCTTTAATTTAAAGCTACGATACTTTGTTTTCAGATTGGAGAAGGAAATTCGGGATCTATATCTCAAGGTAGTTCTCAAAGGAAACAAAGAAGGCTTGAAGGTATATATGCTTTAAATTACATTGGACAACCTTCTTGTTTGTGGGGAGAGAATTGATTTTATTGCTAGGCGTACGATCAAACTTGAGTTGAGGTAACAAAATCAGTTTTCTACATAAAGTTATTTCATGGTTCATGACAGTTATACTAAAATACAGGTACTTGAAAATGACTTAGCGGTATTTGGGTTCTTTGCTGCTCTTGGAAGAAAGGCACGCTCGTTTTTGGCAACAACTATAGTGTCTGAGACACCAGAATCTTTAGCAAGTCTGTTAAGGCATGGATTTTGCCTTTACTACGTGATCTCGTATTAGTAGCCTGGTCACGTGCACATATTACATGCATTTTGTCATAGAAGAATGACTATCAGCAAATTATTTTATCTCAGATACTTGGAAGGAGCAAGTGTTTTGTTCTACCCGCAGTTATCTACCTTAACATTTTATCAGTTGTTCATCGAGGTAGAGCTAACACTTGAATTTATAATGTGTTTAAAATGTTGAGCACTTAAAAGTTCTTAATGTTTATGAAATTGTATCAGGTTGTTTGCGAGGAGATGGAGTGGTTGCCATATTTTCATAGTTCAGCCTCTGTCTGCATTGGTCAGAGTAACACTTGTGGATCTATGTCTGCAATTGTCAACATCTGTTCGCGCTGGGTGATGGACTTTAGCAAGTATAGTGCCTGGGTTCAACAGCCTGAAGGGGAACATGCGAGACAATTTTTGCTTATCAGGTAGCTCGGAGTTGTTATTTTGAGCTTATGATGCCCATCTGGAGATGAGTACAGGTTCTAAGATATTTAACCTCTTTTGCTGTCTTGTTCAACTTGCTTCCTTTTCTTCTGTTCCAATTAATTTTGAAGATGTGATGTAAACATTTACATAGTAAAGCGGGATTGTTTTCGTTTTATTTCTCTGCAACCATAATGGCAGTAAAGATATGTTCTGCATAATTCTGTCCTCCTCCATGATGACATGCTCCAATAAACGACATGTCAATAATCGTCTTGTCAAAGGGATAAATTGCTTAAGTGTTCGCTAGTCCAAAGTTCTTTTTTCCCCTTTGACCTGTTTCAACAAAAGGTGTGCATTTTGTTTAACAAATCTTCAATGAGCAGGTGCTTAAACGGATTACTTCCTAACAATTAGTTTAGAAAGAGAGAGAGAGAGAGAGAGAGAGAGAGAGAGAGAGAGAGAGAGAGAGAGAGAGAGAGAGAGAGAGAGAGAGAGAGAGAGAGAGAGAGAGAGAGAGAGAGAGAGAGAGAGAGAGAGAGAGAGTATATTAATGTCAAGGGGAGACTTCTAAGGTCTACAAGACCAAATAAATATAGCAAGCCCTCAACATCTAGGAGTATTCTCCAAGATGAAATTGCTAGTTAAGTCTAGCAAGTTAGTGATAAGCTTTCATTGCCTACGAGTTCATTAATGCAACCCCTTATAGGGCCAAAAAAGCCTATGAGGCTTTATGCATGCCTAATGTTCCTTTTCTTCTTTCGGTGCTATCCTTTCTTTAGCCCTTTTGGCCATTTTCTGAGTGCCCCTCAGCTGGCTTCCTTTTTCTATTACTGTTTAATGGTGCCAGATCAAGTAGGTAAAAAGAGGTCAACACTTTCAGGTTTAATTTTGAATGAGCTTCTTTTGTTTGGATTGGTAAGTCCATACGTATGCAAAGCAAGACATTTTTGTTTTGAAAAAGATCATGAGCTGCCTTAAAGTGGCGCAGGCTAAGGGACTTGAGCAGAAGTCATGCCCAAGAAAAACACTGAAAGAATGAGAATGATTTTTTATCGTCCACTGAGGCCAATCGGCCTATGGGACCCAGAAGGAGCGCAGCAAACTTATTACTGCCCGGGTTAAAAAAGAAGACAGCTCGATATGAAATTTTTCCAAAAAGAAGAATAAGAGCACTAGGCGTAGACATCACTGCATTTTTCAGACCCTCTAAGAGGGTACACAGAACCAGTCAGGATGTAGATTCTGTGTATTTTGTTTTTTAATTACTTACTATCCTAACCCTAAAGAGGTGACTTTGGCTGTCTCTTTCGACTTTGCATACTTGATGGGACAAGGCAATTGCCAAGTATTTTTTCTTTAAGATAGGTTGCTAAGAGCAAAGGTAATGGGCATGTATTGGGTTTCCAAGACTGACGTCCTTAAAATAAATAAAAGTTAGATGTATTTAACCATTTATGCTATTTTGACCTCATCTAGTATGATATTTATTTGTGAGCTAGCATCTAGACAAAAACTGGTTTTCTCTAGTTTAGGCATACTATCATTTCACCACAACGTAAAGTTTGGGTAAGCAATTTTGCCCCACTGCGAATCCCATCCCGACACGTGGACTAAACCCGAATGCTACTGGTCTTCCTACGCCAAATGTTTACTTGCATTCCGGCAGTTCTGGCAGTTTTTACCTGCATTCTTGCTCTTTTACCAGCATTTTAACTGTTTTTTACCTGCAGATTTGCAGAATTGCTTCTACTCAAAGCTTCACGTAACAACAATTTCATTATAGTTTCAATTCTGTTGTGTTAACACGAGGATGCATGCCTAACACAGCAGAATTGAAACTATAATGAAATTGTTGTATACAGGAACTGTACTGATACAAGAAGCAACTTGAGGTGGGGTGGGGTGAGACGTTGATAGCCTTTATGTTCTAGGTCCTCATGCATTCAAGACGTTTATATCTTCTATCCTTTGTCACTATCTTAACTTTATAACTCTACAAGAAAGGGGGTTGATACATTTCGTTCTAATTTATTGGCTTTGTTACAAATGAGTAGTTCATACCTAACAATTGGTATAACTGAATAAATAATGCCTTCACGTGGTATGTTCAAGGCCGCATTTAAACAACAACAAGAAACATGAAAACACATTCTCGGGCCACCGGAGGGCAACCCTCCGTGCGCAGCACCTTGTTTTTTTACATCAGTGTGCATTCTATGAAAGGTTTAGAAGGGAAAATCCAAAATTCGAGATCTCTCTCAGCTTTCCATGCATTGAAGCCTCCATTTGTGAGGAAAGTGAAGGACAGGGAAACATGTTGTTGTGTGTACCATATGAGACTAGACTTGGTTAGACAAGCACTGAACAAGATAAGGTTAGATGCAAAAATCCATGGTGCTGAATGCACTTGTACATGTGTTGTATGTGGTCCTGGACCAATATGTCAAGCACGTGATATGACATATAAATCTACAAGCGACATGTGGAGGTCATTGGTTTGTACTAAAGATATTGCAGATGAGTGGCATGACCAGAAATGCCTGCTATTGTCATGTCAGAATTGTGGCCCATCAAATTTACCCGTGTGTCCAAAAGAACTAAGCAGGGGTTTAAGGCACATGATTGACTGGAAGACTTTTGATACAGTGAGTGTCTTTTATGCCTTTTTTATGTTTGAAATGTTAATTGCTTACCTATTTTTCTTTTGCAAGTTTATGAATCATTAAATGAACCTGATGACAAAGGTGGTTTCATAGTGACACCAAAACCTGTTGTGAAGCTTGTGTACAAGTGAACTTCAACAGCAGATGTTTTAACAAATGCCAAGCAAGTCTTGAAAGAGTTCATCCCCCATAACTATGAGGCTAGGTGGCAGGCTACACAGTTTAGGCAGTGCTTAGCCACTTTTCCCAGAGACACCATAGTGGCAGTTATTGACTTTGCTGAGAACTACACATTCAAGATACAGCAGGAGATTCAAAGTTTACATTGGAGAAATGACCAATGAACCATATTGGTGCACATATCATACAGGCATGCTACTCCAGAAGAGGTTGTGGCTGAGGACGAGAAATTTGATTGTAGCACTGAAAGACATATTATCAAAGAGACACATTTTTATATTTCAGATGATAGAGAGCATGACACTTTGTTTGTGCAACATTGCCTTAAGAAGCATGTTTGATCTACTAGCCACAAAGGTTTTAAATATAACAATCATGTTATATGGTCCGATGGATGTGCACGCCAATTCAAAGGTGCAAGAACTTTTTTCTTTCTTGGCATTTTATAAAAAATATGGGGATTCCTATCCATTGGAACTATTTTGGTTCTTACCATGGAAAAGGTACATACCAAACTTAATGAATATTAGATATTCTTGTTTGAACAAAGACCAACTTATTGGGCATGTTTATTATGTAGGTGAGCATGATGGTGCCGGTGTCGTTTCTAAAGAGAGCACTCACTCATGAGATGTTAAAAAGAAATTCTAAACCATTAAGAGACACTCATGATGTTGTTATGTTCGTCAGAGAACACTTCAAAGATTCTCGAGAAATGCAGTGTCTTGAACCGTGTAATGGTGCTCATTTGGTGCTGATTTAGTCTTTGTTCTTTCTAAAATAGCTTCTTGTTTTCTATTTTGATGATATTTTTGGGAAATTGGAAAATATGAAGTTTGCAGAGATCGGATGTTTGATTGTGCAACACTTACGTGGGTCAAGTAAGTTCCATAGCATCGCACCGATGAATTGCAAGGATCCCACCCAAAGTTGCACATATGAATTATTCATGGTTTTGCCACTACCGGTTGGGTAAGTACAATGAAATGCATGAACAAAGACAGGGGATAGGCACTTGGATTTTTTTTCAGAATTAAGGCCAGGTGTTGATGAAGAGGAACCTGTAGATGGGCCAGTGTATGAAGGGGATGCAGAATGGAAATCAGATATCATAGATGTTGGAGAGAACTTTGCAGTGGTTGCTCCAGCAGATAACAAGGAGAAAGTGGATTTCTATATCTTGAGATGTACAGAAGTTAAACATGTAATTGAGAAGGCTTACAAAGATCCTTGGGGCCAAAAGTTTGGAAGGAGGGAGGTGGTTATGACTGGTAAGTTTTATAAATATATAGAATAGAGCAGGTATGAACTTCTTAGGTTTGAACCAGATTGTAGTGTGTACAGCCATTTAGTAGTGGCATGTAATTTTGACATGAAAGACTTAGGTGGCAACATTTTTGAGTTGGAAACTGATGTGCATGAACACATTCTTGAAAGTCTACAAACACAATCTACTGTCCTTGCCCAATGTGATGTTGCAAGCAACAGTAAGCCAGAATCAAAGAGCAAGCAACAGTTAGTTAGCAAGCCAGGAGGCAGAAAAGAGGAGGCAAGCAGCAGTAAGCCAGCACCAAAGAAGCAAGGAGCACTGAAGTCAGTGAAGTAACTTAGTGAACAAGAAAAGACCAAAGAAGCAAGGACCAAAAAAGTCAGGGTGTGTAGACAATAAATCGAATGGAAAAAAGCAGGAGGCAAGCAGCTCATTGACCAAGCAGAAAACAGGAAGAAAACAAGGTGACATTGGAGAAAAAAACCTGCAAATAGCAAAAAACAAAACACCAGAAAATAACAACAAGAAATACTATTCATTCATTCACATTGACTCACAATTCAATCACTCATAGAACTTAAACTTCAAGTGAATGAAACTTGAAAGCATGTAAATTTAAAAGCATGAAAACAGCAATGCAATTTTGATTATAAACTTGACAGTGAGAAGGAAATATGAATGATTGTGAACTTATTATCTTATTGCAACAATTCAAAGTAGAAACTTCTAAAGTACAACAATTGAAATTAGAAACTCAAACTGCAATTGCAATTCAATACTCAAATTGCAAACTCAAAATTGCAAAAGTTTAATATATTATCGAATACAAAAAAGGTTAGATACACAAAATTTCTTCCATTACACGAAGTTTTTCCGGAGATTACATAATTTTCAAAATTTCTAAGTTCATAAACAATGAGATCATTTCTTTTCTTTCTTGACTCTCCCCAAGTACCTCTCCAACTGCATTTCCTTCTTCTTCTTCACCTATGTCACCGACTCATTGGACACCTCACTAGCATGAACCGACAATTAAAGCACAACCTTACAATTGAACACTATCCGGGCTTCAATGTTAAGGGCTTAATGCAATTGAACTGAATTTCTTAATTGAAATTGCAAAACTTGTCATCCTTCTAGGTTGACATCAAGTTTTTCTTGAAGGTAGCACACCCAAGAAAGGAATTCATGTTCGGATAAATTCAACATGCAAATACCATAGATCTAATAAGACATCCTTACCTTTTGAAGTACTATGATTGCCATCTTAATAAAAGAACAAATAATCTTGTGGAAGAGTTCAAATACAATTTAATCATTCCAATTAGATAACATACCTTTAGTATTCAAGCCCGGGAGTTCATCACGTAACTTTACATTCTCGACTTCTTAAACTTGGGCAATTTTCTAATGTTGGGACTTTTGACGACTTATAATTCTCGAATCTCAATGCAAAACAAACGAGACGAGACATTCTAGAAACAAACACCTTTAAAGCACTTACAACTTACGGTCAATGTCCTTAGCTTCTTGAGCACTCCTTGTCAATAATAACATTCTTCTTCCTTTTCATTATGTTCACTTCAAGAAGCTCTTCTTCGCCGATTCTCAGCATTTTCTTGGACCTCTTCTTCAACATCAATAATATTCTTGATTCATGGCGAGCTCGGAGAAGTGAATGTGGCACAGATTCACCACAACCAGAAACAATACAATGCATGGACTCAAGCACAGCAGAAAAACAAAAAACATGAAATTTATGTGTGCACTTCAGCTCAATATGCATAGCATATTCATCACTGAAGGAAAAACCACATATCTGATAAGTGCTAGCAGAGCTAAAAGAAAAATTGTAAATACCCATTGTGATGTTAATGGGGTTTACCTTCTTGTTCTGCAGTGAAGAAATCTGGGCTGCTCTTGCATGCCACAATTCCATGTCTTGCTCATATGATTTTATATCATTCTTTGTCATCTTGATCTGTTCTTTTATGTTCTTGAATCTGTCCTTTCCCATAAAAGAGAGTGTCTTGTCCAAAAAGCCTACCAGCACATCTTCCTCACACTTCATAACAGCTGCAGTCCTTTGCATTTCTGGATCTTCAGCAAATGTTAATGTCATGTCCATTCTAGTCTTCCTTTTTTCTTCTATGGCATCAGCCAAACTGTTGCAAGATGCCTTGGCTGTAGCCATGCTGCCCTCTAACCTAAGAGCATCATTTTCCAAATTGCAAAGCTTCCCTTCTGCTTCAAACTTCATTTCCTCCAATTTCTTAACCTGTGCAAGAACACTCTGTATGTTCATGTCGAAAGTATTCAGAGGTGTCCTTTTGGCCTTCTTCTTCAAGGAGTCCTGGTAGGCATCGGCAGCAAAGGAGGCCCAATTGACTCTAAACTCCTTCTTCCGAGCCAATGCAGCTGCTGTATGCTGCCAAGCAAATGCCCGAGCAAATTGAGTTCGCACCTCATTATTCGGCAACTTCTTTTGATAAACTTTCGCCACAAGATCCAATAATTCCTGCTTAAAGCTGTGTTTAATCTCCTTCACATTGATCTTTCTGTTATGAAGCGGAACTTTCCATACGAATAAGAAGTCGGATTCAGGGACTTCTTCTGTCTTGATCTGCTTCGACTTTTCGCGAAAGAGGGTAAACCCTGGAATTTTTCGAATTCAAATTCTGTTCTGGCAAATACCTACAACAAAGATCACATTAATTAGAAAAGGATAACGAAATAGAAAGAAAAAAAAAAACTTGCAGGCCGCAGCTCACCTTACGACCTCCGGAATCCATCGAAGAAGCTTAAAGAAATCGGCTTCGAGCAAGCAAGCAAGCAAGGAATCGATCAAGCAAGGAATCGGCTTCGAGGAAGCAAGGAGGCGGTTTGGAATTCGAAATGGAAGGGAATTAAAAGTTTACGACCAGTTCGAATGATTATCTGCATGTTCGATCATTTCGCGCGCAGAAATCGAAGCTCTGCTACAGCCCTACACCAGACCGTACCTGACACTTTAGACTGGCCGTAGCAAAACTTCAATACGCCCGTCCTGGCACACTTCAAAACTTCAACACGCCCGTCTCGTAAGCGAACCAACACCAAAATATAGGTGCTGATGAAGTGCTGAAATTTTGCGTTTTTGTACACCTCAATTAAAAAAACACCCGACGACAAACATCAAAGAAGGATATAAAATCCGAAATATTTATTCATATGACTCCACTACACTTTGCATATAAGGACCTTCCTTGACTTTCACTGCAACTTCATTGACATATTTGAATTACAAGCTGGAATAGTGAACTTTGCTTTTGACATTGAAGTTATCGATTAGTTTACCTTACCACATATTTGGTCAGTACTCATGCAAGACATACTGATGCATATCACTTATAAGAATGATGCAAAGGGTTTGTTCAAATCCTCCTCCGTCTTCAGTTCATAGTAGAGATTTAATAATTGTTATGATTTCCATCTATCATTTCATATCTTTGGTATGTGCACAAAAGAAGACTATGAAATGAAGAACCATGGAAAACATCAGAGTGTGTGTAAGGATTTATGTTTCAATTGTTCAAAACCCAGTGTCATCATTTTGGAAGTATAACTGTAGAAAAACAAGAATATGGCAATCAACGACTGACTCTAAACTTTAGCAAAGCATGAGCTTAATTTGGATAGACCATTTCAGTCGCTCATATTGTGGTAATAACATAACACTTAGCAATGAAGAACATGGAAGGAGAGCGAGAACAATAGAGACATGAAAGGAGAATGGGTGGAAGATTGTTGTATGATAGGAGAAAATACAAGGCACAATGAATTGAATTGGACTAAAAGAAATACAAAGGCAAGGCAAAAAGGGAAATATATAAAGGGGGTGATACATGTAAGGGATTATAAGGGACAAAAAGGAAGAAAACCAAAAGAGGAGAGGCCTAGGTCTAATTACAACCCCAGAGGTCAGCACTGGCAGGGTTAGGCTGATCCAAGTTATCAATAGGATGAA
The DNA here is from genome assembly GCA_021234155.1 of Isoetes taiwanensis. NCBI lineage: Eukaryota > Viridiplantae > Streptophyta > Lycopodiopsida > Isoetales > Isoetaceae > Isoetes > Isoetes taiwanensis. The sequence goes on along the minus strand of JAJEKV010000066.1, from coordinate 5,552,664 downwards.
GGATTTCAACATCCCAAGAGACATCAGAATGCATAATATTAAGCAAAAGGCTAGAAGTGGAAGCATCCTGTTTTCCACCCCAATACACAGTAACGGGGCAAAGCTCACACGAAAACGAAGGGGCCAGATCTCGCGGGCTGCTGTCGGCTGCGTCGCTCACAGCCGTCAGATCTTCTGCATGTTCTTCGGTGGAAAACCCATGCGATTCGCAGCTGCAAAGCTGCTCCAGATCTTCGTCTTTGGAGGCCGATTTGTCGGATTTGCTGTATTTTTTGAACGCGCTGCAGCCCGATTGATCGATCGGGAGATCCTGCAGCGTTTTGGGCGATCTGGATTCTAGCGTTAGAGACTCGAGCGTGTCTTGGAAGCACGGCGCCCTCGGATTTGAGTAATTGATTCCGGAGCTGCTGCTGCTGCCTGCTCCATTCTGCTCGATCGGGCAGTGCGATTGCGGATCTATGCCCATGTTCCGAAGCTTTTTCTTCAGATGCGTGTTCCAGTGGTTTTTGATTTCGTTGTCTGTTCTTCCCGGCAGCCGCGCGGCAATTAGCGACCACCTGCATCATGCAAATCTGTCATAATCTGGTCCACCCTTCAATAAAGTTGTCGAATCACAATTTCGCCTATGAAAATCAAATCCATGATCATTTTGACGCAGACAAAATGGACGTGATCTTCATGACCAACAGCAAAATCAGGTCCTGAAGTGTTCGAAGAAAACTGGATCGGAGACTCACGATCTGCTCAAGAATAACCGCATTCTTCAGAAGCGAGATGATCAGGTCATGGTCTGCTGCATATTCTGAGTCGGCGAAAGCCCCAGGAACGAAAACATATAATCTGCACAAAACGCTCTAAATCTGCCGAGAAAATAACCGGCCAAAGTCGAAAACCGTCCATAATCTGCTGCAAGTTAGCATCATCCTTATCACCCAGACAAAACCCAGAAATCCCAACCAAAAAACGACACAAAAATCTGCTCCAATTTGTAAGGAGGAAAAAAAAAATGAAAAAAATCAACCGGCAGCGCCGGAAGGAGCACGATTCAGAAAATCGAACTAAAACAGGCTGCAATTCATACAACCCAATAGAAAATAATCTGCATAGCCCACCTATTTCCAAGCAAAGAATGCAGCTTGATAATCATCTGGTCTTCTTCCTCGGAAATATTTCCGTGCTTAATATCAGGCCTGAGGTAGTTGATCCAGCGCAATCGACAGCTCTTGCCGCAACGCCGGAGGCCTGAATCAAACGTCGAAACAAAAAATACGAAGCAGATTAACGACAGGATCAGACATAAAATATACTGATTTTGCAGGGAATATAACCTGCAGCTTTGGGCAAGGTACGCCAGGCTCCTTCGCCGTGTTCGTTGATATACTGCGTTAGAAGAAGATCTTCTTCGCGAGTCCAGGGGCCTCTGTTAAGACCGACTTTCTCACAGCATGGGGCCCGGCCCATGATTGAACACTCGATCGAACAAAACCTTGGATTAAATCAATCGTATACTTGCTGCCGCTGCAGCAAGCTTTTCTGCTCAACAAAAAAAAACCGCCCAACAAACGCTGCCGCTGCAGCAAGGATTTAACTCACAAGGATTTGCAAGGATTTTTGCAAAGATAGCCAGGAATGATGAATTCCGGCCCGCCCACAAATGATTCTGAAGCAAGGATGATTGTTCTGGTATTGTAGAGGGCAAATTAGGGGTCAAAAAACGAGAGGAAGAAGTGGAAGACACAGACTGACTGCCTATTCTGTCAATTCCGGTGGTCTAGTAGCGTACTGAACTAGAGCTCTCTGACAAACAAGTTTATACACGAAAAGAGAGGCCTGACCCCAAAATGTGAGCTCTTACAACTTATCAGGCTCCATTATTTCTCAGAAGTGGAGCTGTCTTAGTACTCAATCCGTTGCACCTCTTTTGCCTTGAATTACAGCCCAGATCCTCCTTCTAGTCCGTTGGCTTTCTGGACTCATAAACAAAAAGAGTTCAGCATCTTAAGATCCTTATAGTTGGCAGAGTCTAGATCCATTTTTTGTGGATCATTTTTCCTGCAAATTTTGGCACTAGTACCTTGGACCTAAAAATTGGCTTTCATTTACAGCCTTAGGCTTGATAGGGACTTGAGTTCGTCAAAAGTTGGCCCTTCTGACGTTGTAGTTCTAAGTCTGAGACAGACAGACTGATCTGTAAGTAGTACCAGCATTTTGGAGGAAAGAACTTTGCCTTTGATAAATTAGAGTTGAGGAAATGTGGGTTTATGAATTTGGAGGAAAATATTCATGGGTTTTTCTTTAAAATGCATCAACCTGATATCTTGTTAGAAACCTTTCTTCTGAAGAAAAAAGGAGAGAAAAAAAACGTGTGAATTAAGGTCCATAACAGATTGCTTTCATGAGACAAAGAAATGAGGAAGGTAGAGCAAAATATGCTCGTTATGTCATGATCTGCAGTCTGTGACAGATTAATCCCTTGCACCAACTACAAAAGCTTCATATCCCACGAATTTACACCCTTCAAGATCTTAGTCAATGGCAGAATTGATGGAAGTTTCTTCTAAAAGTGGTCGCCCTAGCAGCCCACTTTGCATTAATTGGCATTTATGACCACGTTCCACAGCCAAAGAACAGAAATCGACAAGAACTGATACTGCCTGCTATGCAAGTGCTGTGGAGAATATCACCCACATTTTTGCCTGATCTGTAGGAAGTACGCTAAAAAGCACTTATAGTTATAAATCATGTTTGTAAACATCACTAAAAGGTTTATAAAAGTGTTTTCACTAAGCCATCAATTCCAACTCAAATTCACGAGGTTACAAAACTCCACTTAGGATGTCAGAAATAGCCCTGAAGAATGCACCATTCCTATGTCCAAAAAATCTTAAATAAAGGCAACTAAGGTCTTGTTAAACAGCACTAAGAATGCTTAGATCTTGCTAAACAGGTCCAATTGCTGATAAAAATGGTACTAAAATGGGTAACCTTCTGCTAACAGCTCCTTTATTGCTCATAAAAATGGTACTAGAATTGGTACGTTCTGCTCAAATTTCCTTCACAGATGTCAACATTTGAAGAGCACTTGCAATCTGGAAGGAAGAACCCTAGAAAACCCAAAACCACACCCCATAACCTAGAGAAAAAGACAGATCTGATGCCTGCATAACTAGCAAGGGGAGTGGTTACTTAAAGAAAGTAATATAAGCAAACTGCGTATAAAGACAAGCAAATCCGTGAATAAGAAGCAAAATGATTAAATCTAAAACCTAGATGCTAAAAAAAAATCGGCCCTCATTCATAAATCCGAAAGCAACAGCCTTCTTCTGCGCCGTGTTAGGGTGTGATCTTCTGCCAAAAATTGTACCAGCGAGTCAGAATTCCTAGTTTTGTTCCACCTGAAGGGACACTTATCCCTGGACCGGAACCGCCATAGCCATATGATTTGAGAGCTCCATTATTTGAGCCCTAGGGTTTTGTCAGGCCTTTACCTTAGGTTTACTCAGAATGCATGTGAAGGGTACTCTACAACAGTGTGATATCGGCTCCCCACTTTCCATAATCTTATAAGCATCCTATCTCCTTGTAAGATACGTTTGTACACCAACTTTGTACCTCTGGTATACTTGCTAGTTGGATACACTATGCAGATCGTCCTTTTCAATTCAATTCAACTCAATTCTATTTTTTTAGCATATTTTTAGCAGAATTGCACGATTTTCCTGTCCACGTGGGCACCCACGTCACCCACAAACCTGATTTTCTTCCACACCCACGTCAGCCGGAGTTTGAGTCGAGCGATGGCAACCCTGCTGAAGAGTTCTTTCGCCTTGCTTTTCGAACAGCTGCGCAAAAATTCATGTAATCGATGGAAGATTTGGATTTAGTTGTTCTATAAGCTTCCCCTTTGCACAATACAGGGACGGCGTAAAATACAGGGACCCAGCATGAGTTTGGTGCTCCGCAAAAGCCCTAGAATCCAACATGTTCCCGAGCTGAAAAGGCGTGTTGGCACTGGAACATATGCCACATACTGCACTGCAAGATTTTCTTATTATGTGTGCATTCTGCAACCAGTTAAATACCATCTCAAATGATAATAAGCTCAAGGGATAGAGACCATTTCAGCTTAGTAGCCTCAACGATTTGAACTGTAAGAGAATAAAAAAGCATGATCTAAGATAGGGCTAATAGTTCCTTGAGTCTGATAGAGCCAATCTAACAAGCTATTTTCTTTGCAGCAATGTGCATGGGATTAATTTGATGGAAGCATTCCATCTGAGCTTCAAATGCTTGACAGAAACTTATTTGTAAGAAATATGGTACATGTAATGTACATATCCATGAAGATTTCAGATTTCTTTGAATGTTTCTATACGGAAATATATGCAACAATTACTTCAGTGGCAGCATCCCTAATGACTTGGGGCAATAGCTTGCAAGGAATGTGCTTGTATATGAAGTCCTAAATGTTGCTAGGTTTGCATTATTGACAGTTCTTATGTATCCCTCGTCAGGGACATCTCCATTAATATCATTATAGGGACAATTCCAGATTCATTAGGTGATTTGGAGCATCTATGTTACTCTGTAAGTCATCTCCAATTTGATGCTAATATTTACTTAAAGAGCATCAAATTAGATAAAGTCTTGGTTTCCGTCCTCTTATAGCATCTTACAAAATAACAAACAAGCTGGACGAAGTCTAGCAGAATTTGGCATGTTAAGAAGTAATTTTTGTAAGTTTGCATTCCATGCACTCTATTTGCTTTTATGTTATAACATAGTAATCTAGAAGAAATGATTGTCCGTGGGTCTTTTACACAACATTTAACTGGGAGCATATCTCTGGAGTTGGGGCAATTGCAAACACTTATTGCCCTATAAGCAAACCAAAATAAAATTTTGGATTAATGCTTGAGTGACTTTATCAGTGTTCTAATCAAATTACATATCTATGTGCAGGTTATTGGAGTACAATTCACGTTCTGGAACAATACCAGCCCAGCTTTCAAACTGCTTCAGCCTGAACACATACCTAGTAAGTATGGTGCCAGCTGGTTCTCATGATCATAAGGTTTTTGTGTTTCAAGTACTATGCAGATCCTCCCAATCTAGTCCTGATTCATATGGACATGGCTTGTCATACATACGATACAGAATGAGAATTACAGGTAACTTACATGACAGGTTTCTTATGCATCAAGTTTTTTTTTTTTAAGGACGACAAACTCTTATTTAATATTCCAGAAGAAGTACACACATAGATGCAGAAACAGGAATAAAATCTCAGTAGATAAAGATAATCCACTTAATGCAGCCACCTGTCTATGCATAGGATAAGATACCCAAATATTCCTTAAAAATCAAACTTTTTTTCTTAGGAGCAAGCTGAGAACATAGGTATGCCTTCACCAATCTGTCTTGCGCCTCGTAAAGAAGTTGGTCGACACTAATTGATAAGCCTTTGAAGATACACAACCGCCTTCTTTCCCAAAAAGACCACAACAACCAATCTGAAGCTAAGAAGTCGTATTTAATTAAAGTGGGACTCATTCCATTCCCATTTGTTTTCGGAACTCTGTTAATTTACACGAAAAGGAGCACCCCGACCCAAGAACTATCCTTAATTCGAATTTATGTCTAGAACTCTGCATCGAAGCTTTCCTCCAGTTATCCCTGGATAGCGAGTCGAGAACAAGAACAAAATGCAACTGAAACAAAGGAAATTCATTAAAGATTGAAACCAAAGCTCTAGTTGAAAAAGAATTTTTATTAATAAATTGAATAGGTACAATGTATTTTACATCGGACGCAGAGACCATGGCGGTCTTCTTTGTCACTACGATTACATCATCTTGGTAGGTGGTCCACCTTAGGGGATTAACTTAGCAGCGCGGGTTTCTTCACGCCGACCGTAAGCCTTGGGGCAACCCGGAAGAGTGTGGAATGCCTCACGTGGAGGTGCCTCGAGCTACCGCCGACTGTCCCACCCGACTTCTCCACTCGCCTCCGGCTTTTTCATCGAATATGCTCCTTCCCCAACCTCCGGTGGATGTTATACAATGCTTGCAAGATGCTTTGAGCTTCCTCGGACTGCCTCAAATTTCTTCGCGTGTTCTTTATCCCCGTGGTGTGCATGGCGCCCGAATTCACGAAAGCAACCTTATCCCAAAGGCCGGCAAGAGTGTAGCGTGGCCCGGATCTGTGCCGAGCGGTATTTCTTCCCGCCTTGAGCGGATCTGCGTCACCTGGAGCGGTCTCTCGCGATGCCCGAGGGATGCGTGGCCGGTGTTTGATGCGTGCACGAACCACACCGAGCAAGGAGAGTCTATGATTAACAATTACGGTGCCATTAGTCAAAACGAAGAAAAGAATGTTGAAATCAAATTACAATGGAGAACATTCATTCCATACAACTGCATCCAATGACGTGGGAAGTAGTGTCTTTCACGAAGTCGAGAAAGGCACGCTATCTCTCGCTGACGAAAACCATTTGTATGCTTCCGTGTGTGATTGGATGCAACCACACCATTTGTATGCTTCCGTGTGTGATTGGATGCAACCATATTCTAATGAGAATGGTTGTACTTTGACTTTTCCGGGCCTTTCTCGACTCGCGAGTCGAGAAAGGCCCAGGAAACCCAATGTACAACCATTATCATAATAGATTGTGGCTGCATCCAGTCACACAAACAAACATACAAATGGTTTCATCAACAGGACAAGCATGCCTTTCTCGACTCGCAAGTCGAGAAAGCAAGCGAAAACTCAATATACAAGTATATTCATTACAAAATGTAGTACATTTGTTCACGTTTGTTTACAATATTCACACAATTTGACTATCTGAAAGCAGAGGTCACTCTTCTTGATCACCATAATATTTGTCGTCCATAGCTTTCATGATCGCCTTGCTCTCTGGATCGGGTTCCGTGAGGCTCGGATAGTTCCTAATCACATCGGCGACAAGAATGGCAAAAAGGGATTCCGCCAAGTCAGGACAAAGTCCGAAAGACAACCACCTATCCGTCTCATACTCTTCAGGTCGATATGCCTTAGCAAGGATTGTATTTTGCGAGTTATGATAGCACTTGTAGGCGGAGTCGCCTATGATCGGCTGTTGTGTTTGCCATAGTCGGGACCTGTCCAGCCTTTTCACCATAATAGGCTTCCCCTTTGTGATGGCTGGATCGAGGTCCGACACATGCTCGACCCTTTCGTTTCCCAAACGAACTTGAACTTCAAACCGGAAGGCCGAGAACACCAAGAACATTGACAATATTTTTCTTTGCCATACAAGACCATATGCCCACTTCAATCCCCGCCTGGCACCATTCAACAATTTCCTTTGCACTAGGCCTCCGGATACACGATTTTATGCTCCGTTTTTCGTCTTCGATCTGCGAGGTGTTAAGCTCGAGGGGCGTCTTTTATCGTGGTATACCGCAGCTAATACTCCATTGACGCCAAATATTACAAGCTTCGTGGGACCAAATTTGATCCCGGTTGGAGTTTGGCTCGGACCATATTTCGGTTGGTCGGGATCCATATCGCGGATCATTAATTTTTCAGACCTTTCGTGTCCCCGGTGTCTTGCTCTTTATTGTCTTTGGGGTGTACGGTGTCCTCAAGACGTGAACCGCCACTAGATATTGACAATGATCCGAGTCGCTAGGCTCGATGTTCCCGAAATAATGAGAGATGTGTCGATAGGAAGCGAAGTTTTCTCGACTTCATGAGTCGAGAATGGAAAGGTTTTCTCGACTTCAGAAGTTAGAAACACCAGACAGCAAAGTGAACTCACCTCAATTTCAGATTCTCAAGAATTTGTTCCCGCAAAGATTCAGGGTCCTAAACCCTCGAAATTCGTCTCCTGGCCATGTTTGTCTCCCTCGCCTCGGGTTTGTCTTCGTCATCATTGTCCTTCGCTTCCATTTGTCTTCCTCCCTTTGAAATGCTCATGAAGCGCATCCGTGTATGACCGAATGGTTTCAACCATGTCCTTATTTCCAACCACGGATATAGGTTTCATTCCATACGGATAGCCCCGAGAGAACGAGCCATTCATGTACCACTGCGATACAATTTGATCTTCTTCTCGCCAAGCGGTTATGAAGTACTTGATAACCCTTGGCGGATAGGAATTCTATGTATAGGACACTGCCGCACCATCATTGCTTTTACTTTGTCCATCGATGGCACATCCTCCATAAATCTGCCGCCCCTTCCGGGGTTCCATCTTGAAATCATGAACTTTGTCGGATAATGATGTTCGCTAGACCACCACTTGTCCAGTCTACAGCCCGATCTTGAAACCAAAACCAAAACTATATTGGCAAAGCTTGGTGCCTTCGGCAAGCCAAGTCTACACTCATGTTCAAGCTTTCGATATGGAGTACAAGATCTTGTTGGTGAAGTTAATATCGGCTCCCATTGGGAGACAAAGGTTGTCGATTGCCGGCATGCAAAAAACAAAGGAAACCGAAAGTATCCAGGTCGGTCATGTCCGCACCGCCTTGTACCAACGCTCTATGTCCGACTTTCTCATAAAAAGGGTGGGGTCTTCAATCATATTGATGGCAAATAGTGTCATGGGCCAGTGCCGTTCGGACCACCAAATCCCTTGTGTCCCAATGTTACCCAGGAATGGGGGAGCTATCATCGGCCTTTTAAATGGGACCACCCGAATCCAAGCTTCCTCTTCTTCAATTGCCATAGCACGCTTCGGGGAAGGGAAGGGTTTTTTGGCTACGCTTTAGCTTGGTGTTGATGTAGGGTTGACATCGCCGGTTCAATTCCTTCATGTCTTCCTCATCAAGGGCAGCCTTTTCCTTGTAATAATCAAAGTCATGGTATTCATTGGAAGCAACATTGCGAGAACTCCGATGCCTTCCTCCAACGCCAGATCTCTTTTGGGACTGTGGCATAATCTTTGTATCCCGCATTTTTGAGCTTCTACTTTTCCTTAGCGGGGATTGTTCCATCCGGATTACGCCTAGATCAAAAGCGTTTCCTTGTCGGTCAGGCCCTCGTATCCTTTTTATAAATTGCCTCATCGAACAACTTTGGGTCCGGCTTGCATGGAAATTCCCCATTGCTTTGTCCCCTTGCCTCTTGTCCATTGGGCCCATATCTCGGTCCATTTCTCCTGACTTCGGTGCTAAGTATGAGGTCATATTGGTCCGAGAGACTCCCCCGCCCTTTCTTGGTGTTCTCTTCTTCTTTTCCTCTTCATCCTCCCCTCATCATCTTCAGCCTTCCAGTGAGAACATATCTATAGAGTGACTCAAAGGTCTTCCACTTATCCCAGGGAGCCCTGTTTCCTTTAGGGCCGAGGACAACCCAATGCTTTCCATCAATTTCGAAGTGTATGATCCGGGTCGATATGGGCTGCATTCATAAATGTCCCAATGTTAGAGCATGAAAGTATCTACTAACATCCGGTAAACACTAAATAGGAGGATGCGGGGGTTTCTCGACTTCAGAAGTCGAGAATGCCCCCAAGGAGAGGAGGAAAACATAGGAGAGTCGAGGCCAAAGCGAAAGCATCACAGCATTCCCAAATCTTTGCTTTCACTCTTCAAACGATGCAACTTAGGATATAAACTTAGCGACATTGCGAAGAGGCGGGGGGAGAAAGATTGGGAAGGCTCGATGCATTTTGCTCTTCACCATTAATCTCCAATGTTCTCGTCTATTACCTTTGGGGTTTCTCGACTTGCGAAGTCGAGAAAGTGAGAGGAGCACAAGTAAGAAGATTCAAGGGACTTTCTCGACTACAGTCGAATACCCTCGAGAGGAGAGAACATAGTACGAGTGAAGGTTGGGAGAAAAGATCGCCATTTCCCAAATCCTTCCATGCCGCTACCGTTCGAAAACGATGCAACTAGAAATAGAAGCTGTTTCTATTACTGTCCGAAGAGGCTGGGAAGGAAGGATGGAAGGTTCGATGCTTCTACCGTCGACCATTAATCTCAATGTTCTTATCACTTCGGTTTCGGTTTCGACCGCGAAATTGAGAAAGCCCTTGAATGTTTACATTTCTTTATTTCATCGGGTTTTCACCGCGAAGTCGAAAGCCCGCGATCCTTTGACTTCTTCAGAAGCATTTAGCTAATTTCTCGACGAAGTCGAAACCCCAAAAAACGAAATGAAATGATAGTTTCACCAATCGTAGTCACTTAATCGTAGAATTCTTTACCTTATAGCTGGCACTCACGCTATTGTGTTCGGCAGCATAATGCTGGCCAGCTTCGGTTCTTTGGCGTCTCATTTGCCAAGAACTCAGACCTCGCTTTGGCATATCTATCCTTGATTCTTTGCGGCACCTCCTTCTCCGTCAAATACTTGCCCTCTCAGCGAATGTTTGACCGTCCTACTACCCGTAACCGATGTCTTTTTCCTTGGTGTCTTCCGGACTTCCGGTGAACAACTCACCGGCCGATTCTGGCCGAAAGGTATGACATCCGCTAGGCATTGGATTCTGCGGGATGTCGCACCATCGTTCGTTGAGAATCTCCGGCATGTGTCTTTGGATTAAATTCCATGTGGTTGAACAAGATCGGCATCTCCCGTGTCGTGCACTGTCAGCGCGATGTCCAAGAAGCGACTTGTGTGCCATTCCCAACGGATAATCTTGAACCAGCCCGCTCCATTTTTGTGCCCTCTTCAGGAAATCCTGATGCGCTCAAACGGATCCATTAATTGGGAGTCGACCATATCTTCGATTTCATCATCCGATTCCTCCCAGGTGGTGTCATCTTCCATCTTTGGTCTTGTCCTGACTTTTTTTCTTTATGAACCACAACTTCCTCCCCACCGCCGAGTGTTGTAGAGTCTTCAAAGACAAAGGGGAGGTGAAGCTCCCCGCGTTGAACAAGCTTTCCCCGACTGGAAATCTCCATTCCAAGCTCCCGGATGTTAGGGTTCCGGCCTCCTTCATCCCTTCCGGATCCTTCCACCCAAGGTTCTCGACAATTTAAAGGCCCGCCTTTTGTCGGTGCCCTTCGCCTTTGCTCATTGAAGAGTGAGAATAATTTGAAACCGATAATTTTTTCGGGTGGTAGAACTTACTCTTTCCGGCAGTCTTCCACATGAAATGTTAGATGCTTCGAATAAAGGCTGAGATCTGGGAGAGCACAACACCGACCTTCTTGTACTTGTCTCCGTGAGCTCTTCTTGTCCCTTTGGTGGAGAAATGATCTTTCTCCTTTCCACTTGTTGATACCTCGACATACCACCAAGAATCATTGGTGTGTCAAGAAGCTCTGCCTCCGATCCCTCGATGACGAAGAAAGAACGGAGTTTGGCCGTTGATCACTAGTGAGTCCGCGGTGAATGCCGCAAGACCAAAGGATGGATCGATAAAGGTATTCTCACCAAAGAAAAACCTCGAGCTCACCTGAAGCGCCGTTTTTTTCTTCTTTGCCGCCGCTAAGAACCGACCGCTCCGCCCGGCTGGGCTTCTTGGACTGAGTCGCCATGTCAGTATGCCCGCATCTTCTTCCCCGCCGAACCCTTGTGTAAATTAAGTTTCCTCCGCGTTGTAGGTTTTAGGACCGCACGAAAAACGATCGGGTGTTCTTTAATTTGAATTTAAGGACATGCAATCATTTAAGAAAAAAAGGCTAAGGGTACAAAGACGACGCCGGCTTTAGCCCGCCTAAACACCATTTTTCAAATTGAATCACATCCGGGGACTTAGTGGCGGAGTGTAGATTATCTTCACCGCCGGCATTGGCGACTTTGAGTTGGGAGGCGAGCATCGACCGTAGTTTACTTCCGAATGGCGCCGCTGACGCAGAAGCTCCTCCACGCTTTGCTCTTGTGTATTTTTTTTGACCGCCGTCTTGTGCAGCGCTTGATTTGATCGATGAGCACGAGCTAAGGTAGGAAGCGAGAGAGGAGCCGCCGGATTAACGGGAACTCTACACTCTGCGCGCCATGGAATCCGGGGATACAACGAGAATCGCATTGATAAAAAAGTATTAGATGCGAATGCACTCTTGATGAGACCGACGGAAGAAGCAAAGACTCTCGAGGCTGCGGGATCCGTGGATACTGGGCCCAAGGAATTACCGCGTGAAGAGGTGAGTTTGGAGATGCCCGTGGTTATTTTGCGGTAGAACATGCCACTGCGTGTTTAAATCATGGAACCGCCATAAGCTCGACGGGTTTTATCGTTTCCTTGTCCAGCATTTTTCAGCTTCGAGATGATTTACTCTCGGGTTGAGAGATGCTCTAAGCAAGAAACAATGGATCGAGGGTAAACTTGAACAGGTTCCGTTCTAGGTGTATTTTTTCTTGGAATGTTTTCTTGGAATGTTGTATATAGATCGAGGCTAGGTCTAAGGCCCAGAGATGCGGTTCAAATGCATCCTCCCCGTGGTTAGTCGAGAGAGGCCTCTACCGATCCGGAACCACTCCTCGCAATATTCGAGGAAGATGGTTCAAGGAGAGTGGCTCGCATGTGCCTAGAGGCACTTGGGACTAAAAACAGGAGAATACAAAGTGCTTAGTTGTAGAGACACGTGCTAAGACCTAAAGGCCAGATAGAAAATGCCCCACTTCCCTTCGCAATATTCGAGCAATATAGTTTGAAGGAGAGTGGCTCGGTTCCCGCAGCACCGAGAATGCGGTGGGATGGGGCTAAGGGATTCTCGACTTGCGAAGTCGAGAATGCAAGCCTTGGTTTCCTCTCTGCATTCTCACTCGCAAGTCGAAATCGCTAGCCCGTCGAGAACTCCGTGATGGTACACATGTGGTGCCGTTGGTCAAGTTAAGGCATTCCCCGACTCAGCGAAGTCGAGAATGCATGCTCACAAGCCTCGGGTTTCCCCGTGGGTTAGTTGTAGAGGCCTCCACCCAATCCGAGCCCCTCCCCTTCGCAATATTCGACGAAGATGGTTCGAAGGAGAGTGGCTCGACCGGGTCGAGGCCACCGCGACCATACAATGAGAATTGGTCAAAAGGGATTCTCGACTCTGCGAGTCGAGAGTACAAGTGTTATTTCCTCGTCATTTCACCGCAAGCAAGTCGAATGCCTTAGCCATCAGAACCCGATAGTACACATGGAGTGCCTACCGATAAGGCATTCCCGACCGCCGAGTCGAATGCGCAGACGCTAAGCTCGCAAGTTTCCCCGGGTTGAAGTAGTAGAGGTTTCTCCACCGGCCCCAGCCCATCCCCTTCGCAATATTCGGCGAAGATGGTTCGGCGGAGACGGCCTCGACCGGGTAGAGGCCCTTCGCGACCACACACCGGAGAATTGGCTTTGCTAAGAGTTGGTCCTGCATACTAAAACAACTTCCCTTCCGCAAAGATCCGGCAAGATAGCTCAAGGAGAGGAGCAAGACCGCCGCGAAAATTCAGAATGAATGCACTAGAGCTCGCGCTTCCCCACTCCACGAGTCGAAAGCAAACGAAGACCTCCGGGGTTAGTCATCGAGGTACGCTTCAGCACCAGCCCCTCCCTTCGCATATTCAATGATGGTTCAAGGGAGAGGGCCTCGGACCGGGTGGGAGGCACCCTCACCGCATCCACAAAGGGCTACTGACAGGAGACATTCTCATTAATGCGAAGTCGAGAAGGCGCAAGCAGTGGAAAAGAATGTGAAGGCTGCGCCAGCCGGAAAAAGAATGTGAAGACGCGGTAGTTGCAGGTATCTTCGACCATGAATGAGAATTTTCGTAGCCAACAATCCGTGAGTGTACATTCCCCTTCGCCAAGGAAGTCAAGAAATTTCACATGAAGTCGAGAAGAAGGCCCGTGACTTCCCCGGATTGTTGGCAAGCCGAGGTATTCTCAACTCGCCGGAAAGTCGGATCCCTTCTCGCATCTCTCCCGCAGTTGGAGGATATGTCGTTAGAATTGCAAATTCCGGTGAAGCAATTCCTATTCTTAGTTGATAGTTAGGAAAAAGATTCCTAGTTATGTTCTCTTATGAAACATTCATAGACAGCTTTAGCAATTTCTTTTGTGAATCATTCCTAGTAATGTTCATAATGCTCGCAATATCTTACTTCCTAACACCGCCTCATGATGATTTCTATCTCTATTTTGCTACTATCAAGTACCACTATTCTCACTTGTGCACTCATAAATGTATTCAATTCAACAACAACTAAGAAAAAGATAACAAAAACAAAACAATACAAAAAGGAAAACAGAAATGCAGAGATTAATGAGATTAATGAGAAAATTAAACAGCGGGAGACAAATGAGATTAATGAGAAAACAGAGAACAAGAGAGACAAATGAGATTAAAAAGGGTATGATATTACAAAAACATACCCGAAGACTTGGTCGGATGAGGAGGAAGCCCCGTTCGATTCCATGTGGTTACAGCTCCGCAAAGCCGCGGAATAAGGATTTGTTCGGGCTGGAAATTGTATCGAGCAATAATAAGAGCCTCTAACAACGTAATATAAAAAACGCAAGAAAGGACTTACGTAAAACTAAAAAGAAGCAAAGAAAAAGCCTAAAACTTACAGAAGAACCCTACTTTTTCTCGTGCAAGAACGCTTCCGAAAACTCAATCAAGGGAACTTCTAATACTGATGCGCCCCGATCCACACCAAGCCGGGCCGTTGCCATAAGATGGCTCTGAATGGCTCGTCGGGCCGGATCACCGATGGGAAAAAAACGGGGCGCTTTAAGGTCGCAGGATCGCTGCAAGAGTGATCGAGAAAATGTGGGGAGGAAGAATCGTTTGGGAGAGGAAGAGGGTGCAAGCACTGGGCCGCACCCCAACCCCAGAAAAGTGCAATAATAAGGATGTCACGTGTGGCCATGCCCTCCATGACGTGGCGAGCAGCGGAGTTCTTGACATGGCCATCCTATCGGCCCTCGAGGAGAGCCGCGTGGCCATGACAAGATATTAAAGGTTATGTTGTATGTTTATATATGTTATGTTATGTTGTATATTTAATATGGTTATATAGTTTCAATAGTTATATATAGTTTTAATGTTTACATATGGTTTACATTGAATATGGTTGTATGGTTTAATATGGTTATATGATTTTGGTGGTTATATACGGTTGTATGGTTTATATTTAATATGTTTGTATGGTTTTATATGGTTTATATGGTCATATTTGTGGTGTTTGGGGCTATATGGTTTTAATGTGTGCTTTTTCATTCAAGGAGCATGTGAGATGAGTAAAATGGAGCCAAGGAAGTCCAGCACTGGCCATTGCCCTAGGCTCCAATGGAGGAAGATGGGTTGCTTGTTGTTGCACCCTTGCAACGAGACGGTATTTGCAGAGGGCATAATAACTGCAGTTGATCCTTTTGATAGTGTGAATGATGAAAGGCTGGGAGATGATCATCTTGGAGTTGGCATTGTGAAGCTTCTTATCGAAGTTGATACAATCATGTCCCAGGGAAGCTCTAGTGATTGCATTGTGTGCTCTGGGTTGCTGGAGTCCCAAAGTCAGTTGAGATGGCCAATTAGATATATTACACACAAGAATGGTGATAGTCTGGAATCCCCTACTCAACTACATACCCCAAGACCCACTCAAGGCCATGTGGAAGATTTGGTGGTCGATGAGCATCCTTTGATCACTAGGAAGAGACGTTATGTTTTTCATAAAAGGCCAAAAGGGTGCCCAAGAGAGGCCTAGAAGTGACAAATATTTAGAAAGGATGGAAAGTATGCCAACCAGAGAAAACCTAGAGGCAATTAGGGGACAAGAGTGTTGCAACCTAGATTGCACAAAGGCGATGCTGTGGATGACCTCGCTTGAGATAAGGTCCCAATACATTGGAAATGACTTCAAAAAGATAGGATTAATTTCATCTACTCCTTGTGTAAGAATTCCAGCTATGATGAAAACACAGGAAGGCTACTATATCAATTGAGGGGCATGAGGGTATGTATGAGAGCATTGAGATGGATTCTTGGGGTGAGCAAGTCTTCATTCTACAGATACTTGGAGCAGGTTAGAAAAGGGCACAGTTTGTTCCAACAAGATAATGCACTCACTTTGAAACCTAGAGCAAATACTCTCAAGGCCATTGCAGTCTTGAGAGCTTTGTGAGATACATGCCTCAATCTATGCCCCACAAGTCGAAGGTGAACGAAAGCACGGTGTGCGAGTGGTGCAAAGGGTGTTGCCACAACACTATATCCAAAAGGAGTGCCTTAAAGAGGTCAACTCCATCCTAGAAACCACCGGAAGTAGGCCTCTTTCTCAATCACATTTCAAAAGTTATGGAGCACTCACTTCTCGGGGCGTGGTGTGTCCCGCAACATATGCCATTCTCAAAGTGCAACACTTGCATTCAACTCAAGGATACACTTGCATCAACTGCAATAGAGAAAGAAAGAATGGCAATTAGGGAGCAATTTGCGATCACCAAAGGGACTAAATATCATGTAGACAGTTGTATTGGCAAGTGGAGAACATTTTCCGAGATGCACGGACAAATTTTTGTGTATAATTCATGATAAGATGGACCAACACAAGACTTTCTTGCCAAAGCTAGATCCTTTACCCAAGCGTTGTCAAAACGCCTTTTCATGAAAGTAAGTCCATGGGGTGTCTTAACACATGGTCATGGAACTGGAACATATGGTCATTTTGTGCTTGATCTATGAGGGATGATCCAAACTTCCATGTGAGCTCTATTTTCAAGTGCTTGAGAACACTAGAGAAAGGATCGATAGAAGGGAGGAGGTATTCCCCTTCAAAGACCCATTTTGAGGCTTTGATGGATGATCAACCGCTTTGTTACCAAAGGCGGATAAAAAAAGCTCACATCCAAGGTGTCTAGTGAATCAAGGAGGACTTGGGATGATTTTCCCTTACTTGAGAAACCCTTTGCCTAGGAGCTATGTGTTCAATTGGACAACCTGTTGGAAAGAAAACAAGAATAGATGGATGTTTGGGGCAATGTCATACTTGGCGAAAGAAGTGGGAGTATTCAAAGTTGTGAAAGTGGGATTCATGATGGTTGGGCATACGATGATGATATAGATGGATTCTTTGGAACTTTCTCCACCAAGCTCAAGAGAGAAAACGTGACTAGTCTCCCCCGAACTAATGGATGTCTTTGAGAGCTGCATTGATCCCAACCCAATGGCTTTCTTGATGGATGAGGTTGCAGTTGGAAATCATTTGTAGAGGGATACTTGCTAGATGGTAAGGACCAATTGACAGGACACACAAAAGCCACTTGAGTTCAAGTTTTGGATTAGGGATGGAATACCAATCATGCAATATAAGTGGAGACCAGTGACAAGTTGTGGATGTCCCAAGCACAAGGAATCGAAAGTTGTGGCAAAGGGATGTTTTGGCGGGTGAAGTTCTCATTCCTAAAGGGCAGCCAAAAAACCACTACCTCCCTTCAAGACATGCCAAAGACTCTAGCCAACTAGTGAAGGGCATCAAGGATTACATAACGACTTTGGGATGATGTTCAAAATGGAAAGCACACCTCCACTCTTAAGAAAAATCAAATGGACTCCTAATCAAGTCTTGGGAGAAAGTTGTGACATGCTTAGAAACCCGAACAACCATGTGGGAGGAAGCTAAGAGGCGGGTTCTTGCGAGTCAAGATGGGAGGGTTCTCAAGGAGCAAGCACGCCTAAGAATGTTCACTTGGGTCCAAACAAGGGTTCCAAGTGGTTTGTGGGAAGTAAGGCCTCAAAGTCGAAGTGGTTTGATCTTCCGAGTGGGATCCCTTTGAGGACATCAAGGAAGGATACTTTGTGCTAGTAAGGCCCGATGATGAGGACCATGTCCCAATATGGTTAGGGTGGCACTCTCACGATGTAACCACCACTATGCCCTCGATGGAGAGGAGTTAAATCCCCGATTCCAAATTCAATATTGGGAGCCCATTGGGAGACACAAGAAGGGCAACTTGAAGGAGCAATACCGACCTTTGGGAGAAGAAGTGGAGGGCAAATTATCTTGATCCTCAAAGGGAGGGAATTGGTGGAGTGTGTGGTATGGTCATATCCGTGTTCTCACACCGCAAAAGACAACACACACAAGATCCCAAAAGGGAGATGGACAAAGCCATGAGCAACCTCCATGCTATATCATTGTATGAGGGTAGATAATATTGAGAAGCTTGAAAACTTTCTCAACTAGTGGTTTGTAAAATTTATGAGGAAAACAAGTAACCCAATTCTTTGTGTGTAATCTGTAATTCTATTCAAGCAATCAATTCAAAAAAAAAATTATGGGGTGTGAGTCCCATTTTCAGTCCGAGTCCCAAAATTCAAGATTTGTCCCATTTTAATTAAATACGACTTTAAGTGGAAAGTCTGTTGCTGCAAGCTGTTCCAAGTGGAAGGATAAATGGCGAGAAGCACCTGCTGGCTAGTCAAGGTCACATGGAAGAGAGATAGTAACCATGACCAAACTGGCTGAACTTGATCACACAGAAAGAAGCAGTGCTCGAGACTCTCAACTTGACGCTTACACAGTAGGCAGAGTTTGAACCATGACATTAACCTGCAGACATCTGTGAAGGAGTTGCCACCATAAGGTAGAAACTTTGGGATGCAGCAATTTATTTCAGATCCAGGACCACATACGCTTCCACGAATGCGGAGCTGCCAAACCAGCCCGAGGGGGGACAATGTCAACATCAACCAGCTTTTGATATAACGGATGCACAAGACGTTGTGCATTAGCAATTTGGGGACTAGTCCAAATAGGCACATCAACTTATGCATCAAGGTGCTTCTATTGGTAAATGAAATCTTATGGGATGTGTTGCATGTTAAGCGAAGTTCAAATTTTCATACTAATGAATTGTATAGCTATTATTCTATTGCTTAACATTGAGTTTGCATTTTGTCAGGCCTGTTCAAAAGGTTGAGCGTGATTGGAATAGACGTCTCAATATTGCACTCAGATCTGCACAAAGGGCTTTCATATCTTATCATGATTGAAACCCTCGTATAATACATTGTGATGTAAAATACTCCAATATTTTACTCGATGAATCTTTTTGAAGCCCTTCTTTTAGACTTTAAAGTTTCAAAGAGCATTTGTTTGTCGAAAAGACATACATCGACATTTATGTTAGATTGATCATGAGTATACAAGGACATCCAGGCTGAATGAGGAGTCAAATATTTATAGCTATGGAATTGTGCTTTTGGAACTCATCACTACGCAAAAGGCTGTACACGATGACAGGAATCTTCAACAATAGGTAAATTCTTTTTCTTTTATCCAACTTGGTTGCTAATGTACTTAATTTCCAAGTTCAGGAGCTAAGGTATAAAATTACTCTTTGCAGGCTAATGGCAACAAGAATACTGTTATGGATGTGGTAGAGCCAGAAATCAAAGCTACTTGTACAGATTTGAGTTCAGTCTAAGATGCTATTAGATTAGCTCTGGTATGCACCCAAAAGCTTGCCACACAGAGGCCTGCAAATTATGATGTAACAAATGTTTTGTTGTTTTTAATTCCTTCTCCATCTCAAAACAAATGGACAATCCCAGTCCCAAGGCCTGCACAGAATTTAGTAAAAGAAGGCAAGTGGATGATTATGCAGAGAGCAAACATAGAGACAATATGTATGCAAGAAGCACCACATTTTCCCTTCTATTTGCATTTGGAAGTTTGCTATTTATCACTGCCACTAATAATTGTTTCTTCTGGCCAGTCAATTATCCCGGAGTTTGAAGAGTTGGTTAACACCCCCTTGTTACTCCCCTTAAATGACGTTTGTTCGCCGGCCAATTATAACACCATTGTTCTTGCAAACGGTTAATGATTCGATTCGAAACTTCCAAACATTGTCTTATATTTAGACCTTAATAAAACATATCTTTGTTAAGTTCAGCTGACTATTAAAGACATATAAAGGTTAAGTTCAACTGAATATTAAAGGTCAGCTTTTGTTCAGATAACTCATTGGGAGATATCTCAGGCTCCTTAAACTTACCATGATCCATTAGCATTAAACAAAATAGAAGACTAAAGTAAAGAAATCACCAATAAAATGACAAATGGTTACTATATCCACCCATGGTTTGTGCCAATGGAAGTATGCAATCTTAGACTATTGGAGCAATTTATGATAAAGTACACAAATCTTAGACTATTGGAGCACCAATTATTGGACCAATTTGTGCTAATGGAAATATGCAGTCCTAGACTATTGGAACACAACAACTTACATAAAAAGCATCTGTTGAAAATAAAAGGTCTTTTGAATGTCCTTCCTGCCCAAGATTATCAACACAATGGCAATTGAGCACAACAATTTACATAAAAAGCATCTGTTAAAAATAAAAGGTCTTTTCGAATGTCCTTTCTGCCCAAGCTTATCAACACAATGACAAATGGAATTCATTGACAGACTCTGCAGTCTTAGAGTGTTGTTATCTACTCTATATATATATATACCTAGCCTAGACTTAAAACAAGCCAAAGCATCCAAATAAACTTAGCCCCCTAAGTTTATTGGACTTATCAGTCCCAAATACATGGGGAGCCTTAGAGACCTTTAGAATGTGTAATATATTACTCCAAATTTGTGTGCATAACAAAAGACACATACTCATAATCTTATGCTAATTAAATACAAATCCTAATGCTTCAAAGTGTAATTAGATCTCATAAAGAGCAAGCATTCACCATTATCAAGAACCATCAGTTAATATCTACTGTTATCAAAGCCATAATGCATGATTGCAGCTCAAATACAAAGCAATGTATATTAAAGGCAAAAAATAATTCAAGTATGCTAAATGCTTTTAAAGATCTGGATGCCATGCAATCTGCATCTGCTTATTTATTTCAATACTAAGATCAATATTCCAAAGTACTAATACAGAATTTGCATGCCAAAACCAGTAGTTAGACTAAAAAAGAATCAGCAAATATATTCAGCAGGCCATCAAAACACATATCCATAATCTCATGCATATAACACAGTATAATTAGATCTCATATAGAGCCAGCATTTGCTATTAACAAGATCCTTCAACTAATATCTGCTGTTACCAAAATATGCAAAGCCATAAACCATAATTGCATCTCAAATACCAAGAAATGTTTGGTAAAGGCACAAACTATTTCAAATATGCTAAATGCTTTTAAGATCTAAATGCCAAGCAGCATGTATCTGCTTAATTATTTCAACAATACTCTAAGATCAGTATTCCAAAGTATTATTGCAGAATTTGCATGCCAAAACAGTAACAAGACTTATAAAGAATCAGCAAATATATTTAAAACCAGCAGGTCAACAATACCATGCATAAGTTACAGAAACTCATTGAGTGTAGAAAGTACCTGAATAATTGCCTAATTTAAGCATTCTTAAATACAAATATATTCAAAATCAGTTGTACAACAGATCATTGCAGTAGAATTTCAGCTTATGCAGCAGCAACATTGCAACCATAATAACCTATGGGAGAAGAGAAAACGATTACCTGCAGCAAACAACACACGAATTAGCCTCAAAAGGGTAACCATATGCTTGCTGGCAGGTAAGCTGAGTTTTCTCTTGGCTTATCGCCCTTTACCCACAACATCTTAACAGTGAAGTATAATCAAGAGATCCATTAGCATGAATATAACGAAAATATGTTAAAATCATGCCTTACAAAGCACAAAATCCAGGCAAACATATCATATGCCAGATGCTCATTGAAGATCAGAAAATTTTAAACTAATATAGAACCTGATTTTGCTGAAATTCATTATCTGAGCCATCCTCATTCTCATCATTCGAATTCTCAATGCTGTCTGGGACTGTATCCACCACTTTGTTGCTACCAGCTTTCTCAATATGATCTGCATTGGCTGCACTATTACAGGGTTGCATAGGCATAAACCTCCTAATGCTTTCATTCTTTTCCCCATTTGGATCAAGTCCATGCTTCCTGCATAATTCCAGCAACTGAGCTTTAGTGGGTTGTACACCACTAGGCTCCACTCCAGCTCTTCTCAAAACCTCCATAAGTTTTGGCCTCGTAATGCCCAGGTTGGGTATACCAGGAGGCCTCCCTCCTTTGCTCATCTTGCAGACAGAAATGGCATAGCTCTCGCAGGCCCTGCCCATATTTATACTGCTGGAAAATTTTAATCCCACACTTAGTGCAATCAAATCTTCTAATCTATCATCCACGGTCAAGATTATGATCTATGATCACTAATACTAATACAAGAGTAGTCAGGATCACATTTGGTTTAGACGAACTCCTTATCCTGCTTGGGCGTGTACTGCACCTGAGGTCTATCTGGCAATGCATGCACCTGTTTTTGATACTTTACCATTTGCTACCAGAAATCGTTAGGAACGGTTAGGGATCCGTCAAGCCATCGCCATAGCCTAGCCGCCAAGAAAACTTTAGGTTTACCATTCTGTATTTAGGGTTTTTACCAGAGTTAACGAGCCGTCCTCCGCCTGCATCAAAATATTTAGACCATACAATTATTTTTACCCTTACACATTCCACTTCCCAGTGGATATTCCCATATTATTCAAGTATAGCCTTAAATTACCATTCGGATCTTCAGTGCCCATCCTCAAATGAACAACAATATATCGGATATATTTCAGAGCTTACCATATTACGTAACCCATTTGAAAAAATATTCCAAACTATAGGTTTAGATCAACCATACCATTAAACCATTTATTTTTTCAAGGACCCATGCTCCAACTATCATAATCATGTAGTAACCTAAGAATTTAACTGCCAAGTCACTACAATTAAGATCGCACCTCTATTTATTATGCTCCGTATATTACTGCTTTGTCATTAAGGTTCAAAAACCCAGTATCAATCAATAACAAAAAGTTTCACCTAGGCGTTCATCAAACAACATTAAAATTGCTACCCTGGAGGATGCAACCTTGTCCATACCATCCAACATACTTCTTGCTTCCACACCATTACCCTACCTTCCAGTCATATCACTATTGCTTTAGTGACTAATAGTCATATGTCCTGTTTCTGCCATATATTGGTACCTTTTGTCAAACAGTTTTAACCAAATATTACCCAAGCAAGTAATGACTGCGACAATTTGGCAGTCCATAACCCACTGTGAAATCAGAGTCCTCCTGAGCCAGTAAATCAATACAACCTTCCATTCGGGTGGCACCATATCTCCTTATCCAACCCATATTTCATCCATATAACATTTTTCCCAAAATCTAGTAGTCCTGACCATAACAAACATTCCCTAATTTATTTCAACCTTATCTCAAGGGAACACCTTTTATCAAGCATTATAATAGTATAATGTCTAAATCCTCCAGATGTCAAACCTTTGCCATCATTTATTATATCCAAGTCCAACCATGGTTTAACCATGAAGCTATTTGCCAATGCTGTTTCATTGCTATCATTTTGTAATGCACCAGCATACCACGTGTAAATCATAGGGCTAGTAAACATAGACCATTACTTCACAACATATTCAACCCGGAGTACCCTGACCCACCATGGTCCCCAGTAATTGCATATTGGATAGTAGAAAATAATCGTACCACCATCACCTAAAATTAAGTACTTTTCCTAACATATCATAGGTCCATGTTATTATTTCCGACACCAAATGGCTTAAACTATTCAAGGCTTAGCCTTCCCTTCACCATGAGGGTCACATTTAAATGGTCATTTCCAACTTATATCCGGTTAGGTTCACAACCCATGTATTATTGCACTATCAAATACTAGTCATTCAAATACCCCATTGTCCACGTTTTGGGACTCCAAACTTACCCAGTAGAATAAACCAAGAATATCTCAAACTGCATCATCATAAATCATGAATTCAAATATCCAAAACAAGTACCCTGACTTCACCATCCCAGATGGTGACCATACAGAACAAAATATTGCCAAAAACTTCATATATATATATATATATACAAGAAATTTAGCACGTCCTACGGCGCATTGTTCCAATTTATGCATGTTCCTATGATGCAAGTTCTAGTCGGTGCATATTTTAAGATCCCCAAACATTCCTTTAGATTATCTTGAGATTTCTATAGATTTTCCAAGATTTTCTTGAGATTCCCTTAGATTTCCAAGAATTTTTGCCTGATTCCTCTAAGTTCTCTTGACTGAACATCAACCTTAGATTTTATCAGATTCCTTTAGATTCTGTCAGATTTTATGACATCCCTTTAGATTCTATGGAGATTCCCTCAGAGCTTTATGAGATTTCCTGATATTCTATGAAGATTCCTTTAAATTCTATTAGATTTCGTAGATTCTCAAATATTTCATTCGAAACGATCATACAAATCGAAATTTTCTTTTACTAGTAAAGATTGTTGTTTGAAAGATTCCATCATAGAACTACACATTTGTAGAGTCCACTGGGGTGAAGGCAAATCGATCATTTTGTAGGATCCATTGGGGATTTCAAGGGGTTGACCTTATCTTAGCATGTTGAAGTTCACGAGGGATTGTTCTATGAATGGTTATATTATGAGGGATTGTACAAACTCAAATTGGTACTTTGGTGATCAAAGTACCAATTTGTGAATTTTTCCCTAGATTCTTTTAAGATTTCACGAAAACTCCCTAGGATTCCATAAAGATTCCCTTGGCCTTGTCAAAATTCACTTAGATGCACTAAACTTGCTTGGAGATTTCCTGATTTTTTATGTGACCTTTATCTTTGTTAAGTATTAATAGGACTCGACATTATTAGCAAGTTACTTAATCTTTCTTTGATGTATTTATTAAATATATGATTCAAACATAGTCAACTTTGAGTATGTCCCCAATCAAATTGTAGCTCCATGGTGCACATAGTTAAATTCTGGTTGGGCTAAGATATGTTAACATCAAAATTAGCTAGCAATCCAAGATAAATGACATTGGCTAGACTTTTCAACCACATTGTTAAGATACACCATGTCAATATTGAGTTAGACAGAAATGGCATAAATCGACACTAAATTGTGCAATGCATAATATGTGGTTACAATTTGTGATTGTTGCAATTCTATCATTTAATATATCATGACTATGACTGCCTCTTCTTTTATTTACTCTCTCATTTGACATAAAGGACAAATATATTATAGAAAACAATAAGTCTTTCTTTTTAAAAGGCCCAACAAAAACCTGAACCTTCATATTCTTTTGAATCTGTTTGTTTCATATCCCATTTCTTTCAAACTATTGAAGCTTGATTGCCCAAGTTTTCAACTAGTTAAAACCTCAATATTGTGTTTAAAATTTTGTTAAGCATACCACATAAATAATGTAAATATCAACAGCCCCTTAATTGTATATTATGCAAGATCTGGATCCAATAATCCTTTGAAAAAATTGTGTTACATATTTCCCACAACAATAAGTGCGCACAATCCACAACAATAAGTGCACACAACAAGTGTGCGGGCCTTTCAAAATAGGCATAGAAATAGAAAGGCACTGTTAAAAAAAGAAATTAACAAATAATTACATCTCTGTCAAAAAATCTCTCATTTTTTAGATGAGAGCCTAAGAACTTTCCATTTTGTGATATCCACCGTCATATGATCTGACACGAACGATGCAAGGTCTCTTTTGAGACTCACCTCAAATGTCCCATTAATAGATCACATGCACTCTGCAAATTATGAGATGTGTTAACTCAGCCTTATGAAAAGAGTGTGAACAAAACATTCTATCAATAAAACATTAAAGTACCTGCAGGCATGGAGATTGTCGCTCCGCGGTTCAGTTCTAGTGAACGGATCCCTCCCTCGCCTATGTACCAACAAATCCTCCATGAGCAATCTCACAAAAATAGCCCTGCATGGATAAAAACTGATGTCCCTACCAGAGTTTGTATCAATGCTGTGTCATCCATTACTAAAGCATCACCTACTTTCAATCATCTGGAGTGATAGGCTCTTAATCTGTACTCTTTCCTATCACTATATTCTCAAACATGGAAGATGCGTCAGAAGATAAGCACGTCATGCCAAAATTTGGCAAGAACAAATCACGAGCTCTCCAACTATGCACCAGTGGCGAAAAAATCCACCAATATGTATGCGGCAAATATCCTTGTAGATCTGCGAACAACTAAAAAATCTATGGACCAAGCCTTAAGGGACGACAAAATAAAAAAGCTATAAATTCAATTTTTGTCGCCAGAGAAAAACAATTTTGTCAAGGAAAAATGCCCCAGTATGCCCAAAGGACTCAAATCCTTGTCAAGTTGTTCTTTGTCACGAGATCACCTAATCTGCATACCAAAGAACGTGCTACTGAATAAAAGCGAACTCTATGGTCGGGCTAAAGAGGACAACATGCAAACAAGCACCGTGAAAAAGCCCGCGATAAAATAGTCAACTCGACCTTT
Organism: Isoetes taiwanensis; assembly: GCA_021234155.1. NCBI lineage: Eukaryota > Viridiplantae > Streptophyta > Lycopodiopsida > Isoetales > Isoetaceae > Isoetes > Isoetes taiwanensis. The sequence continues at coordinate 5,526,345 of JAJEKV010000066.1, read as the reverse complement.
ACATGCCTGGGACTACAAAACGGTAAAGCGTAAGCCGGAACTCACGGAATACCCACCCGAAGGATCGTTATTTTTATATAGTGGGGACCCATAAGCTTACCTTATCTAAAAAAAACTGGAAGTGCGCGGTGTAAAGCAGTCGCCAATCCGCACTACACTACCGTAAAGCACAACGGATGCCATTAACATACCCGCGGAAAAACCAAAGTCTTCTTTGGCCCACCAATCTGCAAAGTCGGTTTGAAATGCATAGTGAGTATTGACAAGTCCCTTCTCTTCGGATCCCCAGGTCGGAATGACTTCTGCCCTTAATTTAAATCTTGCCTCTGCCTCCAAACAATCTCTATCTTTGCCCTCACATGCTACAGAGATCTGGCTATGAAGAAACGCGGATCCCGTCAGCATATCATGGACATAAATAGCAAAAATCAAGCCCCCCGCTTCCCACGAGAAGCTCAACAAGCAAAGCCATCGAGATTCAAGCTGGAAAAATAACCAGGCATTTTCTATCTACAGAGCTCGTAGCTGACCTGCAACACCATGTAATACCATGTCTCCGGCCATAGGTTAAACCAAAACATGAGTAGATAACCTCGGGGGATAACCTCAAAGCCCATGAATAAAGATCTTGGCCGGAATAATAGGGACCGGCAGAATATGCAAGCGAATCGAAACCACGATAATAAATTGGCGCCATAAATGAACCTCGGCGGCATAGCCATGGCATGCATAAGCGATGCCCCAAACAAAAAGTATACAAAATTCCAAAACAAGTCTCAGCGGCTGATCGGTGAATATATATAAGTAGTCGAGAACATTCAAGAATGTTTTAGAATTTTCGGGACATTCGGAAGGTACCACATCCCGCCAAGAACCTTCGAAGCTACCGAAAGCTTCATCGCTCAATCGCAGGGAATTAACATCGACGGAGATCCTCGGGGTTTATCGGAAAAGTTTTCCACCAGAAATTACATAATATATATAATATAATATATCAAGATATATATGTAATTTCTAGTGGTGGCTTCCCGAAAGTTCCATTATATATCGTGCCGCATCCCTCGTCAACGCCCGCCGCCCCACGACCGAACCGCCTGGACCGTGGCTTCCGTAAGGTTCTTGGCGGGATGTGGTACCTTCCGCTAATGTCCTTGAAAATTCCAGAACATTCTTGAATTTTCTCACTACTTATATATATATTCGATCATCGGCTTGAAATTGTTTTGAATTTTGTATACTTTTCTGGCGGTGCCATCGCTTTATGCATGCCATGGCTATACCGCCGTTTGGTTCATTTATGGCTTCAATTTATTATTACCGAGGGGTTCGATTCGCTTGCATATTCAAGCCGTCCCTATTATTCCGTAATGTTTGAAAATTCTAGAACATTCTTGAATTTTCTCGACTACTTATATATATATTCAAATGATCACGGTTGAAATTGTTTTGGAATTTTGTATACTTCTTCTAGCGTGGTGCATCGCTTATGCATGCCGTGGCTATCTTGTCGGGGTTCATTTATGGCTTCAATTTATTATTACCGGGGGGTTCGATTTCCGGCTTGCATATTCAAGTCGTCCCTATTATTCCACCCGCATCTTTATTCTCTTTTCGAGCTATCGAGCAATGGCAGATGTGTTATACGGCCCATGGCGCCGGAGGTTATCCCCGGTTATCTCGCTTTGTTTTAGCTCATGTTTTTGGTTTAACCTACCGGCTGAGACAGGGCGACATGGAGAAATAGCGGGCGATGTGAAGCTCCGGCTATGGAATAGGGGCGGCCAAGATGGCAAGGATTTTGCGTGAGAGATGGCGGCTTCCTTACTCCTCTCCGTAATGTGCCTCCTTCACAACTCTTCCACTTCCCTTTGCCGGGCAAAATTTGCGATGGTCTCCCTTTCCCTTGCCGGATGTGTTTGCGTGGTCAGCTACGAGCTCAGAGATACAAAATGCTTGGTTATTTTTCCGGCCTTGAATCTCGGTGGCTTTGCGCTGAGCTTCGTGGGGAAACGGGGGCTTGATTTTTGCCAAGTAGGAACCTTTTGCTCGTAATACTCCGTAATGGCTATGGCATACCGGAGATCGCCCTCTTTCCGGGTAAGAGCTCCATTTCCTTTTTTTTTGTTTGGAGCAATTGTTGGTCTTTGAGTTGTGAAGGGCTTCGGCCAGCACCTATACAAGGTTGGAGGTGGAGGCGCCAACACCGCATTGCACATGGCTACATTATTGGAGATGGATTTGGGGCTGAAGTAGTGGGTACCTTTGTGCTTATTTACACCGTTTTTCGCTACCGATGCCGGAGAAACGCCGGAGACTCCCATGTTCCATTAAGCATTGCTCTTCCTCCTCATTATCCGTTGGAAATCTTCAATGTTCTTAGTTTGAAGGGTCGTAAAAGAGCTTATGAGCTTTGTTTTCAAATCGAAACGGTTTGGATGATTTCGAGATGTGGATATTCGTTCTTAAGAAGCGAAATCTATGTTTTTGAAGGTGTAAACCCACAGATTTTTTCCCTCAGTTTTCAAGGTCTTGGCACCCCCGCCCATAGGATTTGCGGTGTTCCTAGTTCATCTTGCAACTATTCCTCGTTACGGAGAACTGGTATCAACCCGGCTAGGAGTCTTGGAGCAAAGCACTCATCTTTGACAATGATCACGCCTAGAATGATCAATGTAAGCACAAAATTCAAAGTGCATTTTTCTGCTTTTTCTGGTTTCGGTTTTTGGTTTATCTAAAGTTGTTCTACCTAGTTGCCGGTTTGTTTCTCTAGTAATAGTTCACAATATTTGCCATGTTTTGTGCTAAGATGTTATGAAATGTTTTGCCCTTTTACGATGGATCTTAAGCCGGGTCCATTTGTTGGAGCAGCCACGCAAAGATTCTACCATCAATTCGTTATTAGAGCCTTGCCATTCCACGGTTCTCAGCTCCCTAAGTTTGATAAAAAGGGTTCATGTCCGGATTTCTAACCCAGAATCGTGTGTATGGAATAAACAGAGCACCCACTGTCAAAGATTGGTTTGGTCTATAAATCTAGCTTTGTGTAGAAGATAAGGCAGCAACAGTATTGTTTAATCAAGTTATTGTTGTCCTATGCCAATCAATCGTAAAGTCTTGCACTGGTTTATATTTTTTAGCCAAATGTTGAAGATAAGATAAAGAATCTCTCAACATGGCACTGCCCGCTTGGTTTTGGTCAAATAATGCTGCTCCCTACATTCTAATTCATTGCACACAATATTCTAGTATCTGTAATATTATTAACCGTACACAATGGTCCAGCACCACTTTGGATTAATGACAAGTGCACGCTCATGTTTTTTGGAATCTTCTTAGCCGCTCAACTTTACTTTAGTAATACCTTTTTTACAACAAACAATCTAGAATGACGTTCTAAGAACAGACAATCTAGCTAACCTTGAATGACGTTTTGCTCATCTTTTATTTAGATATGTATATATCTTCTTAGCAGCTCGACTTTACTTTAGCCATCCCTTTAACAAAACACATGAGAAATAACGACATATACTACGGAATTGCTCATTTATCCTTAAAATGTATGGTATTATTCTTGTCACCTAGTTCCCACAAATCGATGAGATAACACCCACTTGCTTCTAGAGCCATCACGATCACAATACATTAGAGAGGAATGGAGAAGGGGCACATCATGACCACAATTATGGCCTTAAGGGTCTTATGGGGCATGATTTAATGTTATTATCATCTAGTCTTTTCTATTATAATGTAAAAATAGCGTCCGTCTGTGAGTCCGTGAGTGAGTGAGTAAATCCGGCCGATCTGACGGTAAAGGATGCGCCACGTGGCTTGATCTCGGCCGTCCGTGGGCCTTGGCCCCTCAAAAGCTCCCAAGTTTGGTGGACAAAATTTTTTTGGTTTACCACGGACTCGAACCCTGGACATTGCCCCCCAAACCCCCCACCCTTACCACTAGACCAACCAGTCTTTTCTTAAAATAATAGGAAGTCCATACTTAGTTAAGGGTGAGGGCCAAATAATCCATGGATGGTCTAGGATGTTCTAGAATGTTCTAGATGGCTCTAGAAGCTTCTAGAATGTCCTAGAATCTTCTAGAGTGTCCTAGAATCTTCTAGAATCTTCTAGAGTCTTCTAGAATGTCTAAAAATAGAAGTTTTTTGAAACTTTGCAAATGCTCAAAATAGAATATTGTGGAATGTTCCAGGTGCTCATGGGTAAGCACCTCAGTCTAAAAATAGAAAGTTTCAGTCTAAAAATAGAAAGTTTTTTTGAAACTTTGCAAATGCTCAAAATAGAATGTTGTAGAATATTCCAGGTGCTCATGGGTAAGCACCTCAGTCTAAAAATAGAAAGTTTTTTGAAACTTTGCAAGTGCTCAAAATAGAATGTTCTGGAATGTTGCAGATGCTCACCTAGAATGTTCCAGATGCTCATGAGTAAGCACCTCAGTCTAAAAATAGAAAGTTTCAGTCTAAAAATAGAAGTTTTTTTGAAACTTTGCAAATGCTCAAAATAGAATGTTGTGGAATGTTCCAGGTGCTCATGGGTAAGCACCTCAGTCTAAAAATAGAAAGTTTCAGTCTAAAAATAGAAGGTTTTCTGAAACTTTGCAAATGCTCAAAATAGAATGTTGTGGAATGTTCCAGGTGCTCATGGGTAAGCACCTCAGTCTAAAAATAGAAAGTTTCAGTCTAAAAATAGAAAGTTTTTTTGAAACTTTGCAAATGCTCAAAATAGAATGTTGTGGAATGCTCATGGGTAAGCACCTCAGTCTAAAAATAGAAAGTTTTTTGAAACTTTGCAAGTGCTCAAAATAGAATGTTCTGGAATGTTGCAGATGCTCAAAGGTAAGCACCTCAGTCTAAAAATAGAAAGTTTCAGTCTAAAAATAGAAAGTTTGCTTAAACTTTGTAAAAACTCAAATAGAATGTCGTAGAATGTTTCAGATGCTCTAGGGTAAGTATCTCAGCCTAAAAATAGAAAGTACGGTAGTCTAAAGACAGAAAAGTTTGCTAAAACTTTGCAAAAACTCAAAATAGAATGTTCTAGAGTGTTCCAGATCCTATAGGGCAACCACCTATGCTCTAGAAGCACCTCAGTCTAAAAGTAGAAAGTTTCTTGAAACCTTGCAAATGCTCAAAAGAGAATATTCTAGAGGTGATACTTTGGAATTGGTAGTAAGTGTGATGGGTATGATGGGTGTGTGTAAGCTTCACATGGGTGATACTTTAGAATTGACATACTTTAGAATTGGTAGTAGAGGTGGTAGATGTGGCCTCATGGGCATGTGTGAGTATGTTACTCATGAATGATACTTTGTTGGTAATGGAATAGAGGGTTGAGCGGTATATGTGAATAAGACTGTGAAATACCATGGAGTGCAGTAGATGTGAGTAAGATCCTCATAGGTGATACTTTGGAATTGGTAGTGTTCTCCTCATGAGTGATACTTTAGAATTGGTAGTAGGGCATGTGTGTATATGGACTTGCATGGTAGTAGGTGTAAGTAGGCTCCTTATGGATAATACTTTAGAGAGAGAGAGGAGAGAAAGGGGGCCCGGGAAGAGAGTCTAAGAGAGAAGAAAGAGAAAGATAGAGAAGGTATGTATGAGAAATAGAGGTCCACCCCATCGGCCCACAGAAATATACGTGGCTGTGTTACATATAGGTCGTCCAGTGGGCCTTGGCCCCTCAAAAAGCTCCCAAGTTTGGTGGACAAAATTTTTTGGTTACCACAGGACTTGAACCAAGACGTACCCCAAACCCCAGGCACACCAGCAGACCAAGAGTTGGTTTCTTGAAAAAAAATGGAAGTTCATATATAGTTAAGGGTGAGGGCCAAATAATTCAAGGATGTTCAGAGATGTTCCGAGGGGGTTCTAGGTTGCTCATGTGGAATGTTCTAGAATGTTCGGGGTCATGGGATGTCCAGGACCTTCTAAATGTCTAAAAATAGGTTTTTTGTGAAAATCCAAGTTCATATAAATTTTTGAAATGCTCAAAATAGATTCTAATGTTCAGTGTTCGTAGGTATTCTCTAGAATGTCCAAATTGAAAGTTTCATCTTCTAAAAGTTTTTTGAAACTTTGCAATGACTCAAAATAGAATGGGTCTTCCAAATACTCATGGGTAAAAAAGCACCTCGGTCTAAAAATAGAAAGAGGAGAAATTTTGAAATACTCAAATAGAATATTGAGGGAAGAGTTCCGGTGCAGGATGTCCAGGAGAGGAAGCTCCCGGGTCCTATAAGAGAAGAGAATGTCCTAAAATTTTTTTGAGGACTTCTAGAATATCCTAGATTGCCCATGAGAGACCCGGGGGGACTAAAGAACCAGGTCTTTTTCCTAGAAAGAAGAGAAGTTTCAAGATCTAAAAAATGAGAAAAAGAGAGAGGAGAAGAAGTCTAAGAGATAGGAGATAGGCACATGGGTGGCCCAAACGAGGCTCATGCCGGGAGGTCACGAGCCGGTAAAAATTTTAGAAAGAAAAAATGCTCAAAATAACTGTCCTTTCTAGTCTAATATAATAAAAGAAATAAATAACCATGGAGTGAGTGAGTGAGTGGAGTGAGTGAGTTAGTAACTCCACCCCCATCGACGGGCCCAATCTAAAAAATAGAATCCGGAATGTTTTTGAAGAGCTTTGGCTCTAAAATGGCTAAAAAAGGTTTTGGAGAATTTTTTCTCGATATCTAGAACATTCTAGAAGCTTCTGGAGTCTCCCAATGTTTTTAGGCCTTTCCAAAAATTTTATGTTTTGTGGGGATCTAAATGCCCGACATTGCCCCCAAACCCCCACCCTTACCACTAGACCAACCTACCACTAGGGTTTCTTGGAAATAATAATAGGGAACTCCATACTTAGTTAAGGCTTCAGGTCTAATTAATTCAAAGATACTCTAGGATGTTCTAGAATGTTCCTAGAATCTTTTGGAATGTCTAGAATGTTCCAAATGCTCATGAGTAAGCACCTCAGTCTAAGAATAGAAAGTTTCAGTCTAAAAAATAGAAGTTTTTGAAACTTTGGGAATACTCAAAATAGAATGTTGTGGAATGTTCCGCTCATGGGTAAGCACCTCGATTAAAAATAGAAAGTTTGGTCTAAAAAAATAGAAAGTTTTTGAAACTTTGCAAATGCCTCAAAAATAGAATGTCATGGAGTGTTGCAAATGCTCATGGGTAAACATCTCAATCCCTCCCCTCTCTGATCCTAGAACCTCTAGAATGTTCTAAAAAAGCCAGAGAGAGAAGAACAGAGGAGAAACATATTAGAGGATTGAGAGAAGAGAGAGAGGAGGGAGAAGAGGGAGAGAGAGAAGGAGAAAAGAGAGAGAAAGGTATAAGAGATTAGGAGAAATAGGAGAAAGAGGAGGAGGCTAGATATTTAGATAGATGGGAGAGAAATAGAGAGAGAGACAGAGACATGATGTATTAAAACAGACATTATTATTTCATATACATCGGCGTATTTATTATTATTTATTACATATTTTACATGACATATACATAAAACATATATTACGATAAGACAGCATATTAAGACAGACATAATATTATTTACTAATCCATCGGTGCATTAATATTATTACGCATTATTATTTATTACATATTACATTATTATTTATTACATATTACATTATTATTACATATTTAATAAAAACATATTATTATGCATATTATCGGTGACATGCATATATATTAAAATAAAATGTTATGGAGTAAGTCGTAAATGCCTCATGGGTAACATTCATCCCCCCGATGATCCCAGAACCTCTCAATGTTCTAAATATATGGTAAACATGAGGAGGAGGAGAAGAGGGATAGAGTAGAGAAATAGAAAAGAGAGAGAAAGGTACGAGAGAGAGAGAAATAGAGAGAGAGTAGGAGAGAAATAAGAGATAGAGAAATAGGGAGATGAGAGAGAGAGATAGAGAAAGGAGAGGGAAAAGAGAGAGGAGAGGAGAAAATAGAAAGGAGAAGGGAGAAAGAAGAAAGAGAGGAGAGAAAAAAGGGAAAAAAAGATAGAAGAGAAAGAGGAGAGAAAGAAAGGAGAGAGAGGAGAAGAGAAAACGAAGAAAAGGGAAACGAGAGAAGGGCAGAGGAATGAGGGAAGAAGAAAAAAGAAATGAGAGAGAGAAAAGGGAGAAAGAGATAGGGAGAGAGAGGAGAGAGAGGAGGAGAAGAGAGAGGAGGAGGAGAGAAGAGAGAGAGAGATAGAGGAGATGAGGGAAGAGAGAGAGAGAGGAGAGAAAGGAGAGAGGAAAAGAGATAGGAGAGAGAAGAGAGAGAAGAGAGAGAGGAGAGATGGGAGACAGGCACGTGGTGGCTCAAACCCAGGCGGTGGCCGTCGCGGAGGGGCCGGGGCGGCCGAAAGCCGAGTGGAGTGGCCCGGCTGCCGTGCCGGGCCTCCTTTCTAGTCCTATCTAATATAATAAAGAAATAGTCGCCCGCCTGGCTCCAGGAGTGAGTGAGTCTCGTCATTGCCTTCCACGCCTCCATCGACGATAAGCGAGGCGCCCACGCGGGATCCGGGCCGTCTGCGGGCCTTGGTTCTCAAAAGCTCCCAAAGTTTGGTGACAAAATTTTGGTTTGCCACTAACTTGAACCCCCGACATTGCCCCCCAAACCCCCACCCTTACCACTAGACCAACCAGTCTTTTCTTAAAATAATAAGAAGTCCATGCTTAGTTAAAGTCAAGCAGTGGAAAACCCTTGGTTAATTGTGCCCTGATTTATCCTAGAACCCTCCCAGAACGTTCCAGAACGAAGCCAGAGAGAAGAGAGGAGGATATATATATAGAGAGGAGGGAGAAGAGGGAGGAGAGAAAACAGAAAATATATATAAAGGCAGAGAGAGGGAGAACAGAGAGAGGAGAGAAAATAGGAGAGGAGAAATAGGGAGGAGAGATATAGAGGAAATAGAGAGGAAATAGAGAGATAGGAGAGAGAGGAGAGAGAGGAGAGAGAGAGGAGAGAGGAGAGAGAGGAGAGAGAGAATGGAAAAGAGAGAGAAAGAGATAGAGGGGAGAAATAGTAGAGAAATAGGAGATAGAGAGAGTTACATCGGCGCATTATCGCATTATATCAAAACGTAAGCATATTATTTTTACACTGCGACATACATGACATATTTATTATTATATTATTATTTATTATTTTTATTTATTATTTATTAATATCATGACATATTACTTAATAATATTATTACTATCATTGCTATCATTATTTATTATCAAGCATATTATTTATTTTTATTTTTACACATTATTTAATAATATTACTGCATTACATATTTAATATTATTTACATATTTATTATTATTAAAACATATTTATTATTTATTTTAAAACATAAACATGAAAACATTATTATTATTTATTACATTAAAACATATACGCAACATTTTAAACACATATTTATTATTATACCAAGCATCTATTATTGCCGCTGTCATTGCTACATGCATACATGACAAAACAGACATTATCGGCATAAAACCAGACACGGTATATTATGACATTATTATCAGTGATGACAAGAGGACAAAAACAAGAGCAGGCTACTGATTGGTGACATATTATTATTTAATATTATTATATTATATATTAAAACATATTATGATGACATATTTATTATTATTGTACCACGTACCATAATACGGATATTATGTCAAACTATACACTCATTTACATATTTACAGTGACATTATTATTAAACATATGCAACATGACAACATTATTATCAAGAAAACGCTATTATTACATATAAGACGTTATTATTATTATTATTAAAATATTATTTAATTTTATTATTATTATTACCATATTATTGTTAAAACGTGACTCAAACATATATAATACATGCATTACTATTACATACACAACCAAAGTCATTATGCATTATTAAATCAATAACTATGAAGATTTATTATATTAAAAAACAGACATTTACACATGAGTTTATTATTATTTATTATTACATGCATACATGTTAACGTAGAGAAGAGAAGCCATTGCAGGAGGGAGAAAGAGGAAGAGAGGGCGAAATGGCGCATTTAAAAGAAGAGAGAGGAGAGAGGAGGAAGAGAAAAAGAGGGAAGAGATAGATAGGGCACATGGGTGGGCCCAAATCGTAGGCGAAATGCCGCCGGAGGCCGGCCGGTGCCGGTGGAAAGCAAAGGTGCGCGCACGCCGCCAGTCGGCCCCTAGTTATATATCGTAAAAATAGTCCGCCCGTGAGTCCGCGGAGTGAGTGAGTGCAATCCGCCGATCCGACAGAAGGATGCCCACGGCTTGGATCTTGGTCACCGCGGGGCCTTGGCCCCTCAAAAGCTCCCAAGTTTGGTGGGGCAAAATTTTTTGGTTTACCACGGACTAACCCCTGACATTGCTCTCAAACCCCACCCTTACCACTAGACCAAGCATTGGTTTCTTGAAAATGAAGTCCACAATACAGTTATGGTGAGGGTCAAATAATTCAAGGATGTTCCAGATGTTCTAGAATGTTCTGGGGACAGTTTTAGAATCTTCTAGAATGTTCCTAGAATTCTAGAATCTTCTAGAATGTCCTAAAATCTCGAGAATTCCTTGTGAATGCCTAGTAACAGAAAGTTTCTTGAAACCTCCAAATGCTCAAATAGAATGTTCTATAAACGCCAGATGTTCACGGATAGCACCTACTAAGAATAGAAAGCTATAGTTCAAAAGTCTAAAAATAGAAAGTGCCATAGTCTAATAACAGAAAGTTCCCTAAAAGCTCTGCGTGGAACTCATAATAAAACGTTGTGGTGAATATTCCAGCTTCCGACAAACATCCTCAGCCTAAAATAGAAAGTTTTGAAAACTTAAACACTCAAAATAGAATCTCTAGAATGTTCTAGAGTGTTCCAGATGCTCATAAGGCACCCTAATCTTAAATAGCAAAGTTTTGAAACTTGCGCTAATCGAAAAGCAATAATGTTTTAGGATTAAATAACGCACGAACGTTGTCATATTATTGCCGATTGCATATGGTTAAAAACAAAGATGCATTGCTTTTTCATATATGGGCAAAACATCAAAAAATATTAAAATATTAAAATATATTATGATGCATAAATATTATTTTATTATTATATTATTCTAACATATAATTATTATTAAGTTAAAACATCTATGATTGCATAAATATTCCATTATTAAATATAAAATTACATAGAAATATTAATATACAAAACATATTATTTACATTGTTTATTTATTTAAGCATATTATTTTATTACGTTGCCATATTAACGCTTCATATTATTTATTATTTACATATATTTAAACAGTTTACATATTATTGCCATATTAACGTTATTATTATGACAAGAAACATATTATGCATACCATAGAGGAGAGCGTGAGAGGAGAGAGAAGAGAGATGAGCGAGGAAGGAGAGAGAAGAGAGAAAGGGGAGAGGGAATAGAGGGAAGAGAGAGAGAGAGGAGAGAGAAAATAAAAAGTTTTTTTGAAACTTTGCAAATGCTTGAAATAGAATATTCTAGAAATTTTTAAATGCTCTAGGTCCTTCAAACACTTTTTATGTTTTGTGTAGGCTTTGAACCCTGGTTATTGCAATAAAAAAATCTATCCTTACCAATAGGGCCAACATTAATTCTTAAAACAACTTAGAGTTCAAATATAATTAAGGGTGATGAATGTTAAGATATTGCATGTATATCCCACATGCATTCTTGCAGAAAAGAGACCTCTTTTCCAGTATATAAGAGGCCACACATTTAGGGTTTGGAAAAAATATCCCACATGCATTAGTGGTAAAAAGAGACCATTTTTGCAGTATATAAAGAGGCAATTGGTATGCAAATGGGTATTTCAATTTAACCATATGCAAATGGGCATTTCAATTTAACCGCAGGTAAGTACCTCGCTCTAAAAATAGAAATTTCTTTATAAGAATCTTTGAATAATCTAAATGTCCACATAAGAATACAAATTTTTTAAGGCTATTCCAAGATGTTGTAGATAGAATTCTAGAGTGTTTTTGAAACTGTTAGAATGTGTTACACGCCCATAGACAGTAAGTTTTTTGAGATAGGAAGCTTTGGAACAAGAAACTTTACAAACAATTCAGGCTCCAAAATGCAATCTTCTAGAACGTTCTTGAATGGCCTAGAATGTTTTAGAGTATTCTAGAATGTCTAAAAATAGAAAGTTTTTTAAAACTTTGAAAACGCTCAAAATAGAATGTTCTGGAATGTCCCATATGCTCTTAAGACCCAAAATAGAAAGTTTTAGAAACTAAGGCCCAAAATAGAAAGTTTTAGTACGTAGTTACAATAAGCGTTCCTTGATGTTTTGCAATGTCTTGAATGATTATAGATAGATAGAATGTCCAAAAATAGAAACTTGCCTCCGCCCAGCAAAAAGTTTAAGCCTACCAAGCGTAGAGTAAGCATCGCAGTGTTGTTATGGTATTTTCCCCAGAGTGGTTTCCAATTGACAGTAGATAGATGGCATGTCCAAAAATAGAAACTTTGTTACAATAGTGCTCCTGATAGCAATTGGAGCCCAAAATAGAAAGTTCAAAGCAATTAGAATAAACGCTATATTGCTTTGGAACCTCAAGATACTCCGCAGGCCCAAAATAGAAAGTTTTAGATGTAAATGTAATCAATCATTCCGTGGATGTTGTATAATGATTTGAATGGTTATACATAGATAGATTTATGCAAGCATTACAAATTTCTGGTTGTGAAAAGATTTTTGAAATGGTCGAAAACCCCTCGCCTAACCTTTGCTTTTATTAATATTGTTTATGCAATCAAATAGTTGATAAAGGAAAAGCAAACTAAAAACAATGCCGCTAAACGAAAAGGAGGAGCATACATTAGAGGGAGCAGGAAGCTAGGGCGCCGCCTTTCGGGATAGAGAGAAAGGTCCCAAAATAGAAGACAGCCGACCGTCAGCAATCGTAAACACTGTAAGAACGACAAACAAGGTTGAATAGAGCGTACCGGCACAAAGGAATAGAAGAGCAATGAGCAAAGAATAGAGAAAGTCAGAGGAAGCACGTTCGCCGTGTTGGCTTAATTCATGCGTATTAGCGGCGCCCAAGAGGTCCATGGCGCAACAAGGAGAAACGGAGGAGGAGTCGATCAGCGGGCTACGCACTAAGCGCAGGAAGGCGCTGCCGGCCCGGCGCAACGGCCAAGAAGAGACAAGGGAGGAGTCGGCCGCTAGCTTAATTCATGCAGAGGAAGTGGCGCCAGCCGTCCATGGCTGGCCAAGGGGAGAGACAGTAAAAGAATGTGTTGCTAGACCGCAATAATTCAAGCAATGTGAAAGAGCGGCCAATAGGTCCATGGCGCGACAGAGGAGACGGAAGAGGAACGTCTATGCAGGCCGACACACCATGTAAGAAGCGCGTACCAAGAGGGGTCCATAGCACAACAAGGAGAGATGGAAGAGGAGCTGCCTTTGGCGACCGAGGTACCTGCGTAACAAAAGCCGCTAGTGTGCTCATGACACATTACAAAGAAGAGACAGGAGCAAAGATGTTGAAAGGTTATTAGCTATAGAGGCTCAACAAAGGCGCAAACCGAGATAATCCTCAACTTATAGAATAGCCCGGACCCCATGATTTAATACATGTCGAGCCCTTACCACCGGCTTAACCGGACCGAGTGCAAGTAATCACATGCACTAGCATTTAACACGATGATACAAAATGTTGTTATGATGGCAAAGTTAGCCTTTGACAACAATGCCGTGACTTTGCTATACCATCCGCCATCGGGATCACCTAAAAGCAAGGAGTTCAAATCTCATATCAAGATTTACAATAATGCATTGGCATTTGTATCATTTGGAGCGCATATTGCCAACATTTCAACACGCCGGGTCTGCATTGTTTTAAGATCCATGGCCAGTGTAATTAAGTAGATCCGGGCCCCGCTTTCACCCCGATGATAATATGCCACCGAATATGCTCAATTGTACATCTTAGATATGGAGTACTAACGAGGAGCTGCATACAAGATGTCCACAATGCAGTGTGATATGGACCTTTATGGGGCAACTTGACTTAGAAATAAGGATCATGGAACTCCATTTGCTAAGCCTTGCATATGATGCGTAATCGGCGGAAGACAAATGCACGGCTTAATTCAAAATGAGCATGCGTAAGGCGATGTAATTTCGCTGATGATAGAACAGACCTGACTTGCGAAGATATAATCCCGCATACGCCAATGAAGGTTGATCTTCGTGAACCGTGATGGCGCAGCCACCTTCAACAGATATATGCATCCACCAAAGAGGTGGCTGCTTGAGAAATATTGCCATCAATGTAATCTGCATATCGAAGCGTTCACTTACCCAATCGCTATCGCCTCGCGACAAAAGGATGGAAATGAACATGAGAAATCAAGCAAGCACTTCCTCAAGTCGATCGAGGTAAAATGTGTCCATGTTGCAAGCATTCATTTGTATAGACTAACACGCGACGTATCACGTAGTATGCCGAGGGACCTTAAATTTGCTTCTTCAATCCCCTATTGGGAGCGGGAAGATTGACACAACAGTTCATAGTCGACGCTTCTATAAAGGATAGAGGCCAACGCCTTTGAACTTCTACGCACTCCAAACTTCAAAAAGAAATTGGCGAGCCGAGATAAAAATGATGGCCTCATCGACTACGCGGAACCATGAGGCGCAGGCATCGTGGCCTCGGGTCCGAGATTGATCATCTTACCATCATCGCTCTTCATTGGTGGCAAATCTGCTATGGAACAAAAATTATCAAGACTCTGCGGCAATCGGGTCGTGGTGATTCGAAGGTTGATATATTCATTACAATTACATGCAACGCGAATTGGCCTCGATAAAGCGACAATTTAGAAAGAGGCCAATCACCGTGAGGATAGTAGACCGTGGCGGTCGCCTGCGGTATACCATGAAGTTGATGGCAATCCTCTATGATATTTTAGGAACGCAGGATATTCTTGGAAAAGTTAAAGCCTATACATACACAATTGGAGTCAAAAGCGTAGGTTTGCCACACCTTACATATGCTCCCTAATAATAATGGAACAAGCAGACAAAATACGCGGAGCAGCTGGCGACATTGATAAGATCACAAGTGCTGGAGATACCGTAATTCATTGGAGAACCCCGGAAGGTACCTAAATTGTGAAGAAGTGCATGGTAATGGACCAAGGGTCCAAGGTGCATGAAATTGAATGAAAAAATGAATGATGGAATGTCTAAAGGTTTTCCAAAGCCTTTTGGCTCTAAAGTACGCCAATCAAAGAGAATGGGTATCCAGAGTATTGCATCGACGCTACTGCATACAATATGAGCAAGGGAATCAACGATAGACAACAAAGATGGTTGTCCCATAACTGCACTCCTCTGCGTAAATAATGACTCATATAAATGTGGAGCAATGTTTTAGTGTTGCAAGCATAAAAATATATTTTCAAATATATTCATAAGGGCCACGATCGAAGCATTGGGTTGATCGCCACCCGCATAAACATACCGCCCACATATAATTGGGATGAGGTACGCGAATCTCGACACTGTGATACATTTCTGCACCTCAAGCAATGTGGAGAACGTGATGGTTACAAAAATGCACCACCACTCTCCACATACACTGCATATAGGCTACCTCGCTCACCGCTTCTAATGCATTAAATGGTATACTATGAAGAGGGCTGTGAACTGATTACCTTAGAACGCGGCCGCAACGTAAAACACGATGCTTCAATCGCTTGGTCTCGAGCTGAATAAAATAGACACGGCCGCCGACATTACACGATCCAGAAATCCCCATCATTATACATTCATAAAAGGCTTAGGCATCCGGAAAAATAAGGGAGGGCAACATAAACCGATTTCAGGATGTATAATGTGGTTTCCAAAAGACATGGAAAGATATTACTTATACCGCTAGTCGCTACACGTAAAAGGATCACCAGCCTCAAGACATGAAAAATGTTAATGGAAAGCAATGCAATACATTTCACGACACGGCAAAAGAGCTCTGGATTCATTGGCAGATGATGCGAGGGGAAAGGACGCTCAACGATGCAGTTACGCTTCAAATGCTCGCTCAATTGCGCTTCTAAACATTTGCCTTTATCCTCAGATATATGGACCTCCCTCGATCCATCGAGCTATGGAGAAATTTAAGCGCCATTTAGCGTAAGATTACTTCGATATGCCGAGGAAGATGCATACAATGCAAAGATTGCTATCCATGACGAAATCTCCTTGCAAATGGAACGAATTATCGTACCAAATCAACTTCCGTAACTAAGGCTAACCTTAACACCATGATGCAACAATAAGCCAAACATTCATGTAGCCTCCGAAAAAGCCAGCGGAGATGAGCTGATATCGCTAAATTAACCTGCACTCAAAAAGAAATAGCCGATGCCGCTCTTCTTGGTAATTGACTCCGAGACAACCATCTAATACGCATAAACGCGGATGGTCCCGAGGATCTGAAAACATTCGCCTTCAACACGATTATCACCATGTTAAGAGGAAGAGAACTCGTACACGCTAGCCGCGATGGACAGCATAGCAAGCCTTTTGCTCAAAGGATTTCAGCACTCTACATTCAAGCTCCTATTAAACCTAACACCGGCAACATCCGACCTCAAGGTCCTAATTTAGAAAACAGCGATAGACTAAGAAAAGCAACGCTTCCTCGTGTGGGATGAGTTGGCATGACGATTCCGATGCACTCATTAAAGGGGATTAACGCCTTGAAAGAAATAATGACGGACCCTAGACCATTTGGAGGAATGGATGCATTGGCTGAAGGCTACATTTCGTGCAGCAACCACCAGAATTAAACGGTGCCAGAAAATGGAGATTCTTTCAAAATGCGGCCAAGAGCAACCTGCTTAATTTTTAAGATCTTTAAATTGGACAAATCTAACTTACGGTCCACAAAGGCTTAAAAGAACATCCTAATACTTACAAAGCTTGAGATGGGGAACGTGATGAATGACGAGCCCACGCTCTCGCAGACGCCGCTTGAGCTACCGAAAGCAAGTGTGCTAAGAAAAATAACATTATCATGAGGTGTTTGGAACGAGTATCAATTCAACAAACATGGAATATTCCTTTTCGAAAAATCTATAATTATCTCCAAAAATGAAGATACTGAGTCTTAGTGGATAGACTTTGTGAAAGGTTGCATGGAGACTTCTACACCATATATCTAAGATTGATACTCTCAACATGGAGGATGAAGAGGATATCAGAAACTTCCCAATTGAATTTATCAATCACTCACACCTCCGCCCGCCTCACAAACTCAATATCAAGGTGGGAGCAATAGTAATGTTGGGTTAGAATATGTATCCTCAAGGTGGTCTATGCAACTAACACGCCCTACAGATCATTACTACGCAACATGAGAATCCTACCGGAAATAGTCACTGCTTAATCTCGAGGCACTCCAGCCTTATTGCCAAAGATTAACTTGACGCCATCTGATTCGCACATACCCTTCACCGAAGATGATCCCGATCCGGATTGGTACCTTCAATGACGCATCAATAAGTCGCAAGGACAATCTTCTAGAGATCATTTTGCTTACTCGCCGCCAAGATGGATTAACTTTTATGTCAGCCTCTCGAGGTGCACTTCACAGGATCTTAAAATAAAAACGCTTATTACAGAGATATCGCCACGTGGTGCATTGGCGCTAATTCCACTCACCGACATACACCCCAAATGTTGTATATAAGGAAGCACTCATATAAATAAAGAGTCTGTTTGAATATACTCAAGATGCACTTCATAGGAAGCAATAAATAAGGATTGTATTATGAAGAATGGAAAATATTCTAAAGTAACCTCCTCATAGGTGATGTGTGTGTACACTTGCATGGTAGTAGGTACTCCTCATGGATGATAGTTTAGTAGAATTTGTAATAGGTGTGGGTACACACCTCATGCATGGATTGAACAATGGATGCTGATTAAGATGGCTAAATTCCTTGAACATATAAATGCCCAAAGGCCGAGCCGAGAAATAGCTAAAACTATCCAACTGGCGGTATTCTACCGGTAAGGCCTGGCCGAGCCGAGAAAGATCTAAAGTTAGGTATGGTTCTACCGGCCCTTTTCTAGTCCTATCCTATCTATATATCTTCTATTATAATGTTATGTCCTATGGAGTCCGCTCCGGCAGGAGGAGGAGTGGGAGTAAGTCCACCCTTCTTCATCGATGGTAAAGGAGGTTTCACGGGTTTTGATCCTCGGGCTCAACCGGCCTTGGCCTCTCAAAGTTCCCAAGTTTGCGGGACAAAATTTTTTGTTTACCACGGACTCAACTCGACATTGCCCCCAAACCCCCACTCCTTACCACTCAGACCAACCAAATTTTTCTTGGAAATAATAGGAAAGTCCATACTTAGTTATAATAAGAATTAATTCATATGGATAATTTAGATGTTCTAGAATGTTCTAGAATCTCTTGAATGTCCTAGAATGTTCCATGCCTGCGAGTAAAGCACCTCAACTCTAAAAAATAGAAAAGTTTCAAATTTCAAAAACAGAAGTTTCAAAACCTTGCAAAATGCTCAAAAATAATAGGAACGTGTTGTAGGCACGTTCCAGTGCTCATGGGTAAGCACCCTACCTAAAAAATAGAAAGTTTCAAATTTGCAACAGAATGTAAGTTTCTGAAACTCTTGCAATGTTCAGCCAGGAATGTTCTCAAATGTTCCGTATGTTCATGGGTAAGCACCCCGCCTAAAAAATAGAAAAGTTTCAACAAAAAATAGAAAGTTTTTGAACTTGCAAATGCTCAAAATAGAATGTTATGGAATGTTGCAGTGCTCATGCGTAAACACCTCAATCCAAAAAATAGAAAGTTTTTTGAAACTCTGCAAAATGCTCAAAAATAGAATGTCTTCAACAAAATAGAATAAACTGGAATGTTCCGGAATTAATTAAGGATACTTAGGATGTTCTAGAAATGTTCTAGAATCTCTTGGAATGTCCCAGAATGTTCCGTGATGTCATGAGTAAAAAGTTTTGAATCCTTTGCAAAATGCCTGCATCAGAATGTTTAGAACGCCTGTGTGCTCATATGGTAAGCACCCTACCTAAAAAATAGAATGTTTCGCCTCTTAAAATAGAAAGTTTTTGAAACTTTGGTAAAATGCTCAAAATAGAATAAGTTATGGAATGTTGCGATGTCTTCATGGGTAAGCACCCCAATCCAAAATAGAAAAGTTTTGAAACGCTGCAAATGCCTCAAAAATAGAATGTGCTAGAAATGTTGCGATACTCTAGGGTAAGCAACTTTACCTAAGAATAACAGGAAAGTTTCCCCACTCTAAAAATAGAAAGTTTGCTTAAACTTTGTAAAAACTCCTCGCCATGTATGACATGCAGCCCTGGGAGAGTGAGAGAGAAGAGAGATAGAGATAGAGAGAGGGGAGAAACAGAGAGAGAGGAGAGAGGATAGGAGAGAGAAAGGAGAGAGAGAGGGAGAGAAAGAGAAGAGGAGAGAGAGGGAGAGGGAGAAAGAGAGAGGAGAGGAGGAGGGTAGAGAGGAGGATAGGAGAGAGGAGAGAGAGATAGAGAGAGCGGAGAAACAGAGAGAGAGGAGAAAGATAGGAGAGAGAGAAGAGAGGAGAGGGAGAGAAAGAGAAGAGAGGAGAGGGAGGAGGAGGAGGAGAGGGATGAGAGAGGAGAAAGAGAGAAGAGAGGGAAGAGAGAGAGAGAGAGAGAGAGAGAGAGAGAGAGAGAGAGAGAGAGAGAGAGAGAGAGAGAGAGATAGATAGAGAGAGAGAGAAGGGAGCATGGGAGGAGAGAGAAGAGAGAAGAAGGATGGAAGAGAGAGGAGAGAGAGAGCAAGGAGAGGAGAGACAAAGAAGAGAGAGAATAGAGATGAGGGAGAGGGGAGAGAGAGAAGAGAGAGGAGAGAAAGAGGGGAAAAGAAGAGAGATGAGAGAGAGAGGAGAGAGAAAGAGAGGAGAGGGAAATAAAGAGAGAAGAGGGAAGAGAGAGGAGAGAGAGGAGAGGAAAGAAGAGAGAGGAGGAGAAGATAGACAAAGGAAGAGGGGAGAGAGAGAAGAGAGAGAGAGAGGAGGAAAGAAGAGAGAGGAGAGAGATGGTGGGAAGGAGGAAAGACACAAGTGAGGAGAGAGGGGAGAGACAGGGAGAGAGAGAGAGGAGGGATAAAGAGGGGAGAAGATAGAGAGAGTGAGAGAGAAGATAGGAGAAGAGAGAGGAGGAGAGGAGAGAGAAGAGAGAGGAGGGAGAAGAGAGAGGGGGAGAAATAGGAGACGTAAGAGAAATAGGAGATAGAGAAATAGGAGATAGGAGAGGAGGAGAGATAGGAGATAGAGAGGGGAGAAATAGAGAGAGAGGAGAGAGATAGGAGAGAGAGAGGAGAGAGAGGGAGGAGAGGAGAGGAGAGAGGAGAGGGAGGAGGAGGGAGGAGTGAGAGAGGAGAGAGATAGGAGAGAGAG
The DNA here is from genome assembly GCA_021234155.1 of Isoetes taiwanensis. Taxonomy (NCBI): domain Eukaryota; kingdom Viridiplantae; phylum Streptophyta; class Lycopodiopsida; order Isoetales; family Isoetaceae; genus Isoetes; species Isoetes taiwanensis. Next base: position 5,505,852 of record JAJEKV010000066.1, on the reverse strand, counting down.
AGGAGAGAGAGAAATAGAAAGAGTAGGCAGAGAGAAAGGGGAGAAATAGAGAGAGAGAAGAGAAATAGGAGTTAGAGAACAGGAGACAGGAGGGAGGAGAGAGATAGGAGATAGAGAGCGGGAGAAATAGAGAGAGAGAGGAGAGGAGATAGGAGAGAGAGAGGAGAGAGGAGAGAGAGGAGAGAGAGAAGAGAGGAGAGGGAGGAGAGAGGAGAGGAATGAGAGAGAGACCAGGAGGGATGAGAGAGAAGAGAGGAGAGAGAAAGATAGAGAGAGAGAAGGGAGCATGGGAGGAGAGAGAAGAGAGACAAGAAGGATGGAAGAGAGAGGAAAGAGAGAGCAAAGAGAGAGGAGAGACAAAGAAGAGAGAGGAGAGAGAATAGAGACAAAGAGGAGAGGGGAGAGAGAAGAGAGAGAGGAGAGAGAGAGGAGGGAGGAGAGAGAAGAAAGGAAAGAGAGAGTGAGAGAGAGAGGGGAAAAGAGAGAGGAGAGAGAGAGGAGAGAAGAGATAGAGAGTAAAGAGAGAGAATAGAGAAAGGAGAGATGGAGATAAGGCACACGGGTGGCCCAAACCGAGGCGAGGTCACGTGAGGCCTACGAGCCGAAAGGAGCAAAGAAAGGCCCTACTGCCGCCTGCCTCTTTCTAGTCTATTATACAAAGAAATAGCCCGGTGGAGTGAGTTAGTTAGTGAGTTATGAGTAACCCGCCCATCCGGACGGAAGGATGCCACGCACTGGACCCTACCAGCCCCGGGTGGGCCCTGGCCTCAAAGCTCCCAAGTTTGGTGGGACAAAATTTTTTTGTCACCAGTGACTCAACCGGGATACTGCCCCAAAAACCCCCACCCCTACCACTAGACCAACCGCAAATCTTTCTGGAAATAATAGAAACTCCATGCATAGTTAAGGTCAACAATTAATCTCGGGCTATTACCCCAGGATGTTCTAGAATGTTCTAGAATCTCTTGGCATGTTCTAGAATGTTCCGTGCTACCATATGGGTAAGCACCCCTACTAAAAATAGAAAGTTTCAAATTTTAAAAATAGAAGTTTTTGAAACTTTGCAAAATGCTCAAAATAGAATGTTTTGAATGTTCCAGTGCTCATGGGTGCCAACTCAGCCCAAAAATAGAAAGTTTCACCAAAAACAGAAAAGTTTTTTGAAACTTGCAAATGCTCAAAATAGAATGTTCGAATGTTCCAAATACCTGCTGGGTAAGCACCTCAAATTTTAAAATAGAAAGTTTTTTGAAACTTTCCAAATACCTCGTAATAGAATATTGAATGTTCCAGTGCTCATGGTAAAGCACCTCAGTCTAAAAAATAGAAAGTTTCAATAGAATGTTCCGAATGCTGCGTATGCTCATGGTAAAGTCTAAAAAATAAAAAAGTTTTAGTCTAAAAACAAACCTCAAATAGAATGTCCTAGGAATGCTCTACCTGCTCTAAGGTAAGTATCCTTACCAAAAATAGAAAATAAGGTAGTCTAAAAACAAAAAAAGTTTGCTTAAACTTGCAAAAACTCAAAATAGAATGTTCTAGAATGTTCCAAATGCTATAGGGCAACCACCTGCCTAGAAGCACCCCTACCAAAAATAGAAAGCCTTCTTGAAAACCCTGCAAATGCTCCTCAAAATAGAATATTCCTCGCAGTGATAATTTGAATTGAAAAGTAATGGTAAAGCGTAAGCTTTCCACATAGGTGATACTTTTAGAATCTGACATACTTTTAGAATTGTGCCTCATAAGCATGTATGAGCATGTTACTCATGAATAATATTTCAGGTGCTCACATGGCAAGCACCTCACCTGTAATAGAAAGTTTCCCGCCTAAAAATAAAGTTTTTAAGACTTTGCAAATGCTCGTAAAATAGAATGTTCGAATAAGTTGCAGATGCTCATGGGTAAACACCTCAATCCAAAAATAGAAAGTTTTTGGGAAACTTGAAAATGCTCAAAATAGAATTTTTCTCGAATGTTACAGTATTGCACGCTTAAAACTTTGTAGAACCTCAAATAGAATGTCCTTAGGAATGCTCTGCATGCTCTAGGTAGGCATCCTACCTAAAAAATAGAAACTACTGTGAGTCCTAAAACGTAAAAAATCTGCTAAAACTTTGCAAAAACTCAAATAGAATGTTCAGGGTAACTCTAGATGTTTATAGGGCAACCAACTGGAAGCACCCCGCCTAAAAAGTAGAAAGTGTCTTTGAAACCTTGCAAATGCTCACAATAAAATATTCCAAGATGATACTTGGGAATTCGATAGTAAGTGTGATGGGTATGATGGTGTGTGTAAGCTTCCACATGGGGCTTATACTTTAGGAATTGACATACTTTATAAATTGGTAGTAGACATAGTAGATGTGACCCTGGCATGTGTGAGTATGGTAGTATGCATGTATGTGACATGGAGTTCCATGGTAGAAAAAGTAGGCCCTATGAATAATACTTTTAGAGAGAGGGAAGAGAGGAGAGAAGGAGGAGAGAGGAGGAGGAGATAGAGAAAAGAGAGAAGAGAGAATAGAGAGTATAGGAGAGAAAAGGAGAAGGGGAGGCATTGCAGGAGAGAGAAGAGAGAGATGGCAGAGGAGGAGGAAAAAAGAAAGAGAGAGAAGAGAGAAGAAAGAGAGGGAGGAGAAGATGTGGGAGAAGCGATGCAAAGGAGAGGAGGGACAAGAAAGGAGGAGAGAGAAGAGAGAGGGCTGTAGAGGAGAGAGAATAGAGAGAAGAGGAAAGGAGAGAGAATAGAGGAGCACAGAGAGAAGGAGAGAGAGCAGAAGGAGAGAGAGGAGAGAGAGATGGTAGAAAAGGAAGGCTCCTACCAAAGTGCTAATGGGGCCCAAATCGAAGGCAGGCCTACCGGAGGCCTACCGAGCCGTGAGTGGAATGGTGTAAGAACGTCGGCCTCTTTCTAAAGGAGAGAGAGGAGAGAGAGATGTAGAAAAGGGAAGGGGCTCCAAATTTCAAGTGAAGCAATGGGGCCCTGGGACCGAAGGGCTTTTAGGTCAGGTTTGAGGTCACGAGCCGAGGAATGGTGTAAGAGGAAAGAGAGACGTGAAAAGAGGAGAGAGAGAGGAGAGGGAGAGGAAGAGAGAGGAGAGAGAGAGAGAAGAGAGAAAGGAGAGAGGGAAGAGAGAGGAGAGAGAGAGGGGAGAGAGAATAGAGAGGAGGAGGAGAGGAGAGAGGGATGAGAGAGGGGGAGAAATAGAGGAGAGGAGTATGAGAGAGAAGGAAAGAGGAAGAGAGGAAAGACGAGAGAGAGGGAGAGAGGCGAGAGGGGAGAGGAGAGAGAAGATAGAAAGGGGAGACAGAGAGAGATAGAGAAGAGAGAAAGAGAAAGACAGCAGGAGAGAGAAGGAGAGGGAGCGAGGAGAGAGGAGAGAGAGAGAGAGAGAGAGACAGGGAGATGAGGGAGATAGGCACGGTGGCCCAATGGGAGGTTTGAAAGTGTAAGTCGGCCGGAGGTCGGGCTCTAGAAATGCAGGAATACTACTACAGAAAAGAAGGGCATGGGTGGGTGCGATCGAGGCTATGTCGTCGAGGCCTACCGGTGCCGAGAAAGGTGCAAGAAAAAGGGCCCGACACGTGCCTGCCCTTTCTAGTCCTATATACAAGAAAATAAAGGCCCACTGTGAGTCCGTATGGGAGGAAGGAGCAGTACTCTACACCCCATCGCACGGGATAAGGATGCGCTACGTGGCTTGATCTGGCTGCCCAGGCCTTTGGCCTCAAAAGCTCCCAAGTTCAGGACAAATTTTTGGCCTACCACGACTTGAACCCTGACATTGCCCCAAACCCCCACCCTTACCACTAGACCAACCAGCCTTTTCTGAAAAGAATAGAAGTCCATGCTTTGCTATACCGAGGGCAAATGGAAATTCCTTTGGTTTAATTAAAAGCTTTGTGTGAATATTTTTGGTTTAGGGAGGGGATTCAACCCTGGCTATGGCACCCCAAACTGACCCCAAATCCACTCAGGGCCAAGCATTGGTTCCTTTGGAAGAATGTAATGATTTCACATTGTTAAAGGTGGAGTATATGCAAGATTTAAAATATACACAATGCTAGAACCCTTCTAGGATGCTCCTAGAATAAAGCTAGAGAGGAGAGGGAAAAGACAGAGTGTGAGAGAGATGGGAGAGAGAGAGATGAGGAGAGAGAGAGTGGGAGGAGAGAGAGAGGAGAGAGGGAGAGAGAGAAGAGGGAGCTTAAGAGGCATGGGGAGAGAGAGAGGGGGGAAAGAAGAGAGAGGAGAGAGAAGAGAGAGAGGAAAGCCGAGAGAGAGGGGGGGGAAAGAAGAGAGAGGAGAGAGAGAGAAGAGGGAGAAGAGAAAAGGAGAGGAAAAGAGAGAGGAAAAGAGGAGAGAGAGGAGGAGAAAAGAGGAGGAGAGAGAGATGGGAAAAGGAGAGAGGGGAGAGGGAGAGGAGAGGAGGAGAGAGAAAGAGGAGAAAGGAGGGAGAAGGTGACACAGAGAGAGAGAGAGAGAGATAGAGGGGGAGAGAGAGAGAGAGAGATGAGAGGGATAGGAGAGGAGAGGAGAGAGAAGAGATAGCAGAGAGAGAGAGAGAGAGAGAGAGAGAGAGAGAGAGAGAGAGAGAGAGAGAGAGAGAGAGAGAGAGGAGCAGAGAGAGAGGAGAGAGGAGAGAGATAGGAGAGGAGAGAGGGGAGAAATAGAGAGAGAGCAGAGAGATAGAGAGAGAAAGGGGGGAGAGAGAGAGAGAGAGAGGAGGAGAGGAGAGGAGGAGAGAGGAGAGAGGAGAGAGATGAAGGAGAGGGAGAGATAGAAGAGAGAGGCAAAAGAGAAGAGAGAGAGAATGATAGGGAGAGGGGGGAGAACAAAGAGGGAGAGGAGAAAGATAGGAGAGAGATAGGAGGGAGGGGAGAGAGGAGAGAGAGGATAGGAGAGAGGAGAGGAGGGAGAGATAGGAGAGAGGGAGGAGAAATAAAGAGAGGAGAGAGATAGAAGAGAGAGAAAAGGGGGAGAGAGAAGAGGAGAGAGAGGAGAGAGAGAAAAGAGAGGAGAGAGGAGAGAGAGAGAAGAGGAGAGAGATAGAAGAGAGGAGAGAGAAGCTGTACAGAATGTGGTGGAATGTTCCAGATGCCCATGGTAAGCAACCCCAAATTTTAAAAATAGAAAGTTTCAAATTTCACAAAATAGAAAGCTTTTCATCAGAAAAAATAGAAAGTTTCTGGCTTAAAAAATAAAGTTTCTTTAAACTCTGCAAACCTCAAACGCACATTCCAAAATGCTAGGGCGTCCACCTATGCCTCCAGAAGCACCTCACCAGTGCTAGAATAGAATATTCACATGTGGGCATGTGTGAGTATGCTACTCCATGCACCATACTGCTGGGTACTTGAACAGAGGGAGGGAGGAGGGCAGGAGGAGAGAGAGGAAATTTTCAGGAGGAGAGAGAAGAGAGAGAAGAGAGAGAGAGAGAAGAGACATGGGGAGGGAAAAGAAGAGAGAGGAGAGAGAAGAGAGAGGAGAGCTGAAAGAGAGAGAGAGGGGAGAAGAGAGACAGGAGGAGAGAGGAGCAGGAGGAGATGAGAGAGACTTGAGCAAGTTAGGAGAGAGAGAGGAGAGAGGAGAAGAGAGAGGGGAGAAGAGAGAGGAGAGAGAGGAGAGAGGAGAAGAGAGAGAAGAGAGAGGGCATAAATGGCAGGAGGGAGCAGAAAGGAGAGAGAGATGAGAGAGGGAGGAGAGAGAAGAGAGAGAAAAGAGAGAAGAGGAGAGGGAAAAGGAGGAGAGGAGAAGAGAAAAGGGAGGAGAGAAGAGAGAGCATGAGAGAGAGAAGAGAGAGGTCAGAGAGAGAGGGGAAAGCAGAGAGGAGAGAGAGAGAGAGAGGAGAGCAAAGAGAAAGGAGAGAGGGAAAGAGAGAGGAGAGGAGAGAAGAGAGAGAGGGAGAAGAGATGGAGGGGGGAGAGAGAAGAGAGAGGGGGGGGAGAGAAGATCGGAGGGAGAGAAAGGGGAGAGAGAGAGAGAGAAGAGAGATGATGAGGAGACCCAGGAGATGAGAGAGGAGAGAGGAAGAGAGGAGAGAACTAATACAGAGGGGAGAGGAGGAGAGAGAGTATTTTAAAGAGGGAGAGAGAGGAGAAAGAGATGCTACAAAAAGGGAAGGGGCCTCAGTCAAAAGTGGCAGCATTGGTCCAATTGAGGGCGAGTAGTCGGCCAGCAGGCCGTCGTGAGCCGAAATATTACAAAAGAAGAAGGGCACATGGGTGTCCGACGATACATGCAGGCTTCTACCGAGGCTTCCAAATGTAGGAAGCCGAGGGAAGAGGAAAGAGAAGAGGAGAAGAGAGAGAGAGGAATAGAAAAAGAGAGAAAAGATAGAGAGAGAGGGAGAGAGAGAGAGAGAGAGAGAGAGAGAGAGAGAGAGAGAGAGAGAGAGAGAGAGAGAGAGAGAGAGAGAGAGGGACAGGGAGATGGTAAAGACAAAGAGAAGAGAAGAGAGGAGAGAGACACGGGGAGAGGGATAGAGAGAAGAGAAAAAGAGAGAGAGAAAGGGAGATGAGGAAAGAGAGGAGAAGAGAGAGAGAAGAAGAGAGGGAAGAGATAGGAGATAGGGCACATGGGTGGGTCTAAACTGACATGAAAATGGCCTCTGGGAGGCCTACGAGCCGAAAGGAGAAAAGAAGGCCCGATTGCCAGGTCAGGGCCCTTTTCAGTCTATATTATAACGCGAAAAAATAGCCCAAGATTATACTTGTATTATACGCTGTGATGTATAGTAACCTACCTATATCCTGACGGCGGAGGATGCTACCATCGGCGGCCATCCTCAGCCCGTCCTGCGGGCCTCAATATCTCCAAAGCTCCCAAGTTTGGTGGACAAAATTCCTTTGGCCTACCACTCGGACCAACCCCGGGACATTGTCTCAAACCCCCACCCCTACCACTAGACCAACCAAATTTTCTGAAAGAACAGGAAGTCCATACACTCAGTTAAGGCAATGGGGCAATGAAATTCCTTTGGTTAATTAGAAGTCTTGATGTTAAAAGTCTTCTAGGAATGTTACAGGTGAATAAAGCTAGAGAGAGAAGGAGGAAAGACAAAGGGGAGAGAGATGAAGAGAGAGAGAGGAGAGAGGAGAGAGGAGAGAGGGAGGAGAGGAGAGAGGGAGAGAGAGGAGAGAGGGGGGGAAGAGGGAAGAGACATGGGAGAGAGAGGGGGGGGGAGAGAGAGGAGAATGAAAGAGAGAGAGGGGAAAGAAGAGAGAAAGAGAGAGGAGAAAAGGAAGAGAGAGGAGAGAAGAGAGAGGAGAGGAATAGAGGGGAAAAGAGAGAGGAGGGGGAAATTAAAGAGAGAGTAAGAGAGAGAGAAGGAAAGCAAGAAGGGAGAGAGGAGAGAGCAGGTGAGAAGAGAGAGGAGGAGAAGAGAGAGAGAGAGAGGGGAACAAAAAAAAGAGAGAGAGAAAGAGGGGAGAAATAGAGAGAGAGGAGAGAGATAGGAAGAGAGGAGGAAAGAGGAGAGAGAGAGAAGAGAGAAAAGGGGGGAGAGAGAGAGAGAGAGAGAGAGAGAGAGAGAGAGAGGAGAGATAAAGAGAGAGGAGAGAGGAGGATGAGAGAGGGAGGATAGGAAATAGAGAGAGAGGAGAGAGATAGAGAGAGAGGAGAGAGGAGAGAGGGAAAGAGGGAGAGAGAGAGGACAAAAGAAAGAGGAGAGAGAAAAAGAGGAGGAAGGAGAGAGAGGGAGAGAAGAGATAGAAGAGAAAGAAGAGAGAGGGAAGAGAGAGAAGATCTAATGAAGGCGAGTATAGAAGAGAGAGGGGAGAGAGATGGAAAACTGGGGGGCAAATAAAGAGAGAGGAGATAAGTGAGAGATAGGAGAGTCCATGCTTAGTTATTACCGGGGCTCCAATTAATTGGCGGATACCTAGGATGTTCAGAATGTTCTAGAATCTCTTGAATGTCCTAGAATGTTCCAGATGCTCACAAGGAGTGCTAACTTACCTAAAAAATAGAAACTTCACCCAAAATAGAAGTTTTGAAACTTTTAAATGCTCACAATAGAATAAGTTAGGAATGTCTCCAGTGCTCATGGTGAAGCACCTCAAATTTAAAATAGAAATTTCTACTAAAAAATAGAAAGTTTTTAAACTTTGCAAATGCCTCACAGAAATCGCCTTTGAAACGTGTCCTGCGCCCGCGGTAAGCACCTCAGCCTAAAAAATGTAATGTTTCAAATTAAAAATAGAAAGTTTTTGAAACTTTGGTAAATGCTCAAAATAGAATGTTATGGAATGCTGCGCATGTCATGGGCAAGCACCCCAATCCAAAATAGAAAGTTTTTGAAATCTGCAAATGCTCAAAAATAGAATGTAAGCTAGAATGTTAAGTGATGCTCCCAGGGTAAGCACCCCTACCTAAGAATAGAAAGTTTCAGTTTTAAAAAATAGAAAGTTTGGTTAAACTCTTGTAAAACCTCGATAGAGAGATAGGGTGGGGGTTTGGAGAGAGAGGAGAGAGAGAAGAGAGATAGGAGATAGAGAGAGAAGAGAGATAGGAGATAGAGGAAATAGAGAATAGAGAAAAGGGAGATAGAAATAGGAGAGGGAGAGAGGGAGAGAGAAGAAAGAGGAAAGAGAGAGAGAGAGAGAGAGAGATGTATTTTTTACGTCAGAGCACAAGCCAAGATCCTTAGATTATTAATGACGCCCTCTTCAAGGAGCACCACCCCCTAAGCAAGGGATACTAGGGCCAAAGGTCCTAGGATGCCATGATCCCAGTGAGGTTCTAAATACCTAGACCTCACTGTGCCAGGGACGAAAGTGGACTAACCATTAATGCACTACAAAGAGAGAGAGAGAGAGGAGAGAGAGGGGAAAAGAAGAGAGAGGAGAGAAAGAGGAGAGAAGAGATAGGAGAGAGAAGAGAGAATAGAGAAAGGAGAGATGTGAGATAGTAAGTACATGTAAGGGTCTAAATCAGGCGCAGGTTTCTACGAGGTCGAGTCAGAGTGGAGTTAGTGAGGCGAACTACTACCGCCTGCCCTTTCTAGTCTATATATACAAAGAAATAGTGTCCGGTGAGTTAGTCGGTTAGTGAGTTAGTGAAACCCACCCCATCGACGGCTAAGGATACGTTTCCACGCATGACTCCCCAAATAAGGCTCGATCTTTGAAAGTGCCTAGAAGCTTCTCTAGAAGGTCCCAGAATCTCTATAGAAGCTTCCTAGAATCTTCTTCCTGACTTAGAGAGCCCTAGAACATTCTAGGCTTTTCTAGAGTCTTGTAAATGTTCTTAGGCCTTCCAAAATTTTTTTGCCTGGGATTCAAACCTGACATTGGCTCCCCAAGCTCTACCTACCATTAGACCAACTACCCCCTTTCCCTTTGAAATAACATGAACTCCATAATTTAGTTAAGGTCAGTCTAATTAATTCAAAAGATACTCTAGGATGTTCTAGAATGTTCTAGAATCTTTGAATGTCCCAGAATGTTCCAAATGTACTCATGAGTAAGCACCCCTACCTAAGAATAGAAAGCCTTTAGTCTAAATAGAAGTTTTTTTTGAAACTTTGGGAATGCCCCAAAATAGAATGTTGTGGAATGTTCCAAGTGCTTATGGTACACCTCAGCCTAAAATAGAAAGTTTCATTTAAAATAGAAGGTTTTTGAAACTTTGCAAATGTTCAAAATAGAATGTTCTCGAAGTTCCAAGTGCTCGCGTAAGTGCTAACTTACCTAAAAATAGAAAAGTTTCAGTCTAAAAAATAGAAAGCCTTTTTTGAAACTTGCAAATGCTCAGCCAGAATGTTATGGGAGGTTGCAAATGCTCATGGGGCAAACATCTCAATCCTCCCTCCCATAATCCTAGAACCTCTAGAATGTGCTAAAAAAAGCTAGGAAAGAGAAGAGAGAGGGAGAGAAGAGAGAGGAGAGAGAAGAGAGAAGAGAGAGGGAAGAGAGAGGGGGAGAGAAAGAGAGGGGAAAGACCCCATCGACGGTAAAGCTGGCGCCACTTCTACCATCGATCCTTGAAAGTTCTTAACGCCCGGAGGCTTCCCTGAATCTTCCGTGAAGTTCTATAACATTCTAGAGGCTCCTAGAATCTCTAGAGGGCTTCTAGAATCTTCAAATCTTCTAAAAGGTCTTAGCCTTTTTCAAAATTTTTCCCTGTTTTATGGGGATTCAACCCTCGGCCTACGCCTCAAGCCCTACATCCTGGCTCATTAGGCTAAGCATCAATTTGTTGAAGCAATTCAACTTCACAAATAGTTAAGGTGGGGTGGGTCTCGCCTTTCAATAAGAAAGGGGGGCATTCACAAGTCCCGCGATAGTAGGAGGGAACGCCATGGATTGGAACTAAAAGTGTAGAGAGCATTCTGGCAAGTTGGGATCTAGCGTAAAGACACCTAGAGGTGCTCCATTTGACACCTTTAGTTCGTGAACGCCTGGCCCCACTAATAACTAATCTGCTAGTGCGTCCTCATAAAGGGTCGGAGCCCAAAATAGAAAGTTTTGAAGGCTTAAGGCCTAAAAATAGAAAAAGTTTTAGGCATGTAGTTAAAAATAAGGATTTCTTGGATGTTTTATAAAGGTTTTAAACCATCACAGATACAGATGGAATGTCCGTAAATAGAACTTTTAGAGTATGGGATAAATTGGAGTTCCAAAATAGAAAGTGTAGGCCTATTTTAAGTGAAGTATTTTTATTGTGAACCTCACACGCCCTCAAGCCTACCATAGAAAAGTTTTAAGATGTATTAGAATAAGAATTTTAAGGATGTTGTGTATCGATTTAAATGGTCTTATATGTATAAAATTTATAAAGCATATGAACTTTTCCGTTAAGAGGTTTTTAAAATACTCCAAAACCTCTACTTAAACCCCCGCTTATATATTGTTTCCAGCAGAACATAATTTTGATAAAAAAGTTGGGTAATAAAACAATGCCACGCAAAACGGCAAGAGAGCATTATTACTAGGAGGAGCAGGAAGCTAGACGCGCCGGATGTAGAGGAAAGATATCAAAAATAGTGAAGACAAACGCATCGCCGCAAATCGGCATTAATCGCAGGAGCCGGCTGCTAAAGGGTTGACAGAGTCAGCCAAGCTTGAAAGAAACAGAAGAGCCGCGAAATAAAGAGTAGAGAAACAGAGGGAAGACAGCTGCACGCTAGGGTCGGCCCACCATGCAGAGGAAGTCGCAAACTGCCAGGGTCCACCTGCACGTACCTGGGGAGAGACAAGGGGAGGAGCGCTGCTGGGGTTAACCCGCCAGACAGAGCCAGAGATCCACCTACACCTGGGGAACAGAGGGAGGAGCCGGGTCAGCTAGGGCTAGCCCAATTACGCGCAGAGGAAGCCCGCAAAGCAGTCCACCAAGACGGTCAGGAGAGAGACGGTGAGGAGGAGCGCATCAATAGGTTAACCTATCGTGACAGAGGCGAGTGCCTGCCAGTGTCCATGGTACCCACGGTGGAGACAGAGAGGAGTTGCCGCTTAGGGTCACTCCATCGCATGGCAAGTGTGCTGCTGCCAGCAGGGTCCTATAACGACAGTGGAGACAGAGAGGAACGGTCATGAAGGCTAGCCTCACCGCATGAGGCAAGTACATACCGTTGTGTCTATGGCAACGACAGGAGAGACAAAGATGGAGCATACCGCTAGGCTATAACTACAATGCAGGAAGTAGCAAACTTAAAGGTGTCTAAGGAAGTAATAATAGGGAGCATGTATATAAATAGCGTCAAAGGTCATCAGAGGCTCAACAAAGACTCGCAAACCGAGATAATCCTTCTTAACTTATAGAATAGCCCTAATCCCACCATTCAATGCACGCCGAGCCCTTAATACACATGGGAGAATCCCGACCGAGTGCAAGCACCGCCATGCTCTCTAAAGCATTTCAAACACGAAGGATACCTAAGTGTTGCTATGACTAAAGAAGCCCCACCTTTGACAAAGAATGATCATATAATGAAAGTTACTCAATAGGAATCACCCAAAAGCAAAGAGTTCAAGTCCCACATCAGATTTACAATAATGCATTAGTATTTGTACTCATTTGAGCAGTATTAAACATTTCAGCACACCAGGCCCAGCATTGTTTTAAAATCCATGGCTGTGTACCATAGGATCCGGTCGCCTCCACCCCGGCGATAATATGCCACCGGGGCCATGCTCACCATACATCCTAGATATGGAGTATGCAAACGAGAGCGATATTAAAATGTGTGTACAATGCACGTGACATGGACCTTATGGGCAACTTGACTTAGAAATAAGGACTGGTGGAACCCATTTTATGCTGTAAGCCTCTATGATGCACGAGGTGGAAGACAACAATGCATCACAACTAAAATGAGCATGCGTAAGTAAGGATGTGGCTTCAACTAATTTATAGAACAGGACCTGACTTCATGTAAGATATAACTCAAGATATATGCTAATGAAGTCACCACATTCGTGAACGCATGTATGCACCCACCCTTCAACAACAAGAGATATATGCATCCACCAGCAAAGAGGTGGCGCTTAAGAAATATTGCCATCACCCACCCATACATCGATACCTCGACTCTACCCATTGTTATCACCGCATAAGGGATGGAAAATGAACATGAGAAATCATGGCCTTCAAGCTAATCATAGTAAAATGTGTCCATGTTATGCATTCATTTGTATAGACTGCTAATAATTTTAATGCAATCACTGCATGAGGACCTTAATTTGGTTTTCAACCTCTCTATTGCTTTGGGAAGATTGGACACACAATTCATAGTCGCATGCTCAATGCTAAGGATAGAGGCTAACACCTTGAACTTCTACAGATTCAACCAAAAGAAATTGGCGAGCTGAATGTAATGATGGCTCTACTTCCGACCACGTGAACCATGAGGCGCAGGCATGTGGCCCTGGTCCGGGAGATTGATCATCTTTACCGGCTACCGCTTCATTGCGGCAAACGGCTATGGAACAAAACTATCAAGACTCTATGGCACCTGTTAGAGATTTGAAATATTTATATATTCGCTAAGCAATTACATGTAACGCGAATTGGCCTCGGTGATAAAAAGACAATTTGTAGTGCGCCAATCACCGTGAGGAGACCGCCAGACGCGGGTCGCCCGCCACAGATACCACACCTGGGTTGATGGTAAATTCTCTATGATATTTTAGAACGCAGATATTTTGGAAAGCTAGTGCCTATACATACACAATCGAAAGTATCAAAAGCGAGGTTTGCCACACCGCCATATGCTTCTAATAATGGAACGCTGCATAAAATACGCGGATAGCGATGACATTGATAAGATCACAAGTGCGTAGGATACCGCACTCCATTAAAGAACCCCGGAAGGTAACGAATTGTGAAGAAGTGCATGGTGCATGGACTCATGCCCGCTGCATGAAGTTAAATGAAAAAATGGAATAATGGAATGTTCCAAAGGTTTTCCAAAAGCCTTTTACCAAAAGCACGCCAAATCAAAGAGAATGGATATCCGCAGTACGTGACGCACGCACAGCATACAATATGAGCAAGGGGAATCAATCCATAGACAACAGCATGGTTGTCCCATACAATCCCTACCCTCGCAGTATAAATACGAATGCTTACATAAATGTGGAGTAATGTTTTAGTATTAAAAGTATAAAATATATTTTCAAGTATATTCATAAGGGCACGCATCGAAATAAGCATTAAATTGACTGTCACCCGTGATACAACACGCCTACCCACATATATAATTGGGATGAGACAATAAGTAATTCCTGATGTGCTTATATATATTTCTCAAGAGACTAAGCAATGTGGAGAACGAGGTTACAAATGCACCACACCTCCCATACCGTATAGGTTACCCGTCACTCTGCCCATCGTATGTCGGTATACTATGAAGAAGGCTGTGAACGGATTGGTTCGAGCTGCATAGTAAACAGTGCCGGTCACACGCTCACCGCTGGTTCGAGCTTTCATTAAAATAGGACGAATGCTCGACAATACACATATCCGGGAAATCCCCACCATTATACATTCATAAAGGGCTTAGGCATTTGAAAATAAGAGGCAAATATAAGCTGATTTCGAGGATGCATAATGAGCCCAAAGGACATGGAGGAGATATTACTATGTACTTTTATCAGCGCTAATGTAATATGGATCACTAGCCTTCAAGACATAGAAAAAATATCACGGGAAAGCACGCGCCACATTTCACGAGATCTACAGCAACTCTAAGCATCGCGCATGAGCGCAGCATTGGGAAAGCAAACGCTTGATGATGCAATTACTTTCGATGCTCACCCAATTCGCATAAACGTCAGCCTTTATGACCCCAGATATATGATCTCCCCTGATCCACCTAACCTCGGGCGTGGGGAGAAGTTCAAACGCCATTTAGCGTGAGGATTATGCCCGCGGATAAAGAGGAAGATGTATTACCGCGCATTGCTATCCATGAATGAAATTTTTCTGCAAATGGGACAAGTTGTCAATTGAATCAACTTCCCGTAATCCAAAGCTTCACCGCACCATAACACGGGGTCAGCCATGAAGCCATCGACGCGGGCTCCTTTGAAAAGGCTAAAGGGGATGAGCGATATGCAAAATTAACCTGCACTAAAAAGAAATAGTCGATGCTATTCTTTTATGCACTGGACGGCAACCACTGGTGCCTGGTGCATAAACGTGGACGGTCCTCGGGCGGCTCGAAAAAACGCTTGTCTTCACACAATTATCAACATGTTAAGAGGAAGAGAGTTTGTTGGCTGCGCTTGCATGGGACAGGCATAGCGCAGCCTTTTGTCTGCTGACCTATACAAGACACTCGACGCTCAAGCCCCGCTAAAACCTGACATCTCAAGCAACGTCCGACTTATGCAAGCACCAGCAAACAAAAGGTGACAGAATAAGAAAAGCAACACTTTGGTGTGGATGAATTGCGCATGACATGATTCCGACGACTCACAAATTGCAGATATTATCTTGAAGGAAATTCGCGGTGACCCTAGACCATTTGAGGAGACGATAGTATTAATGGTGGGTGACTGGTGCAACAATTGCCGCAGAATCAAACGAAGCTAAGAAGTTTACGGAGATTCTGCAAAATGCGTCAAGATAAACCCCCATGGAAACACTCCCAAGACTTTTAAGTTGACAACGAATCCCACGCGGTCCAAGGCGAAAAGGAAATGGACCTAATATCAAAGCTTGGGAATGGAGAACGACGTGAATGACTCCAGCCTACCCTCTAAGACGCTGTTGAGCCACCACCAAATGTATTGGTGGAAAAATAATATAATCGATGAGGTGTTTGGGAACAAGTATAGACCCAAAATTTAACATGGAATGCCTATTCGAAATCTATAATCGTCTCAAAATGAAGATACATTGAACCTTAGCATGACCTGCAAAGAGATTGTATGGAGACTTGTACACATATATTGGTATTGATACTCAACATGGAAGATGAAGAGGACATCAGAATTTTCCGCATTGAATTCATCAATCAATTTCACGCCTCTTCCTGACCGCCACCTCACAAGCTCAATATCAAAGTGGGAGTGCAATAGTAATGCTACCTCTAGAAACATGTATCCACAAGGAGGCCTATGCAACTAACACGCCTACGCATTACACACGCTAAATCTGTAGAATCCCACGCATGAGATAGTCATGGGCTTAATTCAAGAGGCACGCCACCCCATTGCCAAAGATCAACTCGACGCTATCCGATTCACACATACCCCCTACAAGAAGACAATACCCAACTGCTTACATTCCCTCAATGACGATCAATAAATCGCAAGGCCAATCTGAGACCGCTGGGCTTTTACTTTGCCTTTCAATGCGATGGACAACTTTATGTCGCCTCTCAAGATGCACTTCACAAGAAGGAGAGTCAGCAATCGTATCTAAGAGACATCACCGCCGTGGTGCAATCGCTTAAAAGACCAATCAATATACACTCCAAATGTTGTATATAAAGAGGCACTTATGTAAATAAAATATTCAGCCTTTAGGAATGAGTGCAAAAGAAAAGGGCCTGGCCTATGTGCTATGGGTCCTCATAAATGTATATGTTGGAATTGATAACAAATATAAATAAGAATATCAAGTGTTCTGGGGTGTAATATATGTGAGTAGCCTTTAAAATTCATAGTAGATGTACTAAGCTCCCAATGGGTGATACTTTGGAAGTAGTAATAGATGTGAATAAGAATAAGTTAAAAAGGGCCCCTACCTCCAACCTAGAGGTTTCACGAGGCCTACGAAAGCCGAGAATCCAGAAAAGAAGGAAACACCACGCTCGGCCCTTTCTAGTCTATTAACAAAGAAATAGTGTCCGGCCTGGCTCTGTCTGCCCCAGGAGTGGGAGTGAGCAAGTCCTACCATCGACGGTGACGCCACGGAGCGACCGGCCAGTCCGTGGGCTCACTTTGGCCTCAAAAGCCCTAAGCCTCTGATGGACAAAATTTTTTGCCTACCACTCTGACCGGAACCCCTGGACATTGCCCCCAAACCCCACCCCTTACCACTAGACCAACTACTTTTCTTAAAATAATAGGAAGTCCATGCTTAGTTAAGGTCATTTAATTAATTCAAGGATACCTAGATGTTCTAGAATGTTCTAAAACCTCTGGAATGTCCTTAGAATGTTCCTGTGATGGTCACGGGTGCTACACCTCAAATTTTAAAAATAGAAAATCTCACTAAAAATAGAAGTTTTTGAAACTTTGGCAAATGCTCAAAATAGAATGTTGTGGAATGGGGTTCTGTGCTCATGGGTAAGCACCCCGCCTTAAAAATAGAAAGCTCTACTAAAAATAGAAGTTTTTTGAAACTTTGCAAAATGCTCAAAATAGAATGTTGGTGGAATGTTCCGTGTGCTCATGGGCAAGCACTCAAGCCTAAAATAGAAAGTTTCAGCCTAAAACATAGAAAGTTTTTTGAAACTTATAAATGTCAAAATAGAATGTTCGAATGTCTGCATACCTCATGGCAAGCACCCTCACCAGAAATAGAAAGTTTCAATCTAAAAATAGAAAGTATTTGAAACTTGGTAAATGCTCAACATAGAATGTTATGGAATGTTGTGCATGCTCATGGGTAAGCACCTCAATCCAAAAAATAGAAAGTTTTTGAAACTTTGCAATGCTCAAAATAGAATGTTCTAGGAATGTTGCAAATGCTCAAAGGTAAGCACCCCGCCTAAAATAGAAAGTTTCAAAATTTAAAAATAGAAAGTTTGTTTAAACTTTGTAAAACTCAAATAGAATGTCCTAGAATGTTTCGTATGCTCCAGGGGTAAAGCATCCTACCAAAAACGTAGCACGCAGTCTAAGAACACAAAAACTTTGCCAAAACTGCAGAAAACTCAAAATAGAATGCGTTATAGAGTGTTCCAGATGCTATAGGGCAAAATCCACCTATCCCTAAAAAGCACCCCTACCTAAAGTAGAAAGTTTATCAAACCTTGGTAAATGCTCAAAATAGAATATTCTCAAGGTGCTACTTTGGAATTATAATAAATGGATGGGTTGCAAATGCTCATGCAGTAAACTGGATGGTAAATGCCTGCGGTAAATGCAAAATGCTCATGGGTAAATGTGATGGCTGCAAATGCCTATGTTCCCCTCGGGATGATCCGTGAAACCTCTCAGAATGTTCTAAAAAAAGCTAGATAGAGAAGAGAGAGGAGGAAGAGAGAGAGAGAAGAGAGAGGAGGGAGAAGACTGAGAGAGAGAAACAGAAAAGAGAGAGAAAGGTAGAGAGAGAGAGGAGAAACAGAGAGAGGAGAGAAATAAGAGATAGAGAAATAGAGAGAAAAGGAGAGAGATAGAGATAGATAGAGGAGAAATAGAGAGAGGAGAGAGATAGGAGTGGGAGAGGAGAGAGGAGGAGAGAGGAGAGAGGAGGAGAAATGAGGGAGAGGAGAGGCAGGAGAGAGATAGGAGAGGGAGGAGACAGATAGGAGAGAGAGAGAGGAGAGAGGAGATAGAGAGAGGGGAGAAATAGAGAGAGAGGAGAGAGATAGGAGAGAGCAGAGAGGAGGAGAGGATAGAGGAAAGAGAGAGAGGAGGAGAGGAGAGAGAGAAGATAATGAGAGAGAGAGAAGAGAGAGGGAAGAGGAGAAAAGTGAGAGAGAGAGAGAGAGAGAGAGAGAGAAAGAGAAATAGAGAGGAGAGAGAAAGATAGAGAGAGAGAGAAGGAGCATGAGAGAAGAGAGAGGGGAGGGAGGAGAGAGAGGGAGAGAAGAGAGGAGAGAGGAGAGAGAAGAGAGAGGGACAAACAGAGTGTATATATATATATATATATATACGTATTTCACGTCAGAAAGCAATGCTCAAAGATCCTGGTGATATATCGACGCCCTCTTCATATGAGCACCCACCTGCCAAGGATACCAGGCCTAGAGAGGGGAAAGAAGAGAGAGGAGAGAGAAGAGAATGATAGAGAGAGAGGGGAGACATAGAGAGAGCAGAGAGACGCAAGAGAAGAGAAAGTGGAGAGAGAAAAGAGGGGAGAGGAAAGAGGAGAGAGAGAGAAGAGAGAAGGAGAGAGGGAAGAGAGAGGAGAGAGAGAGAGGAGAGGAGAATAGAGGAGGAAAAGAGAGAGAAGAGAGAGGGGAGGAGAGAAGAGAGAGAAAGATGAGAGACAGGGAAAGAGAGGGGAGACAGAGAGAGATAGAGAGAGAGAAAAGAAAGGAGAGAGATAGAGAGAGAGAGATAGAGAGATAGAGAGAGAGAGAAAAGAAAGAGGAGACAGAGATAGAGAGACAGAGAGAGGAGAGAGATTTAGGAAATGAGAAAAGAAAGAGAGAGGAGCATGTATAGTGAGAGAAGAGACAGGAGAGAGAAGCAAAAAAGAGAGAGAAGAGAGGAGAGAGGGGGAGAGAGAGAGAGGGGGGAAGAGACAGCTGGGAGGGAGAGACAAGAGAAAGGAGAGAGGGAGAGAGAGGGGAGGAGAAGAGAGAGGAGGAAGGGAGAGAGAAGAGAGAGAGAGATAGAGGGAGATGAGAGGCAGAGAGAAAGGAGAGAGGGAAGAGATAGGAGAGGAGAGAAGAAGAGAAGAGAGAGAGGAGAGAGAGGAGAGAGGAGATAGGCACCTGGATGGGGCCAACCGAAGGCGCAGGCCGGCCTTATACCTACCGGTTTGTGTTAAAAGAAAAGGGCTCGACGTCAGCCGGCCCTTTCTAGTTATATAATAAGAAAATAGTGTCCGCCCCCTGTCTCACCCTGCGGTGTCCTGGTGGAGTGAGTAAACTGCCCATCCGACAAAGGAGGCACACGCATGCATCTCTGCCCCGCAGGCCTGGCCCCCCAAAGTTCTGCAAGTTTGTGACAAATTTTTGGTTTACTACGGACTTGAACCCCTGACATTGTTCTCCCCAAACCCCCACTCCCAAGTACCATACTCAGACCAAACTAGCCTTTCTTAAAATAACAGGAAGTCCATGCTTCAGTTAAGGTCGGGGCCTTAATTAATCCATGATACCTAGGATGTTCTAGAATGTTCTAGAACCCTTGGAATGTCCCAGAATGTTCCAGATGCCTGGGCGGGTAGACACTCAAATAAAAAATAGAAAGTCTCACTTCAAAAAATAGAAGTTTTCTTCAAACTTTGCAAATGCTCAAAACAGAATGTTGTGGAATGTCCCGGTGCCTCACAAGTGCCACCCCGGCCTAAAAATAGAAAGTTCCAAAAACAGAAGTTCTTGAAACTCTGCAAATGCCTCAAAATAGAATGTTCGAAACCTGTGTGCTCATGTATACACCTCAAATTTTGGGAAAATAGAAAGTTTCAGCCTAAACATAGAAAGTTTTGAAACTTTGCAAATGCTCAAAATAGAATGTTCGAATGTTCCAGCATGCTCATGGCAAGCACTCACCTAGAAATAGAGCTCAATCTTAAAAATAGAAAGTATTTTGAAATCCTCTTTGGCAAATGCTCAACATAGACAAGTTATGGGAATGCCATGCATGCCTGTAAGCACCCCAATCCAAAAATAGAAAGTTTTAAAACTTTGCAAATGCTCAAAATAGAATGTTCTAGAATGTTGCAAATGCTCAAAGGTGCTAAGCACCCTACTCAAAAATAGTGAAAGTTCTCGTACTAAAAAATAGAAAGTTTGCTTAAACTTTGTAAAACCTCAAATAGAATGTCCTAGAATGTTTCTGTGATGCTCCTAGGGTAAGCATCCTCGCCTAAAACAAAGCACCCAAGTAGCCTAAGAACATAAAATTTACAAACTCGCAAAAACTCAAAATAGAAATTGTTATAGAGGTTCCAGATAAGCTATAGGGCAAACCACCTAGCCCTAAAAAGCACCCTCACTAAAAGTAGAAAGTTTCATTGAAATCCCTGCAAAATGTGCTCAAAATAGAATATTCCCAAGGTGCTACTTGAATTGGTAGTAAAATGTGATGGGTCAGTAAATGCTCATGGCAAACCGATGGGTAAATGCTCATATGGGTAAATGCAAATGCTCATGGGTAAATGTGATGGGTTGCAAATGCAAGTGTCTCTTGATGATCCCAGAACCTTCTAGAATGTTCTGGGAAAACGCCAGATAGAGAAGAGAGGAGGAAGAGAGGAGAGAGAAGAGAGAGGAGGAGAAGACGGAGAGAGAGAAATAGAAAAGAGAGAGAAAAGGCAGAGAGAGAGAGGAGAAACAGAGAGAGAGGAGAGAAACAAGAGATAGAGAAATAGATAGAGAAAGGAGAGAGATAGGAGATAGATAGAGAGAGAAATAGAGAGAGAGGAGAGAGACAGAGGAGAGGAGAGAGGGGAGAACAGAGAGAGGAGAGAGATAGGAGAGAGTTTTAGAGGAGAGAGGATAGGAGGAAAGAGAGAGAGAGAGAGAGAGGAGGAGAGAGAAGAGCACAAGAGGAGAGAGAAGAGAGAGGGAAGAGGGAGAAAGAGAGAGAGAGAGAGAGAGAGAGAGAGAAAGAGAAATAGGAGAGGAGAGAGAAAAATAGAGAGAGAGAGAAGGGAGCATGGAGAGAAGAGGAGGGGAGGGGAGGAGAGAGAGGGGAGAGAAGAGAGGAGAGAGGAGAGAGAAGAGAGGGACAATAGAGGGGGAGAGAGAGAGAGAGAGAGAGAGAGAGAGAGAGAGAGAGAGGGGAAAGAAGAGGAGAGGAGAGAGAAGAGAATGATAGAGAGAGAGGGGAGGAGACATAGAGAGAGCAAGCAAGAGAGACGTAAAAGAGAAGAGGAAAGTGGAGAGAGAAAAGAGAGGAGAGAGAAAGAGGAGAGGAGAGAGAAGAGAGAAAGGAGAGAGGGAAGAGAGAGGAGAGAGAGAGGAGAGAGAATAGAGAGGGGAGGGAAAGAGAGAGAAGAAGAGAGAGGGGAGAGAAGGAAAAAGAGGAGAGAGAAAAGATGAGAGACAGGGAAGAGAGGGAGCATTTAGAAGAGAGAAAAGAAAGGAGAGAGATAGAGAGAGAGATAGAGAGACAGAGAGAGAGAAAAGAAAAGGAGAGAGATAGAGATAGAGAGAGGAGAGAGGGAGAGAGGAGAAAAGAGAGAGAAGAGAGGGGGGAGAGGGGGGAGAGAGAGAGGGGGGGGGGGAAGAGACATGGGAGAGAGAGACAAGAGAAAGGAGAGGAGAGAGGAGGATAGCAGAGAGATATATATAAATATATATATATATTGGTGAGTGGCATGAGAGGCTTATATATAGGAGTGGAAGAGATGGTATATATAAATATAAAGAGAGAGAGGAGATGACGCAGGAGATAGGGCACGGATGTAACAACCGAAGTAATGGCCTGAGGTCGGCCGGTTTTATGAAAGCGAGATAGGGCACGGGTGGCCCAAACTGGCAATTTCTGGCCGGAGGCCGGCCCCAGCCTATGAAAGGAGTAAAGAAAAGGCCCCATTGGGCCGCCCAGCCCTTTTCAGTCTATATTGCAAAAGAATAGCCCGAGTATGTGCATGTGTATGTGGAGTGAGTAAGTCCACCCCATCGACTCAAGGAGGTTTACACGCATGCGATCCTACCAGTCCGTGGGCCTTGGCCTCCTCAAAGCCCCAAGCCTGGTGGACAAATTTTTGGTTTACCACCTGACTCAACCCCGGGATATTGCCTCCAAAACCCCCACCCCTACCACTAGACCAACCACTACTCTTTGGAAATAAGTCCATGCTTAGTTAAGGCTGGGGCAATGGAAATTGCTTTGCTAATTAAAGCCTTGATGATCCTAGAACTCTAGAATGGGGTTCAGAAATGCAGCCAGGAGAGAGAAGAGAGAGGAGGGAGAGAGGAGAGAGGAAGAGAGAGGAGGGAGAAGAGGAGAGAGATAAATAGAAAGAGAGAGAAAAGGTAGAGGAGAGAGGGAGAAATAGAGAGAGAGGAGAGAAATAGGAGATAGGAGAGAGGAGAGATGATAGAGACAGAGAGGGAGAAATAGAGAGAGAGGAGAGATAAAGGAGAGAGAGTGAGAGAGGGAGAGAGGTGAGAGGAGAGAGAGAGGAGGAGAGAGGAGAGAGGAGAGAGAAGTCAGAAAAGAGAGAGAAAGGTAGAGAGAGAGGGGAGAAACAGAGAGAGAGTGAGAGAAGAGGAGACAGAGAAACAGGGAGATAGAGAGAGAGAGAGATAGAGATAGAGAGAGGGTGCAACAGAGAGAGAGGAGAGAGATAGGAGAGGAGAGAGGGAGAGGAGAGAGGGAGAGGGGAGAGGGAGAAGAGAGGAGAGGGAGGAGAGAGAGGAGAGAGGGGAGAGAGAGAAGAGAGGAGAGGGAGGGAAGAGAGGAGGAGAGAGAAGAGAGAAAGGAAGAGGGAAGAGAAGAGGGGAGAGAGTGGGAAAGAAGAGAGATGGGAGTGAGAGAGGAGAGAGAGAGAGAGAGAAAGAGAGAGGGAAGAGGGAGAGAAGAGAGAGAGAGAGAGAAACAGAGAGGGAGAGAGAAAGATAGAGAGAGAGAAGGAGCATGGGAGGAGAGAGAAGAGAGAGAAGAAGGATGGAAGAGAGAGGAGAGAGGGAGCAAGGAGAGAGGAAAGACCTAAGAAGAGAGAGGAGAAAGAATAGAGACAAGGAGGCCGCAGAGAGAGGAGAAATAGAGAGAGAGGAGAGAGAGAGGAGAGGAGAGAGGAGAGAAAGAGAGAAGCAGGAGAGAGAGAGGGGAGAGAGGAGGAGAGAAATAGAAAGAGAGAGAAAGGCAGAGAGAGAGGAGAAATAGAGAGAGAGGAGAGAAATAGGAGACAGAGAGAGGAGAGAGATAGGAGATAGAGAGAGGAGAAATAGAGAGAGGAGAGAGATAGGAGAGAGAGGAGAGAGGAGAGAGAGAGGAGAGGGAGGAGAGAGAGAGGAGAGATAGGAGAGAGAGAGAAGAGAGAGATAGGAAAGAGGAGAGAGGAGATAGAGAGAGTGAGAGGGAGGAGAGAGAGAGGGAGAGAGAGAGGAGAGAGGAGGAGAGGAGAGAGAGAGAAGAGAGGAGAGGAGGAGAAAGAGGAGAGAGGAGAGAGAGGAAGAGGGAAGAGGGAGGAGAGAGAAGAGAGAAAGGAAGAGGGGAAGAGAGGGGAGAGAGGGGAAAGAAGAGAGATGAGAGAGAGAGAGGAGGAGAGAAGAGAGAGGGAAGAGGGAGAGAAGAGAGAAGAGAGAGAGAGAACAGAGAGGAGAGAGAAAGATGAGAGAAGAGAGAAGGGAGCACGGGAGGAGAGAGGAGAGGGAGAGGGGCCACATGGAAGAGAGAGGAGAGAGAGAGCAAGGAGAGAGGAGAGACAAACAAGAGAGAGTGAGAGAGAATAGAGACAGAGGGAGAGGGGAGAGGAGGAGAAGAGAGAGAAACAAAAGAGAGAGAGGAGAGAGAGAAAGAGAGGAGGGAGGAGAGAAGAGAGAGAAGAAAGAGGGGAAAAGAGAGAGGAGAGAGGGGGGGGAAAGAAGAGACAGAGAGAGAAATAGAAAAGAGAGAGAAAGAAGCCAGGAGAGGAGGGGAGAAATAGAGAGAGAGTGGAGAAATAGGAGGAGGAGGAGGAGAGAGATAGGAGATAGAGAGAGGGGAGAAACAGAGAGAGAGGAGAGGAGATAGGAGAGAGAGAGGAGAGAGGAGAGAGAGAGAAGAGAGGAGAGGGAGGAGAGGAGGAGAGAGAGGAGAGAGGAGAGAGAGAGAAGAGAGAAGAGGGAGGGAGGAGGGAAGAGAGAGGAGAGAGAAGAGAGAAAGGGAAGAGGGAAGAGAGAGGGGAGAGAGAGGGGAAAGAAGAGAGATGAGTGAGAGAGGAGGAGTATATATATAGCAGAGGAAAGAGGAGAGAAGAGAGAAATGAGGAGAGAGAAAGATAGAGTATATAATGAGCATGGGAGAAGAGGGAAGAGAGAGTAATAGCTGACGGAAGAGAGAGAGAGAGAGGAGCAAGGAGAGAGTATATATCAAAGAAGAGAGAGGAGAGAGAAAAGACGCAGGAGATAGAGAGAGGAGAAATACAGAGAGAGGAGTATTATGGCGAGAGAGGAGAGAGATAGTAAAGACAAAATATAGTTATAAAGACAGAGGAGGAGAAAGAGAGTGAGAGCATGCAGAGTATAAAGAGAACATTGCAAAGAAGAGAGAGGAGAGAGACTAAGTGAGGGATATATAAATGAGAAAAGAGAGAGAGAGAAAGGAGATGAGGGAAGAGATATGGAAAGAGGAGAGACAGCAAGAGGAAGAGATAGGGATAGGGGTACATGGGGCCTAATGGCTTGATCCTGGGCCCTCCTGGTGGGCCCTTGGCCTCAAAAGCCCCAAGCCTGGTGATGTACCTTTGGTTTCCACTAATGACCTGAACCCTGACATTGCCCCCAAACCCCCACCTTACCACTAGACCAACCAGTCTTTCTTAATAAAATAGGAAGTCCACAGCTAGTTAA
>JAJEKV010000066.1:5473549-5476049 GCA_021234155.1 Isoetes taiwanensis | reverse complement strand
GGTTCTATAACCTTGCACATATTATCCGGCCTTATATACCTACAAAACTGCTATAATCCTGATATGTCAGCAAATATATATGTAGCAGTTTGTACTTTTGAGTCTTATAAGTCAGTTTACAATGCAATGATGTCGCTGGGCAAAAGTAAATGGGATGTTCCCAAAGTCAACATCTGTTATATACGCATGTTTGATTCCTCATTGGAGAATCAATGGGCAACTCGCCGCTTATTCAGCACTAAGGCAAAAATGCTACTGTCGTTTTGCCCCACGAGGAAATTCTATGATTGAGCAAGACCCACTCCAGGAAAATTTCTTATGATTGAGCAAGACTTGAGAATGTCCAGCCTATCGTGACTCAGAGAAGATCGGCCGGAAAGAACATTTCTCAAAATAGCATTTCTCCAAACGTCAGCCATGAATCTATATACAAAGATGTGCTCAAGTAAAACAATGTTCAAGACTGCTCTTTCACCAACTCAACATTCTTAATAACCCAGCACTTGCCAAAATTCCTTGTGCGTTTGGCGGCGCATACATGGTAGCGTTTAGATAGCGTGCTAGAGGCATCCGCATCAAACGAAAGTAAGCTGGAGGTATTGGATGACACTTCATGAGTATAATATATTGCCCGTTGTTGCATGTAGTCTTATCTTTTGGTGTTCTTGCATAGTGAAGGCATTATCCCAAACCAAGTGTACTCTTTTGGGGTTTACGCTTATACCACAATTTGCCGCGTAATATTTGTAATTGCAAAGGTGAGTAACCCGTTATGTTTAGTATCCGCAGGATTGTGATCTTCAAAATTGGCGATAAATGCAATTTCTTCATTTCAACATTGCAAATGGGATATATTCTAGCCAATATCTTCCTCGCATTATTTGAATATAATGGGATTGTGTGTATATATCCGACAACAACAATCACATGGTATGCTCCACCACCTGATGGAAGAGGGCCTTTGCTGTCGCATGAACCAATGAAGCAAGAGTGTTAAGACCCGCATATGGTGCCATTTGTCACCGCTGTCGCAAGGCAATCCACCTGCACTCTGCCTTTGGAAAGAGGGAAACATCTACACCCGCATGCTCGGAAAGGATTTAATCACATGTCCCTCTTCAGCAATGTTTTGTCCTGACATGTAAAAGCAATTGTGTGAGAGTATAAATGTTGTTTGCCATCTATTTCTTAGCATGATATCACTGGGCAAGTAATGGTGTATCAGTGGAGCAATACCTATTTCGGATATGCTCTAATACATAAAGCAAAGGAAGTTTTTGAGGGTTTGGAAATATATGCAATGTGAGAGAAATGTAAAAACCAAACAGAGTTACCTTTCTACGCTCTTTGAGCAGTTGAGAGGAGTGTTTGTCTCAGCCTATTTCTTACCTCAAAATGGATTCATGGGATTTGAAAGCTTTTGTGCATTAGATGCTATTTTAGTACCCTTGCTGACATTTATGCCAAGTCCGGGAGCCGCCGTGGATGCTTGCATAGTGTTTGATCGACATCCATCCTGCTGCATCTTTATTTCATGGACGGTCATCATTGCTGCGCCATTCTTGGTAATAGTGAAGGTGTAGTTAGATTTTTCTCATGCATGCAAATGGTGCACATGGAAACCAAATGAGTTGATGGTTCTTAAAGTGTCCTGCAGTACTGCGTGATATGCCTTTCTACAAGGCGGAGCAGATATTGATCCATGCAATGCTTCTGTCAAAAGGTATGAAGCGGGATATCCATGTAGGCAATATGCTTTGACTCTAGCGTAGATGATGCTTTTGTAAGTGTCTTTCATTGAATCGATCAAGACAAATGTCGATCTTGGAGTGTAATGGCTATGGATACACTCAATGTGGAGTGGCAAGAATGCACTTCTCAGAACTTATCAAACAAATGCAATGGGAGAAATGCAAGAAGACAAAGCAATTCTATGAAAGTGCAGCTTTGTGCATGTATGCAGCCCAACAAAGGATCTGATGCTAAAGGGCTATAAATATCAAAATTGCCAACGTATAACTATTATCCCTTCTCAAGATAGTCTGCCCTGATGGCGTTGTATAGCCAAGATCAACAAACTTCACCATCTAAACTTCATCAACCAATGGTGGCACATGCTCATGCAAAGCTGGATTCAAAGAATAAAAGGGGAATGTAGCAACACAAAAATTTTGGTTATCAAGGAATGTTTTCTTCCAGAAAGTGCTACTTAAAGAGGCAGAGCGAAATATATTTCATGGTCTATGGTGATGGCATTGTATGTCCAAAGTGGCTGGGCTGGTAAGTTGGTTACATTTTCAAGCAAATGCATCGATAAATGCTCTATTTAATACCAAGCTGCATGCAGTAACATAGAAATGAAGGTCGCAAGATATCTAAGCATACATGATTTAGAGGACTGGTAGGACTAAGCAAAAGCAATGGCAAAATGGACATTGTACATAAAACATCTACAGCTACTGAGATGTCTTTTGCAATACGTAACTGAACGAAGTACTTT
>JAJEKV010000066.1:5409565-5428560 GCA_021234155.1 Isoetes taiwanensis | reverse complement strand
TCTTTTTTTTCACGTCGCAGGCGGTGTTACGAGTCTTCATTAGAGGGCGTCGCCTTCGAAAAGCAGAACACGAGTTTCGTTCACCTCGACTCACCATATACCATTGATAACATTCGACGCACGCACCAGGCGTATTATCTTCGTGTTTTGAGAGAAATCCGTAAGTCAACAAAAAATTAGCGGAATTATCGCCAGCAGATCTCCCAGAAATCGCACCGCGATATTGAAGACTTTACGCTAGCCCTGAATTAAGTTTCCGTTCGTGATAATCGAATAACGTCGGTTTCATCCGTGAGTCTCGTTTTGGCTCGAAAGCCAGATCACGCAGTTTTTATGCGCCGAATTATTACTGCTGATTGATCTCGGTACTTTCACATTTTATACAAGCTGCTGGTTCAATTTGGGGAATTTCATCGACGGCCAGATCATTAACATCAACAACAAGATTTCCGTTAGAAAACCAAAATATGTAGTGATATGACGTCGCAAATCGCCACGGTTTATCTCAAAGAATTACGCACTACGGCGATCGAGTCGCAATCATCACGCTTCACGAATACAGGATCAGCATGTTCGCAGCAAAAGATAGCTATAGTATGATCAGTAATAATCTATCATCATTATTGTCGCCAAGAAGTTCTTCTAAAACCCTCGACGGGGACGCTAACTTTAATATAATACGCTTGTTCTTCACAATATTCCAGACCATAAACAATAATCATTCCCATTTCATTCCCAGTTGAATTGTTTCATTATTGTTGCGTAGAATAAACGCTTAAGTTCATACAGAAACAAATATTAAGTAGCAACTTCATATCTTTACTGTCCATAACCGTCGCTGTTTTAACAATCGACAGATGATGACATTGATTGGAGGGTTTCACCGAAAATACTAAGCGCCTACATCGCCGCCGCCAGGTTGGTTTTCACGATTTCCACACTTTGTCTGGTTCTGACCTTACCATGCTGTCGACAAAGACAGATAGTGTCATCGTTATGAAACATAAATATCTTTCCAATTATTGGGGCCGTTTCAGTTCCCTAAAATCCCGCATCATTTCAATATTCGAATAAATTTCCATTCGTCGCGACTGCTCATTACAATAGATCTAGAGATCAGCATAACGTGAATATCTATGGAAGTTTATCAGCACACCGATTAAGAGCTGCGGAATGTGCGTAAATACCCCATAGTATAGAGACGCTGAGGCGAAGTGACCGTGACGAAGACCGCCACGTTTGTGCGACCCATCAAGAAGAGTCTGAAATGCGTTGATTTCGTCCGACGCATGGCCCGCCAACTTCAAGATAGCGTCAAACTTCACCAAATAATTGTCACCGTTCAGCAATTTGTCATAAATAATGTTGCCCCAAAATATTGACACTGTAATTTAAACTTGGGTAAATAAATGGTCGAATTTGTGGCATCAGCAGATCATAAATGCACAGGTCGGAAGCTCCTTTCAAAACAAAATTGGGCATTTCCACATTGCTGGTCAAAAACAAAATTAATGTTGCAATTAAAAATCAACTGTTAGTTCCCATTAAATGGGGAGGGTTCAGTGCAGGCCGATGCCGAAGCCGCGCGAAGATAGCGCATTCATTAAAGTCATGAAGTTAATAAAACAGCAGGGAGAACAATCTCCCGTTTGGGATCGCCGCCTCGGAGACTAATATGAGCGTGATCACGCCGCAGATGTCATGGAGTCGAATTCTCCCAAAGCCAGTAATCATCAATTGTATGCCATTAGTATATGATTTATGTGACAGTGTTTTGTGCAGTAAAATAATATTTCGACAATTGTTATCGCATTACGCAAATATCGAAGTGAACAATAAAAGGCGCTGGGTATTTCGCCGCATCGGGGATAAGTTCGTCGACATTGTTGTAGGCGCTGAAATTTCGCTTCATGTGGGGACATCATGCCACACGTTATTGGTATTATTTCTATGACGCTGTGACGCCGTTATTTCATACTGACAGACGGACGGTGATGCCGAGGGTTGACGGTTGTTGAAAATACGGCATGTTTGGTTAGCCAATGGCGGTATGCCGTTGTCGCGTTCACTACCGTTAACAGCATTGCAGAAATTCTATCGACGCTATTCATTGCGCTGGCTTTTACCGTTAATAACGGACGATCATGGTCAAGTCGCCAACCGCTGTCATATTTTCGGCAGCAAGACCGTGGCAAGAGATGCGTTAATCTTATCGACCATAATTTGAAGACGCGGGCAATTCGATTACATCATCGGCAGACGCCAATTTCGCCGGTAAGTTTGGATATGTCGAAAGTCGTTGTGATCGCCAACGGTTTTATTAGAGAAGAAATGCCGACGGCCGTTATCGTACGGTCCCAGGTTGCCTCTTCGCCAACATTTTGTCTTCATTATCGACAGCTCAACAGCGAGTTTTTGCACCGTGCTCGTACCATTTGCGCGTGAACGATGCCGGGCTCGCTAATAATTGCGTACCACCTTTTATCCAAATCCTTCCGTCCACGTCAGCGATGTTCTTCCGCGATCATACGATACTGGATGCTTCACCAAAAGAAGTGGTCGTCGTGGAGTAAGCATCATTAGTGCGACGTTAGCCGAAAGATAAAGTTACGCATTAATAAAGCGATTGGTCAGCCATCTACCGGTCGGTCGTTCTTCGGCACAGTTCGGCCGCTATTAATTTCGAATGACTTTGAAAGGTGCGCTTTGGCACGCATTGGGGTGAAATCACTATTAGATTTCACGCAGAAACCGATTTTGCCGCCAGCGGCAGCAGCCTCTTCAATAGTGCGTTGCGATGCCGCCACGGTCAATATGAAGTTCCGCTAGTGGGTAAGAGATCACAGACGGCAGAAAGAATAGAGCGCGGCAGCATGTCGAGTCGCGGACAGTCAAGTGAGTGATTTCCAGACGCCAGCCTTCGGCAAGCTGACCGGCCAGAGCAAAGTCAAAATGCCATTTATAGAAAAGCAATATCAACCCGCAGTTAATGCAAAGTTTACCGCATTCTCTAAAGCCGCCAGAATTTCATTGCCTTCATTCGACAGTTCACAAGATCGGACGGTCGCCAGCATAAAAGTTTCCGCCGTCGCCAAACGTTACTGAAAGAAACCGTCTCTTCCGTAAAGCCGCTCAACGTCAGCCAGACCGGCCGCATATCTCTGTGTCAAATTAACATTTCATCAATAACGTCACATGCAACCAAAAGAGTCGACCGGTGTTCTTTGCCCCGCCGCTCAGCCGATTGTGCACCACGCGCGGCGCATGACCTATATAGTTTCGATCCTAGTGCTGCCAGACGTTACCGCCAGTTTATCGTTCACCGCCCTCACTACGGGGTTTAATCGGCGCCAGTTACGCCAGTATTGGCAACGACAGCCGCGATATAAAAGTTCTTCCTTCCTTCATTGAAACATTATACACCGTAAAATGTATTAATACGTTAAGGTACTTCCCATGTAAATCACTTCGATATCGTTCATTTGTAAAGAAGAGCGTGGAAGTGCCAATGCCGATATAAGATCTATAAATATCCTTTGTTTCAATAACATAGTGGTAAACTCCGTCGTCGTTCCACCGCCATTAATATGGTTGCTTGTCCTCATTTTTACCAGCCCTACTTTCAAACATATCGTCCAAAGGAAGCGATGTCGCCTGAAAAGTCGTTTTCACCGCGATGGTGACGAAGCCCTTATCTATCTGCTATTTATCTTTCCCGTCAAAAGTCTTCTGATGAAACGCATCTGGTTGTCAGACACCAAGATTGAATGATTTTTGAATTACGATGGGCTGTTGTGTTTGTGTCAGCTGTGAAAGTTAATGAAGGTGAATGGTCATTATTTTGCGCATGCTCGTTATTGATACCGACAGGTACGGTTTACCGACGCCAATATATTGCAACATAAACAATATCGCCTTAATCAACCGCATATATAAAGCCGGTGCCAAACACTACTTTCAACATAGCGAAAACAAAGAAATTAATTACCTACTCATTAAGCACAGCCTATAGTCGCGTTTCCAGATAATGATTCTTCAACATTCTACCAGTAAAGTTACCATGAGACTCTCGTATTTCCAGAATTTCATTGATTAGGTGCCACCATTGTTAATTTTATCCGTAAAATACCTGAGTTTGACTGCAACGCTTCTTAAACACTTCTCTATTTTTAGACCTGAGGCACTATTCCAGAACATTTTTCAAGATTATATCGGCACACCTTTATATGAACATGAACATTTGTTGCGGTTTCGCAAAAGTCTAAAATCCTAAGATTCATCATGTTTTCTTAGACTTCAGATACGCTTTGCCGACTACCACTTCATGACGTTTCAAAGACTCATTTTCGCGACGCGAGCGACCTTCTCTTCGAAGGACCTTCATCATTGTGGTGCAGCCGCCGCCAGCCGCAAGAATCGACAGGTGTTTCAGATTTCGGTCGCGATCATTTTGATCATGGATTTTCTCGACCGAAAGTGTAATTGGGTTACCACCTCCACATTCAGTTGGTGGCGCCGGTTCCATTTATAAAAATCCCTCTTCATGCCTTTCTTTTCATTCATCGCCGAACCAAACACGTCGCTGAAGAACCCAGCATGAATTAATCAAAACGCAGGTTTCGCGTAATGAAGGAAGACAAGCGATTGAAGGCGGCGATGCTTCAACGCGACGTTCCGGTACGTTCACCGAGGAAAGATAAATTTAAGCAGTTATCGTCATCGCAAGCCCATTTATCCCGATCGTAAAGCGAAGCTCAGGGTATTCCGTCGGCTTTTCGTTGAGTAACAGATCAACCGGCATCAGAACCCGTTATTGTCGCCAGTAGTTATCACGATACCGTGATTGTTCATCGTTTCGAATATAACCGTTTAACACCGTAAGTTTCGTCGGCGACGGTGAGATGAGGAAAGTCGTTATTGTTCAAAACAAAGAGTCTTCGCTGGTTAGGTTATCGTCGAGTTAATATAGCCGTAAAAGTTACATTAGTGATAGGTCAAGCAGAAGTCCGCAGAACACCCGAACAGACCTTCCGTAGTTAGCCGATGTTATCGCAAAACCAAAAGAACGACGAAATATGCTATTGAGTCGACCGAAAACAGATTCTAAAGGAAGAACGATTACCGCAGCCATTGCCGAAGTCGAATCAGATATCTTCGAGAAATCAATACAGCGTTGCCATATTTCAAATTACGCAAGAAGATATAGCAATAAGTCGATGGAAAGTTGGTATGGGCATTCCGCCTTCGTTGAATCATCGATGAACAGGTCTTGCTTCCTCACATCATGACCGCCATTGCGTCGAAACCAACGTGACATAAGCACATGCTCGTTTTCAAGTGCGCCGAACTACGCATCGCAGGAAATAGCTAACATTTTCGCAGAATCGATCAAAGAATCAAGATCGCGATTGAAGAGATCCCAACTGATAGAAGAAGAACAACCGAAAATGCGAAATGAATATTATAGCGCCAGAAGCGGTTGATAGCAGCATCATCTCTGTACAATAAAACAAGTGCCGACCAAAGCAGCGGACCCAAAAATCAAGAAAGGAAAACACCGAAGACTGCTGCGTTTGTTCAATGCATATCGGTTTGCGTCAACTACCTATTCGAACAGTTATATTATCGACAGTCGAACTCCGCTAAATTCGTCAATATTACCTTCAAAATAATACTTAGCCTTTAAAATATAACTTCGTTGCCATTGGTTTTAACCAATCTTAATAAGAAGACCGATGCCAAATTCGCAAGATAAGAATATCTTCGCCATCGACAATCTCCGTATCAGCGAAGAACCGAAAACGGTTCAACGAAAATTCCGGAACAGTAAATCCATACCAATTTAAATACCAATATTGATTTCGTTGCAGGAAATGTTCAACATCGTCGCGGAAAGTCGCCAACACACGGTTGGAATTTGAAGATGTCGAGACGTAAACGATGTCGGTTAGATTATAGACGATGGGTGAGCGATTCATCAAAAGACGGTGGCGAATCGAAGAAAGAAATTTTCCGTGCAGCACATTGGCGCAATTCGCTTTTGTGCCAAGATTCCTCTAGCAATCGCCGATTCAATGTTATCCTTTATCGATTCACCGCAATATGAGGACAAAGCAACATTACGTGATGCAACACAATTTTGTTCATGTCGACACAGCCTTTGCATAATTATACTCATTCAACATGCTTCAGACCGAACATAAGCCCACATTTCCACATAGGTTACACATTGTGTTGATAGCCTTAACATTGCCTGATAAGGTTTAACATTTAGGTTTCATTAGGTTTTACATAAGGTTTACATGTTTTACCCGTTTTCATTAGGTTTGAAGAATAAGGTTTAATATTGCTCATTATTAGGCGAATAAGCGTTTCATCACAGTTTACAAGTTTCCATGCATAATAGTGAATGAATAACTATATTTATTATGAAGAACAGTTAACAATCAAGGGTTTGGCGAAGAATACAATTTAACAAGGCCTATGAATAGTTGCGCAACATGGTCATAAAGGTTTCGATCGATAAAGTTAATTCATGATCGCTATTGTTAATATTGTTTATGGTCACATATTTTTACGATTGTTTCATGTTTATGACCGAAAACCTCGATTGTTTATGAAACCCATTATGGTCGTTATTACTTGCTCATGACAGCCTATGGTTATGATTGACAACCGGTTCTGATTACGAACTACGCATCAAATTTGCCATCATGATTTGCCAATTCTGGTCATGCTCACACCTACAACCAGCTTGAACAATAAAAAGCATTCAGTTTCGTTTTCTGCTTCGACTATTCTTTCTTCGAAGACGGCCTGAAAGCATGGACGCGGCTGGATGCAGTTACCCGATACCTGGATCTTCATTCATGTCAGGAATGTCACAACATACGGAATCAAATGACGAGACATCACATCGCTCATGTTCTGTGGTTAAAGTTAAATATTAATCACCTGTATTATTTTTCCAGCGACAATACTTTTCCTACCAAATTGCTCAAGACTTCGTATTTCCATAACATGCCTTTTCCAGCGCATCTGCACATAAAGTTCACTTTTCATTGTTAGTCAGCCGACGAAAGTTGGTCTCCAACAGCCATATCGACCGATATCTCCTTTCAAAATGCAGCCAATCAACTTCCTCAACATAACGCCATCTGTCAGTACGACGCTGCTCCATTCTAAAGTAATGGTAGGACACTCGTATTTTCAACCAGCAGCATATGGCAAAATGGCGAAGTATGCAACTGAGCGGGTCGCCAGGAATGCCAGAGTCAGCATAGAGCCGTATCAATCATACCACCGCCCATCAATCTCCAAAAACGTTATCTTCACAGTCAAAGAAATTGAATGCAGCGTAACCAAACATCAGTCAATCGCACTTCGACAGACGCCGTCACAAAAACCGGCATTTCGGTATATCAATTCTCGCTTTGTCCATGAGTTAGTTTCCAACGACAGCTCAGACATCACCAATCGCCTATCGTATTAGCGTCGAAACAAATTGGTCCCCAGGGTGCTGAAAACGAAAAGCCGTCTTCCCCACGATAAGAAAGCAATTCAGTTATTAGATGCCACTAGCTGATACCCTTTCCAGTGCCACCGCTGCAACTATCCATCGCATCGAATGCAACGTCGCAGCCGATTTTGTTTCGTCGACAAAATGAATGATGATCGCTCAAACAATGCCGCATAAACAGCAAGCCCTCGTCACGAAATGTAGCGCTTCGACGACTCTTCCTCTCGCCCTCATCCAATTTGTGGGTCGTCTTCGCGGTTAATGTTCATACGGCATGTTCGTAACAGCACCCATTCAATGTGCACTCTATTCTCTTCGTAATTTTCGTGCTAAAAACAACGAACCACAGACTTGAAACGTTTCAAATCTCCGACCACCGTTCGTCTAAAGTCAGTCGTGGAATTAATGTCGACGTTTCAGCGACGGTACCGGTCAAAGAAGACTTCAGGTCTTTGCAAAATGCCAGCGACCCAAGTTTTTCCCTCAGCCTATAAATCATGTTAACGTTCTTCTGCTGCATTCGATATATTCGTTGTACCGGGTAAAGAAGAATAGCCATGAACATACGAAGAGCGAAACAGCCAAATACCCGCACTAAACATGTTTCACCGAATGCCATATCGGTCATTTCTTGAAATTAATTTCTTTGATTGATGCAGCCATGAAATCATCAACTGGCTGCATCCGCAGTTGTGGGCAACATGCGCATTGCCATTTTCTTCCTCGCCTTCCGACAACAAGCAGCATCTTCCAAAGCTCAATTGCCGAGCATGCTCTTCCGTCATTTACGTTGTCCGCATCCAACCACGCGCATTTCAGGCTGAATTTGGACCACGAATTTTTCATCGCGTTCACTTCGTTTGTTGCAAAGCTCCAATGGTAACCGCTTCCCATATTCACGTTCTTTGCTTCCCGACATAGCAGCCAGCATGAAATAATGGAAAGAAAAGAAATCTTCAAACCAGATTACCCCTTCGAAACGCCGGAACTGGTCATTAAAGAACGAATAGAGAAATAATGCCAGAATTACGCTGAATTGCCAGCATATCATTCCTCAAAGATGCGCAATCAAACTTAACCCGGAGCATTCATTTAGCGTAATGGATGGTTTGATCTTCGAATCTCTTCGTTCGACTCTGGTCTCTGAACATGTTTCGCATGGAGACACCGCAGCCCAAAGTCAACAGCTTCATCATGAGTCCGTCAGCATTTTGACCACTACCAGTCGTTGTCAAATCTTCATTTACCTATCGTTCTCTACCGCATCAGCCGCTGGCAAAAGCGACTTCGTTAGTTTCATCATCGACCGCAAAAATACGTACATTTCGCCTTTTGAATACTATGAGCCGCAAAGACCGACGATTGTTTTCATTGTCAATTTCGTCGCATCTACGCGTCCACCAGCACCCCCTGTACTTCACTCTTTCACGTTGACAGTTGCCTGGCTAGACAACTTTTCCAACTTTCTGCCGTCATTTGCAACGCGATTTCAAATCGCCGCTGCAAACATTCAATTTCCTTCTGAATTCATTTCGTCGCTGAAAGCGGCTCTCATACCTCTTGTTGAAGCACCCAATTAACTACGGGCCGCACGAAGTTTATCAATGCAAATGCCTCTATTATAAAGAAGTGCATCGTCAGACCAACCAAAGATGCTCAACATCATCCTCATTTCCGATAGTTCAATTGATATTCCGTACATAAACCGGCAACAAATTCTGCATATTTATTGAAATCACGTTCAAAAGTCCATACAACATCATTGACGAAGTTCGCTCCGACCGAAAAGCAAGACACACGCCACACCAGAACAAAATTTCAGCGCAGCAGGGCATTTCAACAGAATACCGTCTTCATCTTCACGATGATCTCGAATGGCTTCAAACAGTTCTTCTCATTCCCAGAAACTAACGTTTCATCAGAGTACGCCGATTCAGTGATCAAGGTAATTTTCCAGTTCAGAACACATTCCGCAACGCTGAATCGTTGATTCATCCCGTGATGTCGGCCAAAGAATTTGAATAACAAGACAATGTCGACACGTAGTTGTGAATTCTTCAATCCGCAGTCTCAGGTCGTTAAGAAACGCCGAACAATTTAAAGATTTACGCTGAAATTTCACCATTCGAGATCGGAACCGTATTTTCGATCGATGATCTGCCAAAAATATGTGACGATGGATTCCGACTCGCCAGTCGTATTATGGCCATGAAGCGTTTCGATCATATAATATGATCTAAAAGCAACATTAATACGATTTTGAGTAGTCAATGTTATTCCTTACATTCCCCAGATTCAACCAGATCTAAAACTTCAGACCAAAATATCTTCAGATTTCCGTTACATGAGCTTCAGATTCTTTACTTCCATTCAGAAATTTCAGAATACCCAGAAATTCTGAACTTTCAAACATTCTGGCTTCATCGACATTCCCCGGAAGATTCCCCGATTCTGTGAATATCGAACAATTTTAGACTTTCCGGAATTCTTCCAGACTTTCACACTAAAAACATTTTAGGAATTTCAACTTTCAGAAGATTTGTGGTCCTTTCTGAATCCTTTCTGTGAACATTCCCAGAATATTACATTCTATTTTATCTAATTAGAAATATCTGAAAGGCTTCGAAACATAAATTATTCATGAATTAATGCCCAGCGGTTAAAATGGTTGTTATGGGTTAATTATCTCCTCAGTGGAAGTTCTCAAAATTTGTTGAAAATGAAATGAAGTTAATCAGTGATGGCGACCACCGGTCGCAGATTGCATCGCAGTCAGATCAGATCAACTCCGGTCCGTAGATCTACACGATTGCACTTCGTGCCGGAGTTTCCATCTCGAACTTATCGTCGATGTTTATCGGTTATTCAATAACCGTCGCCATTCAATTACAAAAATGCCGAGCCGACGCTTCATAGTCGGTTCTGAACGTCGATGCCGACACGTCAGGACGATTCGCGAAACCTTCATAGTTATCTAATCGCCGAACACGCGTTAATATGGTGTCGACGGTCGATGACCGTCGCATTTAACGGTCGCGATCATCGGTCGTTTTACGACGTCAAATGGGCAGCCGATGGTAGTGCGCCATCGAGTGTTGCGCGTCATCAGTGGCGCGTTTATCGCCGATGACGACGCCAAAGGGCTGCGACGCTACGCAATATGGACGTCAACGACGCCCTAACATGCACTTAAAATTAAAATATCATTAAAGACCGTACTTACTATCGTAAATACTGGGAGAACACCAATCAATTAAAATCTATAAAACAATCAATAAAATCTAAATTGTCAATTAAAGATCGCTCTTAAAATAGACTTAGTGGTCGTATATGACGCAATCAAAATATGCGAATATACCAAAATTAACAAAAGTTAATGTATCATTGAACTACAAAATACGCAGCCACTGAATGAAATATTAACATAAAACGGAAGAAATTGCCGCTATCGACCTCTTCAGTCGTTCATTACGAACATAAATATCTAAAGCTAAAAGTTAAATACTGGCAAAAGAATTACGTAAAGAATACGGCCCACAAGATATCGACGCGACACCGGTCGTAATAAAGCCACGGTCTTCAAGTCGCCACGCCATGATTAATAAGGGTCAGCCGCCAAAATTGGTGCCATAACCAGTATCCAAACATGTTGGTGGATATACTTCGCCAGTCGTGTATTCACGCCAAAGTCGTCGAGCATTCTCTAATACGTTGTTCAAAGACGTTCAACACGTCTTCAGTCCCTTTATAGTTACCCAGATACATGTCATTCCACTTCGTTAAGCATTGAGACGCATCATAATGACGCCGTTATCGCAATCGAAACGCCGCACGACATTTTCCGTATCGACAGCTTATCGTGCCAAAACAACGATAATCTTAAACAAACATGAAAGCATTTATCTATCACCATTACAACGCGGGAAGGTAATCACAGTTTTCATCAGAGCCATCTACCGTTGGAGCCCGCATTATTCCTTCCAGCCTGGTTCCCAAGTTCATTTTCCGATCAAAATGAAAGTCATCTCTCGTTTCCCCGGTGGACGCTGGAAATCAATGTTGCGAAAGTACGCTTCATGAGCCTTCCAGAATGACGAACTGGTATGTTCACCAACAAAGAAATGGACTTCCGACACAGCGAATAAAGTGTTAGCGAACCAGCAATTGACGACCGAAGATCAATCAATCATATAATAAAGTGGTGCGCACGCCGCTGGCTTAAAGTCCGCAAGTCTTTCATCGAAGCCGGTGAAATGACTCCATTTGTCAGTCGGTTATCGACGCCCTTCGGTGTTCAGGTCGTCGATACATCGCCGCCGTGCGTTAGCACGAAGGAACAAAATTTTCCATGACGCCAAGCTTAAATTTCCAAAGTAATAACGCCGCTGACGCCAAATCGACCGTTAAGTGGTTTCAAATGTATTATCCGGAATGCGATTGCCTTTAATCTTTGCGACCATTCTGAAGATCGCGATCCTTCGTCCTTCGGTGAGCCTTATTCTCTTACCAAAGTGGGTTATGCCCTGGCACAAACGTTCAAATAAGCGGCGTAACCCGCTAATACCTAAGAAAAGAACAATGGTGATTACGCACCCCGTTATCAGAAAAATACTACAGAATATATCGTTAATCCAAGTTAATAACGCATACAACCGCAGTGGTGAATGCGGCAACATTCAACCAGTACTTCAAACGCTATAACGTTTGTTGTCGTCAATAATCGCCAGTCAATCAATAAAGTAACAGGGCCGCAGGCCCACGCCGACTGCGTCGATACCGGTCGACATGCACAGTACTCCCCAAGTTATTAATACTGAGCGTGCCGAATGACATAATAAGAAATAAGAGTCCCTTTAATACACAGAAATATCAGCCTAACGCTTCGTTTCATTATCGACGCGCCCGATCTTGATACGATTAAGCTCTATTCACAACGTCTCAACATTTCATCAGTTATCATCCAATGCCCGGAATTCGGATTCTTTGGCGTTCTGAAACGGCGAATCCTTCATCCATGCATTCATATGTCGCTCAAATCATTGCGGAAGATATTCAACACTTCTACCATCGCCAGGTATGATGCATTATCATTCGTTTTGCCCTTCAACTATCAAGACGTCGCTGTTGATAGCGTGTTGGGATACATTGCTCCACACAGCCAATCACTCACCGTCGCGATAGCTTAACAAACAAGGAAGACGATCCTCATCGCATGTAATATCATGAATTTCGGCCCTTCAGCCTATCACTGTTATTGCACCGCGATACGCTGTTCCTTATTAGGTTTTCATCGACCATCGCCTGCAATATCAGGTCGCCCATCAATTGTCAATTCAAAGCCAGGTATTGTCGTCAAATGTACTGACTCTTTCGTAATTGAAAGCAGGTGAGTAAACCAAATGGTCGTTAGCATACCGAACATAATGATATACAACGCCCCATAGCTTACAGCGTAAGCTTAGAGTACCGCGTATTACGCTGACCATACGCGAAAGTCCACCATTCAACGTAATATCACCATGATGTTCTCACCGTGGTGCCAAACAACTTCAACCATCGGTAGGCCGCTTTTATCTCTGAGCTAGCCTTCAGACATGCCCTATCTCCCCTTTATAAACTCATCCAGCCGATAGAACTGATCATCTGAAGCGTTGTATAACACGATCGATTTGATGCCATGAAACTTCAATCGTGCCATTAGCAATGCCTTACGGGCATGGGTTCAACCATCGACGTCTACGCGATTCGTTAAAGCGGAAGACGCCCCGCTCCACTGCATTCCCCGATTGGGCTTCATACCAACGACGCGTATCGACATTCAATATTTTGCGATTCCAAGACGTCGCGAATTCATTAGACGGTAGCCTTGGGATTCGAAGCCTGATCGACGCATTCAAACATGTCTCCGAAGCCGACACGGGTTTCGCCATTGATGATGCAACGAAGAGATGTCAACATTCTTCGAACAACATTGATTAACTCGAGTTTCGACTTCCTTGGACATGCTCGAACGGAGATCATCGATCAGCCATTCTGCTGGCTGGCGATCATTAACTACTTGTTACCAGTCGATACAAATCAACTAAACTACTTCTTTATCTACAAAAACACAAATATGCGTGACTGCGATTAACCCGGGGAATGGTTGCCGTCGGTAACCCCCAGCCAGGGCAGTAGTAGGGGTGAGCTTTCGGGACGGTTATGAAATTCCCCTCCTCACCGTCTTCGTTCAGTGTCTTCCTCAAAAGCCTTTTTAAACCTAAACAAAGCAATAACCAAACGCATTAAAACAACATCGAATAAGGTTGTCACCAAAGCAACCATTTTGCCAGAGTTAGCGCATGCACGAAGTTATCGACGGTTGCCAGTCCGCAAGAACGACAGCACGCTCATCTATCTCGCATTAAAAAAGAAAAAACAAGGAAGCCCAGCAGTACATCAGAGAAAGAATGGTGCCAAGAAGAAATAGTGGAGAGGCGAGGAAGAAGAAGAAAGGGAGAGGATTTGATTTGAAGAAGAAATGAAGAAGAAGAAGAAATAGACAGACGATTTATATAGCGACGTGAAGAATCGAAAAGAATGAAGGAGAAGAGGAAGGGATTTGGAAGAAGGAAGAAGAAGAAGATTCCGAAGAAAGAAGAAGCAAAGAATAAAAGCGATGCAAAATGGCGATCAAAAATGGAAAAGGGGATGGATGAAAGATGTCAAGACGAGAATGGAACAACAAGAACATAAATCCCCAAAAACGAAGATGGATTCAAGAGATGAATGATCAGTTAATACACCGGAGCTGAAAGGTTCCATTACCGCCGGAATTACTGTCGAATAGTCATCACCGCCGAAATATTACAGCGTCGTCGGCTAACGACGCTTTATCGCCGATAATCTAATATAAACGCCGATAACGATGCGTCCAACAGTCATAATAAAAAACAGTTTCAGCCGACTGGAGCAAAACCCTGTCGGTTCAAAAATTTAACAACATTCTTTGGTTGAGGCAACGAAGAGTTGTCGTCATCTAGCTCTATAGCATTCAAAGCGCCTGGAAAGACCAAACAAGATTTTGGTATTTCCAATCACTATCGCTCTGTAGCTTCCTTTCACGTGAGATGCAGAGTTCTAATAATGCCATTGAAAGACGCTCGTAGTGGTTGATTCGCAGACAAGAATGCCACCTAAATCCGGTAACCAGCGTTACGGCGACGAAGCATTAGTGAAATAGAAGCTGTGAAAGTTGCCGAAGAGAAGATGAACACAATAGCCGCCCTATTGCATAACGTCGCTATTTCGAGAAGTCATAAAGGTGAGCCTACATTGATTGATGCACGACCATTACTGAGCGTGAGCCGACCTTTGAGTAAATCATTTGATCCTAATATTTTTGCGCGATATTTCGTACCTGGTTCCATAGATTTTGTTTTAATATTGCCATATTTCGTCAAGTTCTCGATCTTGAGCACTGGTCTCGTTCCCAGCATTTCATGCTCATATCTTCATTATCGGTCTGGGCGATGTTGTATGTCGTCTGACGCGGGAATAGCAACACTTCCTTCCGGCATTACAAGCTGCATCATCTTAGTTATCAGTAAAATCGAAGATCCCATGTCAATTGAATGCGCATGACATCGAATTAATTGGCGTCGACGGGGTCCCGTCTCCAGTAGGGGTTAGGTCGGCCTCCAATCATGGCTTAGATACGAGATAGCGATTATCAATTCAAAACCGCAGAGAGTTGAAAAGCGACGGAGCGACTGCCTGATGACAAAATAAGTCAGCGATGTCAAGTATTGAAGATGGAGATAGTAGTGGAACGCCGTGTCATTACCGTTGTGCATTTGCTTCAGATAAATATCAACATAAATGGTATCCAGTTCAACGCGACATGGTCACAGCAGCGACGCACAAAGATACCAGAATTGCGGTTCGCGTCTCCTACGTCAACGACCGACCACCGTTCGCTAAAACACGCCTATCAGTGTTCGTCGCCGTTTGAATATTCATGCTTTTGTGGCCTGCGACTAATCGCCAGTAATTAGACCGGCCTAGACGCTAAACCGGTATCACGGTTGAATCTACGGGTTTGTTCTTCCTCGATGCAGTAGAATGGGGCTGCAATGTTAAAGAATATCTAAATTTAATTAATGCCAGATGAAAATAATTCCCGATTTTTTTGTCACCGGATTCATTCAAATATCGTTCTCGAATTTTCGAGAAGGTTCAGGTCGGTTAAGACATGTTCCGGCAATAGCCGTAGCAACGGAACAGCACCCCTTCCCCTCAAGTCAACGAAGTCAAAGATCAATAAAGAGGAGAGTTCCAATCATGATCCGTACCTCCTACGTCTTCCGGGCCGCGACGCCGGTCGTTTTCTCCCGTTCCATCGCTGGATCCTCCGTCCTCTTCTAGGCGTCCAAAGACTAGACCGTCCGACCAATAAACCGCCGGAGAATTTATATACCAGAACGCTAACGTCGCGCACGTGGAGTTCTAATACAGTCGAATGTTCACCGAATTGTTCGTGAGTATGTCGGTTTTAAAAGAAAGAAACATCATGCGCCTCTCTCAATTCGACAAGATAACCGTTCATCCTTGTGTCAATTGATCGATTTGCGCGATGGATGCTGCTTTGCTTTCGAGCGTCGGAAAATGCCACTTTAACTTGGTTCAGGGTTAATTCCACGAAATTTCGAACGATACAGTATTAAATCGCTTTATTCCAGAGGATACCGCCTTCAAACCGCAGTTCGGGGAATTGGCATTCTAGGTCCGATGTTCACTCAACGTCAATATTTATTGAAGTCCACGGACCGGACAAGAGAGGGAACATAAACCTCGTATCGTCAGCTATTAAAGTCGGTGATTCGTTCCGTTGCGACCGTGAAGAGTCGGTAATGTGGATAAAGGGGAATCGATCGAATGAGTTTCAGCTCAACGATGTAAGGTAGAAGTCGGGGAAGCTGGCAGTTGATTCATAAATCGTTAATCAACGTATTGCACGTAATAAATTCCCGATTTTGTTACTGATTCTGGTCCATAAAGACGTACCGAATTTCTAGTTCTTCGAGAAGGTCTATCGCGGCGAAGATTGTAAAGCGTTCCAGCGGTTAATTCCTTCCCCAAAGTCAAATCCATTACGATCAATAAAGAATCGCCGATCCGTGCCTCGAGCCGATGCCGGGACGCCACGAACATTCTTGTTCGCTATCCTCCGTCAGCCCTTCCGAAGCGTCCACATTCCAGATCTGCCCTTATAATAAACCCACGGGCTGCCCGAGTGTCTTACCTTCAAAGAAATATCGGAAAATCCTGACGCAAATGAAATAAATCGAAATGGCTTAAACAGTCTTTAGAGTTAAAGTTAAGCACGTTTCCGCAAAGATAATTCATTAATTGATGCATGCGATATTTGATCGGTGAAGCCACCCAATCATTTCATAATGTCGCATCGTCCATTAAACGCATTCTATAGGGAGGCGCCGTCTGTCTTCAAAAATTTCGGGGAGTAGAAATTCGGCAGCAAAGTCACATGTCATCATTCATATCGTC
This sequence comes from Isoetes taiwanensis, assembly GCA_021234155.1. Taxonomy (NCBI): domain Eukaryota; kingdom Viridiplantae; phylum Streptophyta; class Lycopodiopsida; order Isoetales; family Isoetaceae; genus Isoetes; species Isoetes taiwanensis. The sequence continues at coordinate 5,411,495 of JAJEKV010000066.1, read as the reverse complement.
GCTATAATTCTATCAGCGATAAAACGAACTCCCGTATTGCCGGTGCCTGCAGCTGGCTCATGCCAGTTTGTGGTGATGCCCTCGCCTGAACCTAGGGTTTCAGCGCTATGCCAATCAATGCAGGTTATGCTCGCCAGTTATCGACGCCGCCGCATCAATAATATTACCGGTATCATTCGACATTGGTTCCGTTTACGACGACGCTCTATCGCCGGGCATCGGGGATCATATCGCCAAAACACGATGTCATCATCTATTACCGGGATGACGACGCTTTATTAATGCCGCCGGGCTATCAGTAAGATGTTACCAGGTCAGTATTATTCGTCATCGACGATGACGACGAACATCGGTCGACGTTGATCGTCAGAATTTATCGACTATTCATCATTAGGTCGCGACAACGACGAGCAGTCGACATCGACGCTGATCCCTGTAGTTGTTGGTAAGATCAATTCATTAACATAAAAAATTTCTAAAGCCTTTCCTTAAAATTTGTTGAAAAGAATGTAGTAGTCGCAGATAGAATCAGTGATCGAACAGCAGTCAAAGATCGTGATCAACCGCCCGCGTTTTACAACGATTATATAGTACCAGTTATTCAGGCCCAGACGCCTCGTTATGGAATGGACTTAACGACGCCGATAAGCCGACAAACATGTTACATATATAAAACGCAGTCGTAGGACGTTCAAAGTCATCGCGAGCGTCGCCTTATTTTCCGAATCCATCTACGACAATAGAACTAATGCTCGGTCTGTTAAAATGTTGGTGGGTTAACGACCGTCAACACGTATTTTAAAGTCTTCCCGTAAATCTCCAGCCGAAAATACAAGGCCCCAGTTATAATGAGTCGACCAGCGATTGGTTGACACCGGGTCGTAGATTGCACGCAGCCGCAGATCGAACAACCTGGCCCGAGGACTCGTCGATTATATATACCGTTATCTAAAGTCGACGCTCAAAGTCACGCGACGTCGACGACCCACCTGCCGATGTTTGGACAAATACAAGAACATATATGAGTAAGTATATTACACGCGATACATATATACCGTAAATTTCAACGCCCTGTTTCCGCATACCATAGCGCACGCTCAAGATTTCATAAAAACCTCAGATTTCAGATTTTTGTAAGATTCCCCACCGTTCTATTCTTTATTGCGATGCAAGTTTTCGTCAAAGAGTTGCAGAAAAGCCTGCTTCTACACTTCACGAGCCGCTCTGTCGCCTCAGTAATGCGGTTGCACGTCGCCCAGTCGCCCTAATTACGGTCAAAATTGTTCCTTTCAATACGCCGCCATGTCTTTGCTATTTGGCTTCACAAAGAATGCAAGAGTTTGGTACACCTCTCAGTTAAAAATAATGCGAATGGTATCAGAATAGTAATGTATCAGAATGATTTTGTTCATCTTTGGTTCAAATGAGATTGGCGAAGTGACGCACGCAATTCAAAGGGCAAAGTAGTACAGCCAGGCGGAATGCCAGGTTCATGAATGATGCCGAAGTTTATTTCAGTATCACCTGTCATTAGAAAATGCTCAAGCTTGCCGATAATGATAAGCGCTTCTCCATTATTTGCACGCTGTAATTTCATTTGTGCTCACTTTAGTTCTAATATACCTCGACATGAAAACATTAATGTTCCCGGGATTATAATTGGTAACTGAAAATGCACCATTGAAGCGGCTATGTAACAAACACAAGGAACATTTAGGCTTCGGTGCGCGTGAGGGTAAGATTTACAAAATGCAATATTCTCAATATCGCTTTACGGTTTTTCCAGTAACCCGATACCCATTTATTACCTGTTCACATCATTATTGGCGTGCATTGCAACCTTCTACCATTGCCGTAAAGGGTTCAAATGTCATGCTCGCGGCTCTGATAACGTTTCGTCTCGATGCAATATGACCATGTCACCTACGGG